>OX402532.1:11658672-12179326 GCA_948098885.1 Drepanosiphum platanoidis
TACCAAAAAAAAAGGGACGCACTTATTTATATACCCTTGTGTTATATCGAACGACGTTTTTCCTTTTTTTTATTTAAAATTTTTATCGTTCGGTCGTCGTCGATGCGAATCGCGGAATTTTTATTATTAAAACGCGTACATTATATACTATTTTCACAATTTAAACTATAAAAAAATCATTTTTTTCTCGATTTAAACGCGTCCATATATATATATATATATATATCGTAGACGCGTTTATATAATATAAAAATACGATTTTGTTTTTATTAATAAAATCGTGGAATTTTTTTTTTTAAATTATCGATTTTTCTTCAAATTTATTGCATGAAGATTTTATGAAAATTATTAAAAACGACGATGCTTATTAGTATTATTGTATGTTTTTATTCTACTGTTGTTGGATTACTGTTAGATAATAAATCTTACGTAATACATAATGTAGTACCTATACATATGAATTTCTGTTGATATAGTGGTGCGGTGACATAATATATAATATATGTACGCTCAAAGTCCTTAAAACCTTTTCCAGATCGTAACGAATCAATGATAACGGACGAAAAATCGAACGTGGTTGAATTACCTCCAGCGACTGGATTGAGTGTTATCTAACCGTTCTATAATAATTCGACTGTTTTAATGTGTTTTGTTCTCATCCGTTTTGTCGGACGGTGGACTTGCCGACCGTAAGGAATCCGACCGTATCGTCTGTAACACACGCTGCCCGAAAACGTGGGATATTCCCGTGCACGCGTTAATTTTTTAAATTAATAATAAAATATTGTTTTCTCGGCAAAGAACTTTTCGTCTAAAATGTGTACTTTATTTTAATCATTTTATAATATATATGTTTTACAATAGATTGTTCTTGAGAAAAAGGTTCAATAAAATATTTGAAAACACGCAACGAAACTTTGATAGATGGTGATGTAAGCACAACAATTCGCCAAAATCAAACAACAAACACACATCGTGGTTCCGTTGTCCCGAGTGCGCACAAAAGAATACAATTTAACAGAAATCGATGCGTGTATTTGAAAGGTACGTTTTGTAAAATCATATATTCGGGGGCACAAAAATAAGTTTTCGATTTACACGGTCGCGCGTAATAGTCCACGAGTTTTGTCGGCTCGAGGCCGCAAATACAAAAACAATATTCTATATACTCATGTATATATTTAAATATTAGGCAAACAAAAATAAAATTAACGTGACGTATTATATTTTTTTATACATATAGAAAAAAGCACGAGGTAGAGGACATATAAATAGTTGAAAATATAATCGTAAAATTAATTTTAAAAAGTAATTTCTTCGCGAAACATATGGAATATTGGTAGGTACCTATGAGTGCAATAGTTTTTCGTTTTCGTTTTTATTTTACACCCGACGAGGTATAAATTCCTTAGAAACGAAATTTTATTTTATTTTTCAACACGGATTATATAACATTACCTATAATATTTTATAAGTGTACGCGACAAATATATAAACAACAATTATTATTATATTATATTATTATGATTAATCTATTTGACATTTCCTTTATACGAGACTGCCGAGTTTTCTTTTCAACTTCAAGCACAACTATAATAATATATTCAAAAAATAAAAACACTTTCTTATAACGTTTAAAATAATAACAGTATAATCAATATCGGTAGATCGACGCGTAGTCGTTTTTGAAATAGGCATAGCATAATATTGCGATATATATTTTAATTTTTACCTTTTTTCATTTCGAAAATGATAATAATTGCAATCCAAAATTATATTACGTCGTTTGTTTTATGCGGTATTGGCGTATGCCGTACGTATATAAATGTAATACGTATGTACTCACGCCGTAGAGCTCTGAACGTCAGTATTTTTTCGAGTTCCCACGAATTTATCATCGGACTAATTATATACACATAAATAATATTATATTATATACATACGTGTGTGTGTGTGTGTGTATGGCGAGCAAAAACTCGAAGAATGCGTCCGGCGAATAATTATTTATATATATATATTTAGTTCCGTGGCCGAGGTATATACCCAATCAACCCAAACCAATTTGGTTTTACAACGTTTCGTATCGGTTATAATAAACGCAGACGCATTTATTATATATAGGTGTACGGAGCATAAATATACCTAGAGTCGAGGTGTTTGTGTGTACGCGCTCTGCACACGCACCGTCGTCGGCATACTGCAGTCGGTTTACACTAATTATAGGTGTTCTACGTACGTAATGATTTTTCGCGTGTTAAAATGTGTACCTATTCGTATAATATAATCGTATTATAGATATATTTCATCGTTGAGAAAATCGTTATTATTAATATTTTATCGAACGATATTTTTTACCTTGTTTTCTGCATCTCAGTAATTACACGGTATATAAATACCTAATAGGCGTATAAGTACTCGTTGCGCTCGGATTAAACTATTACCTATTATTATGCACCTCATTAGTCATTATTATACAAATACGTATTTATAATAATACGTATCAGTGTATTTATATTTAATTCAGTGCGGACGAGCTTTTGCGTGTTCGTTATTTTTTGTCATGATTTTTCTCTGAAACTTCGGTCGTTATAGTAAATATATATATATATATATTTATAGATCAATAAGTTATCACTCGTTTCATCATTTTCATTGGGAAATATTGATTTACATACGTCATGATTATGTATCATATAGGTATTATTATACCATTATCGTTCCCTAAAAAATTGATGAAATAATTATTGCTAAAACTTAGTTTGTCGTCTATGACGATGAAACGACCGTGTTCTATGAGTTTAAATAAATTCAAACAAAATTCATGTGGCGTTTATCGCAATACAATAACTATAGCTATACTATAAGTCATTGAAATTCACAATCTAGTTATGGCATTATATAATATCAAACTGTTTACAGAAATTACAAACAATTGTCTTTTCTATTTAGTTTTTAATTTATAAATAACCCTTTGGTTAGGTTAGGTGAATCGTTTCCCTCTTGAATTCTCATAGGGAGGCAGCCGCCTTATCACACTCCTTCTCCTTATTTTACGTCTATGTATTAAGTTCTTATTTAAAAAATTCAGTGAACAAAATACAACGTTATTAGTTCAAAGTCGTTCGATAACTACATCTCATCCGCGTTTAGCATATTATTATTAAAAGCTTTCGTAATAAAAGCACATTAATATGGATTGTTAATGATAATAATCAATGTACCCAATTATTATTTACCTACACTGACTTATCGGACGAGTATATTAAATTATATTTGCCATCGATATATACTCGAATAGAGTACATATGTATCTACGAGTATAATATAGAAAGAACCATACCGTTTGCGGTCCACTTGTTTTGTATTTTTAAATAAATAATTTCAACTAAATCGTTACGCTTTACATAATAATATCATATCGATTTCGTTATAAATAAATTATAAATACAATAATAGCACACGGGTGATATAGGTAACGGTATTATGTAATTTTTGCGCGCATGATAGATTAATTATTAAATCGTATTGGCTATATCGGTTGAACTCATATACTGCAGAGGTTAAATTATACAACCATCGTGTATTTATTGCTACGTGATTTAGTGGAATATATAAGTGGGTCTGTCATAAACCAACATATATAATATAGTCTTGAACTTATATTCTCCATAACACGAAACACTATACGCGTGGAAAACAATTTATTTCTTATGTATTATATGATAATGTTATTATATTATATTATTGAGTCACAATCGGTTATTTACCGCGCGTGCCTCTTGTATAAAATATGTAAAATAATTAAAAATGTGTATTAAGTATGCGTATAAATATATATATATGTATATAAATTATTTGTCGTAATCCACATGGCAAACGTTATATGTACTTAAAGCAATAACGATTTTCGATCGAGATAGGTTTTCAGTGGATTTTATGCACACATAGGTGTGGTCTATACGCGGAGGTGTAAATAAGAAATTACATACCGTGGTATAGTATATTTGTCGAATAATCGCGCACACGTGTAATAAAGTTGTTACACATACATATGTGTGTGTATGCATGTATAATTATCGAGGGGTTTGATTATTATTTTTATTATTAATTAAACGTTTATATGAAACGTTTTAATCCAGTTCGATTATAATGTTGTATCTATAAGTTATATATATATATATATATATATAAGTATATATAACGGACTTTTAAACGCGAAACATCCGCGTGATTTCGATTTCAAGCTGCGATATTACGATGTTATGAATTACCGACGTAGTTTTATATAAACGCGTAATTTTGATATGAATCACCAAAAATGAATCATTTCTGCGCGCCGCGACGATATAATATTTATTATAATATACCGATGACGTATCCGGCGGGTTTCGAAATCCGCAATCTATATCAACCGAATAATATGTCTACGACACATAATATATACTCGTATATTATAATACGTATATATAGCTTCAATTCACATGTCACGTATATAAATATAATACAATTATGTATGATACGTTTCCGATTTATTTCGCGAAAACGAAACGTTACAATAGGTTATTAATTTCTAATTGCGTTTATTCGATTATAACGTTATTTAATACGTTCTCGTCGCATACAAAGTGCAATACATAATAATATCTGCATCGGCGCGCAGATGTAAATATAATACACGCCCGTATTATTGTGTTTGAAAAAATAAAATCGTAATGTATATACGTGTACATTTTTTTTTTTCGTCGTTAAAAATATACCTACGTTAAATAAATTGTAGTGTTTTACCCGAGGACATTTTAAATTGCACAATTTTAGCAAAACAATATAATGAGAGTCGTAGACGTGCGGCATTGTACATATATATATATATATAATAACTGCGCGATAATATAATACAACGAGTAAAATAATAATAATAATAATAACGACGACGACGACGACAGTTCTAATATGTATATATAATAACGTATATATACATGCAGTGTATGTTATATAGGAGGATGTTACGTTCTACACATATTTAAACGTTTATGTTAAATGTACTTGCAGTATACCTACAGTATTACCTACGCGCGAACCGTTATTTTTTAGTCGTCGTTGAAATATTATATCCGTACACACGCACTCCTCACACAATAATATAATATTATTATTACGATTTATAATATAATAATATATTGTTAAACAGCGAGGAAAATAATTTTCATATAAACATATACATACTCGTACACCCGGTGCCCGCTATATACAGCTGTCGCGCAGTATGATGAAAAATTCAGTGTAATTCGGCCGATTATAGCTCGTTTTATTATCGAGCCGCGTCTCCTCGTCGCCGCCGGCTAAAACTTTTGTCGCTTGTGACGCCAAATTCGAAAAACCCAAAACTCTCGAGCGCGCCTCGTTGGCTGGCGGCTCTAAACGCGTGTCCGCACTCCGATAGATTTATTTATGAGCGTAAAAAAAAAACGGCATTTTACCGGTGGCGTGGCTTTACAGGGTCTATACCACACACACACAATAATATATACAATAATTAATAACCGCACTCGGGTAAAAAAAATTGTTAATAACAGTAAGTTTTCGAACAATAACGACCCACAATCGCACGATTCGAACGATTTCGAGTGACGCAATACACGAGTAAAATACACACGTCACGACGAACCGGCGGATTTATAATCGTAATAATACGCGTCATGATGTATACGCGCGATCGATTACAATTCGTTAGATTCGAGAACCGCGATGGATTCGTCAGTGAAATTCGGGCATACCGTAATTACGTTTATACGTATTACGAATCGAATAATATCATTCGCAAAATCGACGCGTTTCGAGACGAGTATATAATAAAATGTGTTTATTTACGTACGCGTCGTCGTCGGTATCGCAGCTGGTGCAGCTGCACACGTCTATTCTTTCACGTATATTATGTAAAAACGTACGCGCGAAACACGGGAAATTCGCGACGTATAATAATAATATAACGTTTATGCGTTTATAAGAGTATATAAAATTGTTATTTAAAATAATATGTTTGTTTAAAATCGTCTTCATAAATAATTTTGCAGTAGGTCGTATAGTAATTTATATAAAAGTCATCGACGAAAGAGAGGTGGTTTTTTTTTTTTTTCACAATAAACAAGCGCGAGCACTCCGTCCGACTACTTAACCCGAATAAAATATATATATATAATAATGTGTACATTATCATAATAGAAAAGATTTCGAACGTCGGCCGCGTCGGTGTTTCTTTTTTTTATACATCTAGTTTTTTAAACGTCCGAATTTGTTTTCCCCCCGGAGATTTGGTACGCATCCAAACGTGTATTATTATACCGTGGCCGGGTCGAGAGCCTTTTACGAAATCCTCCGATCGCCAATAAACGAGCGGGCGCGCGCGGCGCACAAAGAAATAATAATAACGAATCGGTTTTCATACATAAATTATATGATAACACGCGTAATGTTATTACACATATTCGACAGTCTATTACACGATGCGCGCGTATTAACATATATTATTTTATCCCAATACGAGTTCATACATACATATTATACACACACACACATATATACATTTAATTGTATTGCAGAGGAGTATTTTTTTTTCCACGTTTATTGGGCAACGTATAATAATATAGATTAAATTATTGTCGCGATGTGTACAATAAAATGTATTTACATTTGATCGTGACGTCTGCGCGCGCGTACACACACACGTCATATGTATATGTTTTTTATACGTTTTTTTTTTATTCATACACATGCGACAGTCACGTGCACGTATAATCCGTAAAAATATGGTGTGCGCGCACGCGTTATTCTATAAGTATAAATATAAAGTGGACGTTGTTATAAATGCAATATAGGTGATCGTGGCGTACGCGCGCATATTACACATTTTATACGAGCGGGTAGACGGGTAATACGTATATACGCGATCCATAGTGGAGCGGCGTAAATTATGGACAACATTAACTAGATTATTAGCTGCAGCAGGTTTCCTCGGACCGAAAGGATGTGCCTGTATAATAGTTTCGACCGGACTGCGGCAACAGTAGGTGTATATATATTATTATAATATATATTTATACAGTATACGTGGCGGCTTGTGCGACGGTAAATAAAAGTCGTCATATCCTCTTGCCGGCACTTTAGTGAAACGGACGCGAACACCCTACTCGAGTACGCAGGTCGATATAAATATATATATATATATATATATATATATATATATAATACACATATAAGTATAATACTGGCGGCCATATACCTACTGCAGTATAGGTATTTATACGTATATACCGCGAGCATCAGACGATATTTAAAAGATAAACACGTTACGCGCGGCTTTATCCTTAGAAATAACGGTGAGATAATGCCGAGAAACTACCGCGTGACCACCCACTCGTGCATCCACTCACCCACAAGCGTACGGGTCATATAATGTTTTATTTAATTAATATTTGTTTTACTTGAGTTGTTATTGATTTTCAACGTCAAACGTGTATTGTACGTCTTCAAGAAATCGAATCTATAATTGAATATATCTACACGAATACATACATCTGGATGCATAAAGAGAATTGCAGACATTACTCTTCGATTCAACTAACGACGCTATAGCCGACGAATAGTGACCGAAAATAAGGGCTAAGGAGACCAATTAGACTGCGAAGACCCCGCGGGAAAACTGCCTCGATTTTATACGTATAATGCGCGCGGCTGCGTGTGTACCAATCGTTCCTGTTTACCGATTGGTGAGAAGGATAAAAGTATGATAATAAACGTCTCATTTAATAAATGTACTAGGTCTTCTGGAGTGGACCCAGAACGGCGACGTTTCAATGGCCTGACAAACAATGGTCGTAGACGAATCAGTAGACAAATTACAAACAAATTTTCAATCGGGCAACACGCCGAATAGACGCGAATTAAAAGAGAACGTTTAGATCAAAGGTTTCAATAGTCTTATTATTATTAAATCTTCTGTGAACAATCCCGACCGTCATATTGCGAAAACCCGCGCGTAAGTCGGACCAGTAGTTTTTCTGTTCATAGAAAGAAATAAACGATCAGACAACGTTACCGGTTTTATTATCCGTATACGTTATGAATTTACATAAATCGATAAGGGATGGAATGGAAAAGGCGGCGAATCGAGAATTCGCCCGTGGGCGGAAAATAATCTGAATATACGCCCCCGAATAAAGCGCACGCGTTTACGACGTCCGTATAATGTACAGCGGCGCATTCACATCCGACGAATATTATTCATAGGTAATAATATTATAATAACGAGTACTTCTTTTGCGCGGCCGCCGCTGTACAAATATACGCGCGCAAACGTTATTATTGTAATTTAAAAGCAAAAACCCATTGATTACTTTTTTTTCCCCCTCGCGCGCGCACGTAAAATAATACCCGTATATGTATATCATTATACATATACGGTCAACGAGGTAAAGTAAAAATCGATTTATAATGTTGTTTTCCCGCTCTAATCAGCTCCCCCGCGCGCCGCAGTACGTTACATTATTATATTATATACACGATAATATAATAATAATAATAATCGACTCGTACACATTGTTCTCGTGTCGTCCTGCGCCTAATCGACGAACGAAATGTTATTAGTCCGGTTAATTGGATTCCGAATGTATACATATACGTATATATATATTATTTGTAATATACCCGACGAGTTCGTTTACCGTTACCGGCGCGGATTATGATTATTTAATAATCGATAATATTATTACTACAACCGTTGGTCGTCTGCGGTTGTTAAAATATTGTGTTTGCGCAAAAAAGAAAATTAAACAATATATTCTTCCGTTCACTCGCATCATATATAATAATATTATAATCGTAACGAGGTACGTCGTCGTGAATCTAGTTTGCTGCGAGTAGATATTAAATTTATGCGTACCTATAATACGGGCACGCCGCCTATTATTCTATTTACCGACCGCAGTATATTTATATTAATAATAATAAACAGATTATTATAAACCAGTAACTCGAATCCGTTTCGTATCGCGCGCGCGCGAGCGCGTATAAAAAAACGTAAACGTATAAAAACGGTACGGCTATATTATTATTATTGTATAATTTCTATTTTGGGAGGTCGTCGCCGTGATAAATTAGGTAATGATAAATTAGAATTCTATCATTGCGCCGTTCTAAATTATAATAGTATAGTATAATATAATGGTTATATATCATTTACATTTTAAAATCGTAAAATACGTTTTAACGAGTTGTTTATAAATTATCCATCCGGTACGAATGTGAAGCGTTCGCTATATATACGTATATCATACACCCGATATAGGTACGTACGGCGGCCGCCCGGGTGAAATTAAATTAAAACATATACAAAGACGCGCGTAACACACGTAATAATTATAATGAATATACTATATAATATTATGTACACTCCGCCGCAACGCGTTATTGGTTTTAAAATAAATTGACAAAACACCGTAATTATTATGTAATACGTTATTATTTTAGTTACCTACGAGTATCCGATGCCCGCCTAGTACGCGTTATTCCGCTGTTCGTATTATTATAATACCCTTGACGGTTTTTTTTTTTAAAAAAATCAAACTCGTTGCCGTTTCGGCACGTTATACATTTTCACGTATGCGCTATTATCGCGGTAAATTGATTTTTACGAATGAATTATTACGTCGTCGTCGGACGTATTGGGTTTTGTGCTCGAGTAAAAGGAAATAACGCATTGTATACGCGCGTACGTGCCGGCGTGTGTATACATTACCTATTAAAAACCAATTAATCAAATCGATTTTTTTAGTCGTTTCACTATTAACATATAAAACGTTGGACGCGAGCACGATATTATAAACTCGCCGGTACACTGCGTTAAGGATATCGCGTGCTGCAGTGACACTGTATAACACGGTGTACCGCATACATGCATGCCCTTTACATTGCTGCAGTTGAATAGTAATTATAATATATACACACACATATTTATGTATATAGATGCTGTTTTAATTGCATATTTATAAATTTTACATTTTTACATTGATAATAATGAATGGTATTCAATTTGTGAAAGGCACATATATATATATATACGACGATTTCAAAACGATTTTTTTTTTCAAGTAATATATCAAATACACATCAGAAACGTATACGTATATGTATGTATGTGTATTATAGGTATACGTGTACACACATTTACTGTAATAATATATAATTTTACTACATGTGCGCTCACGCCGCGGCGCCGGTAAATAAATTTCAAACGGTGTACAATATGTCACCGCGGCGAACTGCAGAACTCGTTGGGTTTAAATGTAGATTTTTGGCACAGGTTTTTGATTAGGAAATCTTCGTGCTCATCTCCTAGCAGCATTCCGAAAGTTCAGCCGGAAACGGCCGCGCGTATACGTGTACGCGTATAGCCGCGGCTATACATGCTGATCAATATCGTATTTGCTAATATTATTACTTATACACACCAGGAAACTATAAAAATTATCTCTCAGATAGATTTCACATATTTATAATTTATGATACGTGTGCGTACAATGTACATGTATATAATATACTCGCTGCGATTAGAATATTAAAATTACTATGCGTACGTATACGCGCGTATATATATAAGAAACATAAAATACTAACAATTATTCATTATATATAATATGTATGTCGAGTTCAAAACCTTTGGTATATACCTTGTATATTATATATACTCGTAATATCACTCGTCTAAATCATCGGCGTGTATTACTCTGACCAAATATTAAAAAAGTTTGAGGATAATTCATTATTGTTTACCGCTTGAGATTATTATTGGTCAATCGCATGCGTGTGTATAATTTATTACACTGCAGTATACAATATCTCATCCTTACGTGTATTTGCAAAAAACAAAAATTACGAGACACTGACGTCGTCGCGGGGGACAATAAACAGTTAGGCAACTGTCGGTGGATATTATTTGTAAACCGTTCTTTTAAATTCAAATCAAATATTATCGCGATGGTGTCTGTATTCGTAAAATGATAATGAGCGGAGAAAGATGAATATTATGTTTGATATAGTTTCTATTTCTGATAGTTTATATTATTATTATATTTATAATCGTTACTTGAATGTAACCGTTATTGAGAGGTATCCACTATTTAGAGGTGTCAGTTAAGAGAAGTTTCACTGTTTACAAATTTACGAGTACTATATATATATACACGATAGCAATAATAGCTCTTTGTTTCGATTACCTATTCAATAATTAGATATTACCGTTTTCCATTAGTAATAATTTACGAAAATGTTGGGAATTTTGAAAAATAGCTCTTCTTTTTTTTGTACGGCACTAAACTTATAATAATCGAAGTTTGACTGTTCTATTGGAAATGGGTTAACGATTGATGTTTTTAAACAATGAACTTTTTTTCTGGTCAAGAAGTTACCTCTATTATTATAAAACCACTATAATATAATTTAGCCAGTGTCCTCAAAATCTATTTAACGAAAACATTTTTGCTTTCCAACGCGTTTTGATATTTTAGCTCTGCGTTATGTCGCCGAGTTTCAGTCATAGTAGTATATGATATGTTGTCGCGCCCGAAAGTATTATAATAATATAATATAGTAAATATATAATAATTACTGTGTAAACCCGCAGCATAATGATTATATGGCTGTGAGGATTCGCGCGTTTATAATAATTAATATAACGACTGAATTGCGCGTACTTATATTTATTTGTTTTGAGAAAACAAATCGATCGGCCTTTTTCCTTTTTTTTTCATTCACTTCACACATATTGGATCTCCGCGGGGCGTTCAAGTCTTAATAATCCACACGCGTCGGAAACGTGTCGTTTCGTCAGGTGACGCCATATTCGCGCGCGTATTTACTACCGCGGTCGGTCGTATAACATAGATTTTTCAAATGTGGTCGGAGAGCGTTAAAACACCATAAAGCACGACGTATAAATGTGTGCGCGTAGCAGTAAAAAAAAAAAAAATCCTACTTCTTCTATAAGTAAAATACGTGCGTTTACTATATATAATATTTATGTGTAATATTACATATTATTATATACGTGCGCGGAGAAAAAAACTCATAAATAGTAAAGCGCGAAGTCACGGGGCAGGGGGGAAAGCTCGTCGCACTACTATACACAACGACTGATAAGTCTAATTGTATGTGAGATAAAGCACTTTTACGCGTATTATGAGTGTAGTGCGAGCGAGCGTGGTGGTGGCGGCGGCGGTATGTGTATACATGTATATTTATATGTATGTATATAATGTTTCGGTCATGTTTTCGAGTAAAAGTTGGCAAAGATATCTTTCATCCGCGAGAACGCCGTCTAGGCACACGCACACGCGCGCACATAATTTAATACGTAATAAACGCAATGAGAAGCTATTATTTTTATTGCGCGCGCCGTACACACGCGCTGTTATATAGGTATATGACAAGTACACATAAAAACGGCCAGTGCCCATCCTTATAATATAACGCACTTGTCCTGTGCCACCGCCGCTGTCGCGCATCACGAGCAAATGAATTAAAATCTGACCGCACACCGCACGTCGCGCGTACACTGCACTTATGCAGGTATAATATAATACATAATATACGACGATTGCGGCGTAACGCGTGTGCGCGTGTGTGTGTGCACAACTATTATAATGTCTGCCGCGCGAACTAGGTAATATACGTACGCCTCCTGTGAGTATATTGACGGGGCGACTGCAACGGAAACTGCAGGCAAACGAATGCATATTATAATAATAGAATGTCATACGCGAATGCGACGACTTTTTTTATTCTAAACTTTTCTTTTAAACGGACTTTTGTATATAATACATATTATACAGGTGCTGTTGTTTTCGTAATAAACATATTATTGTTTCAAAATCTATTTTAATCGAGAGAAATGGAAAAAAAAAAAAAATAATAACAATATATACCATTACGTCGTCGCGGTAGACGAAACGATTTGTTTTGTTACCCGCAATTAATAATCGTAAACACGCTGGACGCGAGAAAATAACAACCGTCAAAGAGTTCGCCACGCGCGTACAATGTATATACGTAGTATAGTATTATTATATACGCGCGCGCGTGCAGTTATTATACGACCGTTTAAAGGACAAAACGGTAATAAAACCCTTTTGCTCGCGTTAGTAAAAAAATACCGTCGTACAATATATTATGCGTCGAGCTGCAGTGCGGTCATCGTTGCGGTGTGGAGGTAACCGTTGCACGTGTATATTTTTTAAGTGCACTGGCCGGAGGCGATTACCCATGCACACGCATATATGCGTTATATATTATATTATTTGCATCGGGTGTAAAATAGAAAGAAAAAAAATCTGCGAAAAAAAATATTTACGTTCTCGGTGCAACGGACATAAAACGCGCGCCGATGCAGTTTCAATAATCCATCTGCAACCCGCCGCGATGCGCGTCAGCAACCGACAATGAGCTAATCGCGCGTCTCTTCGACTGCACCGCTCGCCGGTTTATTATTTTATTTCCATACGTGACGGTTTTTTTTCCCGTACGATCTTATGCTATTTCAATAATATACGACATCGTGAACATCGCGAACGAAAATAATATTTCATCGTCTTCCGTCGCCGACCACGAGGTACGTATACAAAAGCTTTATCATATACTTAGATTGGCTGTCACCCCTTTTATGTACCTACGTCACGCGCGCGTTCCGTAGGCTTTTCGGAATGTATGCCGACGGATGTGTACGTATGCATACCGTATTGAAAATATAAAAGTGCCCGGGTTGGCAAATTGCATTTCATTTCAAATGTGTACATAATATGTGCAGTTTTTGCATAATAAACCGACTATTACTGCGCGCATAAATATTTATGGATATATTATACCTATACGTATACACGCCGTCCTATTGGCTATATTATAATTGATCACAGCCTATTATTGTACTTTCACTTGATTATTTTAGTATTATAATAAAGCGGGAAATACTAATGATTATTGTTTCTTCTCCGTATATAATCTTATTATTATCTATTACTATTATAGTGTATAATGTATAGAAAGCACGAATAACGCGCGGACTTTCGATCGGAACTTCATAATCAGGGTTTGGGTCTTGGTGCCCTTAAAAAAAATACACCGACGGCGTAATAAAAAATATCAAAAAATGCAAAATATTTCTTAAAAAAATGGAAAGGCAATAATATGGGTACAATACGAGTATATGTTATCAAAACGCTCGCAGATGAACAAAGAAAGCAAAGTTTAAGACGAAAAAAAACCGCTAAAATCGTATCCAGACAGGAAGTAGTGTATATTAACATAATAAACATTTACTTTATAATATTATAATAAGAAGAAAGACGATTTTTTTTATTTTTTCACTTCACGTAATTTACCAACACGTAATTATTTTCAGTGTATTATTCAACGATTTAGTCTCGACAGTACGTTTAAGTGGATTTTAAAGTTACGTTACGTTTTATATACCTTTTAACAAATTTATATGGATTTCTTGTTTAAAATATTGTAACTACAATTTCGAGTTGTATTACACAATGCGAACCGTTCTTCGATTTATCCGACTCGTTTTGCACCTCGTCCAATCGCCGTCGTACGTTATTATTTACGATAATTCCTAGTAAAACTGTTAATTGTGTCGATAATAACCAGCTGCAGCAAGTGCGTCTTGCACTGCAAACCATATGCAAAATATCTATATGCACACACACATATATATATATATATTATTGCTTTATAAGTTATAACCGTAAATAGTAAATTGCGACGCATGCGTCGTAAAATTATACAAATTAATTACGTATAAAAGAAGAATTGGATGGGTGACAGCTCTAATATTCTACGCGTGTACACGCGAAACGACTCGCACGGCGCGTATAACCATAATAATAATCATAAATTACAAACGCAATGCCATTACCGCAAGACCCATGCAATTTATGCTACTTGAATTTTTACAACTTTCAAGGATTCGAGGTTATAAAATGGCGGAATCGTGGTTTACTAATACTGTTAATTTTCATGCTCGGGCTGCGGCGGCGGTGCGATTCTTCGGTGCGCGCGTGCTTTGACATCGCTTAACTATTTCTCGGTAAAGAAAAAAAAAAAAATCTAATTTATGGCATTGACGAACCTATATAACATAATATGTACCTATGTGCGATACACTATAATATGGTTGTGTGTATACGAGTATATACATCTAATCGTCTTTGAAAAAATAAACTGTATACGCACTCCGACGTTTCGTGTTTAGAAAATCACATTTTACCTTGAGAGTACGTATATAATATATATTTCACGTTTTTATCGTTTTTTATTATCTATATAATATGTATATTTAGTTACGGTGAGATAGATTTTTTTTCTAAAAACTAATACACCATAATATTATATACGATTATTTATTATGTTTGCGTTTTTTTTTTTTTTTTTTACTTCAAATTTATTGGTCGTAAAAAAAAATTAAATCACTAGTAATATATTATAATATAATATTATATTGCGGTAATTTGTCTCAATATACTTAATGTGGACGGTATATCGTATAAATGTATATCGAATCACACACGACTTAATTTTTATTTATTTTAGAAATACAAATAATCATAAAACCTAGCGCTTTATATAGTCAAAGTTTATTTTATAAATATGATATTATGTTGTTTACAACACACCGGAGTGCATTAATTTCCATGTTTTCGGATTAATTTTAAATAATACGCTATAATGTAGACGATATAGTTTTTTTTAAAACGCAAACGGTAATATTGGATTCCGTCGAATATTACGTTTTTCGACGGCATTCGATCTCGTTCGCTTTATAATATTGTTATGACGACGGCGTTACAAGAAGCATATTATACGACACGGAATCGACGAGATACTAGAGACGAGGAAGATAAAAGAAGGTTTCGTATCGTTTCGTCCGCCGCACAACTGGCACAAAGTCCACACGGGGCCGTTTTGTGATCTGAAAACCACAGAAATACGCCGCACGAGAAGAACACAATCAAATCGAACGACAACGTTCAATTCCATAAGATTATTTGTAGTAAATCTATTGGCTAGAAAATAAATACGCGCGGTTTTCGTTCCGGTTAATCGTGCAGGAAACTGTGAAACGCTTGCAAATAAAACGACGCTAGAAAAGTCGCAAGACCAAAGTGAAAACGATCAAACGGTGTGTTTGGTACGTAATATTCAGCGACGGCTCGAAAACGAAAATTTCAAAAAAGAGAAAAAAACCCAAGAACATCGATATATCGTTGCAAAAGTCGTCGCGTAATAAATATTATGTACAACGGCGGGTCGACATCGCGCGTGTTGTTATTATAAACGCGAACGCGGGGCCGCGAGGTAATATTTTTATCATCGTCGCGGATTTCTCCGCGCGCTCGCGCCATCGTTTGACGACACTCCCGCGAAACGCGTATAATAATGGGTATATACAAGGCGCGCGTGTCGTTCGCAGATGACACGAGAACAAAAAGCGCGCATGTATTTATGTACACACACACACACACACACACACACGAGAGAATATCGGTTTCCGAGATCTGTCGACCGGCGGCGGATGTTATATTATTGTATTATTGTTTGAAAAAGGTCAACGAGGAAGACGAACGATGTTTTACGACGCGCGCGTCGTCGCCGCGACACTGACGGACGTCCGCGGAGCGCGTCCGGATTTATGCGCGTTTCATATTATTTTATAGATACGCGCGCCCCGAGTCCGACGCGCAGTCGAAAAACCCACGACGACGCGTATCTCTTTTTATCGTCCTTCGCTCTCCGGCGTTATTATTATTGTTATTCTTATTATCATTACGACCGTCGACCGAGTCGACCGCCGTTATCCGCGTCCCTTATCAGCCACGAGGATGGGTTACGTCATCGGGCGGAGGTCATCGACTACATAATATTATAATATGCCGCCGCGTATAATATAATAATGTGTGTGTGTGTGCGGTCGTGATGCGAGCAAACGCGACCGCGAATATAATATAAATTATAAATCATCGCCGTCGGTTTACATTATAATGTCGTGTACCTACTGCGACGGCCAGAGGGATAGCTGTTGCCGCGTGTTATATATTTTCCACATCGCGACGACGAGTTACGGAGTTACTCGCCGAAAAGTAACCGACCAACTACCGCACATAACTATTTCGGTTGTCGTCGAATTCTCTTGTAAACTGTTCAAAACACGTCGTCCAGTCGGTCGGTTTTTCGACAAAAGAAGAGGGGTTCCACTCAAGTGACGAAACGACGACGCTGCGGTTAACATTTTTACAAGTACTCAAATGATTAGCTGCTGCCGAGTACGCGAAATAAAATGAAATACAAAGTCTACGCGTAATTTTCTCGTGAGTATGACTTTGTCAAGTAGTTACTAAGTTACTGAACTTATATAGTTGCATTTTTTTTTCTAGGCAAAAAACAAGTAACTTAACGAATCCGTCACGAAATATTGCGACACAGAGATCGCCGCATGCGGTTATCGTCCAAAGTCGTTTACAATTGATTATTATTACATATTGCTTCGAGCCCACGCGCTCGCCAGCTCCCCACATTCTACCCAGAAAACGCTCGCGAGCAAATATTTGAGGTGAAAATAAAACGCGTATACACGCTTATCGGCACACACTCGCGTGTGCCTGTATTATAAATATCGCATTGTACAGGTCTCCGATGGTCCAATATAACAAAACGGCGCGACACACTCGCGATGATAATAATAGTTTTAAACGACAATAAAACGCGTAAACAATGTACACCGCGCGTTCCAAACGGGCCGGGCCCAATCAATAATCGTTACCGCGCATACCCGCCCATATGTGTACACCGCGATCCCGGGTATATCGACCGCGGGACCTTTGAACCAAATTGTGTGCGACCCGCGCCCGATCGCGGTAGCAATATTTTATTATTATATTATTGTCTCTATATCGCGCGCGCGACAAACAATGGCATTTATCCCAGCTTCTGACCGCGCACGTACGCGGATCGGGTATGTATATACACTATGTACATATATACGAGTATATATACTCGTATATACACACACGTTATATTATCTCGCCCGAGTGCAGTGGAAACATCATTATCAGCCGATATCGCACGCATGACCCTCGTCGCAGACTCGCCGGCGACCCAGAAAACACGCGTTAAAAAATAAATAAAAAGTTCTCCGCACAGTGTGCATTATACCTATATAATAGTTACGCCTATTGCTGTTGCACGCGCGTTAAAAGAAGAAAAAAACCTATTCTCGCGTCCGATGCACCGCGCGACGCGTATACCTATTCTGGATTGCATCGCCACTGTTGCAGTTGCGTCGACACACGCCCACTATGGTACGCGGGGCGATCGAGGTTTTAGTGCGAATCGGGCGTAGACGACTAAGTACACGAGTGAAACTCAAAAAAGGATGAGATTAAATCGTAAACCTATCTTGTATTACTATTACTACTGCTACGGTATACGATATTTCTATACCGAAGTCTAAGTTTTGAAATGATAATCATGTTATGACTGGTAATTAGTTTATTTTCACGTACGAGTATAATCGTCAAACCGAAAGGGCGTGTATCTAGAAGGGTTATTTTAAGTGAAGAAACTCTGTTAAAACGATAATATTATCAGTGACGGTTTTGGGAGTGAGGCGAGCGAAGCAATTGCTTCACCTGAATTTTCGGAGTAAATCTTGTTCTAAGAGTATTTTTTCCTAGCTCGTCAGGCTCGTATTTGAAGGAAGTCGCGGTCGTTCGCTCAAGCAGAACATTTGAAGAGATATATTTCTATGTGCTGTTTTATCGATTAAATTAATCAATTAAAAATGTATACGTATTGGTTTTATAAATTAAGTCCCAATAAAATCATTTATGATTTACGCAAGAGAAAACCTTGAAGTGTGTACGTATACATAACCTTTTATACTATATAAATATGATACGTTTCATTTTGTACATGAAAAAATATCAATGAATAGAATTGACAGCTATAGCTTTTAAAAATATTATTATTTTTTTGTAAACCCGTAATGAATAAATGTGCGTGGACACTAAAAATATTTATTTGACCTAAAGTAATAAAATAATACCTCTGTAACACGACTGTTATAGTATTCAAATCCCAAGTTTGAAGCTAAATTTTTATTCGTTTTTTTATTGAAAATAAAAAGTGAAATTCCGAGAAAAAAATGTCAAATGTCAAATCCGCGCAACGATTTTCAAACGATATAAAGTGAAATATCGGTTGTAAATTTACAATAAATTCATAAAATCGGAAATGACGTAAAATCAAAAACAAAAACAACTGTAAAACATGTACACCGGGTGTATATCCATTTTTTTATTGCACCGAAAATATTGCGAATTTCACGGTTTTCAAGTGTGCTTGGAATCATAATATCCGTGTTGGATTATCGATATGTAAATAAATAACAGCGGCCAGCGTACTCGATGCTTCGGACAAAATGGACACTTTCGTGGTACGTCCGCCGTGTATTACAGACACACGTATAATAACTGTACGATTACAAAACGATAGCGCAGAAACCCGCTGGTTTTTCTCTCTCTCCGCCCGTACGGACAACAATAATTTTTAATTAACATACTATGTATCCTCTGTAAGTCGTCTTACATTACTTAATATTTCGTATAATATATATAATGCGAAAACGTACCCTGCGCGTATATTATATACTCGTATACACGTATAGCTTATGTTAAACGAGAAATCCGAGTTTTCGCTCGTAAAAGCTTATAATATATACGCACGCGGTTACATGAATAATATTTCGAATTCATAAAATCGCAATGTTTTTTTTTTTTTATTACTATTATTCTAAATAGCTGGTAGTTAAAAACAGGTTTAGTGTGTGCGTTTTGATAAAATATATTATGTTTGTATTTGTATCACGGAAATGTTTCATAGCGCGGGCGGTGCACGGCGAAACCGATGGTGTTTTTTTTTCCTTTTTACAATATGATTCATAACATTATAATACCTTTTCCTACACACATGTGTATAAACGTATACCGACTATTTATAATTATTACGCGCGCACGTCGGTACGCTCTGTGACGCGTCGTCGGCTCGATTTTTTATTCGTCCGATTTGAATTTCGCTATACCGCACAGGTATTACAATATCGTAATTATAATATTATATAGTTATCGATGAGTTATCAGTTAAATATTTATAATAATTAATTAATTCTACGTCGGACTAGAGTGTTATGACGTACATCGTACAAACATTGGTAGTAGTGAACGAGACGTGTATATAATATACACAACCGTGTATAGATTCATAATAAACAGACGTGTACGTTACAAAGGTATATACGAGTATATACCGTGGAGAAAAAAACACAGATTTAAATGTAAAAATTGAAATACAATATAATATAATATCTATCAGCGATATTTTTGTCGGCGATAAATGCCGCGAAGATGAATAATTTCACGACGAGAAACCTTGAGTTCGCCTGCCTCCGATATACATACGTACATATACGTTTACACGACGACGACGTGCGGATACAATGCAGCTAGTTAGTCGTGATATTGTGTACCGAAAACAATGGGCCGGTAGTCTAAAGATTCACCGGCCCCACAATCGGCGGGGTGTTTGAGAACTCGAAACATTCGGAAACAATAAAAAACATATATACTGCGACGGACGCGCCGTCGGATGTGGGTTAAACGCGATAACGCGCGAGTCGCGGGCACAATATTATATGATGACGGCATGTTTTTACTTTCCTCCGCGACGAGACAATGCCGCCGTCTATCGTCGTGTAAAACGTACCCAATAAAAATGCAACCGGACGACGGAAAACGCAAAACCATAACGGGCACAGCCCCGACGAAATAATATTTAAAAGGCGCCATCCGCTCGCGTGTGATTTTAACGATTTCCTTTTTCAAAACACCTTTACCAATACGCGCTGATTCAAAGACTCTGATCGTTCTATAGAAAGCAGCGAGAAGAACGAGCAACAATATCAATGCGAAATCAATTGGTTTCTCGAAGAGTTGGAATATAAAAATCGGCGTACCTACCCATGTTTCATGACGGTACCTGTAGACATTCACCATAGTGGCGTGTAGAACATTTTGGAAACATGACAAATCAACGAAACATAATAATTATGAGAGATAAAAACGGATTAGAAGAATAATTCGTAATCCGGGCAAGCGGACGCAGGAATTTCTCGACGATCGGGCGAGGTCGGGAAACGCTTCGGTTTCGCGTGCTGTGCGAAGAGAGACGCGTGAAAAGTCACACGAAGATTTTTCGGCACAATACGTTCACTCGTGGACAAAATATAATCCTCACACCGCGCGCACAGGACGATGGAAAAGTAGTGCGAAAACACCGGGCGCTATTACTCGGTGATAATAAAACGTCCTCGGGCGAATTGAAAAACATTATTTATAATAACATGTAATATACGCGCGCGTAGTATATATTATCAAAACGTTTTGGTATATCGTCGAGCGCGCGCACTTTCGTAAGTCTTTTACATTTCTCCCGATAATAATTATAAATCCATCTTAATTTCATCCGGTGTGAACGTCGCCGCCGCGCCGAGTGTAAATTACTTAGTAACGAGCGTTACATATTAATAATATTATATAAATTGCTTGCTGCGTACGAAAAAAAAAACACGCTCGTACCTAACGTGTGATATTATTCGAGTCGGTGCGCGTAATTGTAACTACCGCGTATAGGCGTAATATAATATAATTACTCATAATCCCGTCGTCGACGCGATATTATTATCGTACTCGAAACGCGTTCGAATATATAAATGTATGGCCGTTTGTCAACCCATCAGTGCGCCGCCGCCGCCGCCGCCGATGTACCTATGCGTTATAATAACGTCTAATTTAACGTGATCATCGTACGAGGTGTGAATCGAGCGCGGCAGATTTAAAACGTTCCCAGAGGCGACGACGACGCGACGGTCCGCGAGTGAACACACACAGCAGTGTTTATATTATATACTCGCCCGCTAATTAGCGTTGTTATTATTATTTATGTATTTGTTTTCCGCCACGGCCGTACGCTGCGATACGTACCTACGTCGTTCGTATTTAATATATACGGGATGGTGCGTATGTCCGAAGACCGACCGATTCGTCGTAATAACGCGATCGAATTCCGTCTTATTCCGCGAAAAAAGAAACCGCCGGACCGCGATGTATCGCACATCGAGACCTCGGCTTAAAAACCGTCGCTTGAAAACGGCTAAAGTCGAAATTGGGAGTGCGATCGTACGCGAGGAGTTTACGGGATCTCATTGGTTTCGAAGCCATTCGCGACGCCAATCGGTCGGCCTTTGGTATAACGCGTGGTTTACATTTTCATCGCCCACCGTTGATGACGCAGAGTCATTAATCATTCGAATAAGAATCTTATTAAGATCTACTAGTCGAAGTGACAGATAAATTTTACTTTAAATCGTACGTTCGGGGTGATAATAGAATCCGCGGATCATGATTCTTTAAGACTGGGACTCGACTCGGACTTAACATAATTTATGATTCCAGAAACGCGGATTCGACTAAACTTATTGTCCACTTTCTTTCGGGCACGCCGAATAAAACAGGGAAGGAGAAGGCAAAATTGAAATACAAAACGATGCAGTATATAAGAAAATAATACCGTTTTGTTCGTCGTGAAACCGCGTCGGTAGAACACGCATGTTGTGATGGAATTATTAGTAATCGCACGTGATAACACGCGTTATGCAATTCTCGAGGCGTTGCACAATCCACGAGCCTCCTCGGCCGCCGCAGTCTACGGGATACACACTACATATTATTATTATTATATTATTTCTGATAATATTATCGTCGCGTATACTGTGTGTCCGCGCGTCTCGACCAAATAATAACAATGATAATAATAATATAAGAAAACGATTGCCGCCGCGGTCTGTCGTTTGGTATATTTTTACCATATGACATAAATCGTCATGTAACAACGCGCGCGGACGATGACTGATGCCGACGACGGATTATTGTGTTTTTTTTTTTTATTGTCATTATATTATTGTTTTTTATTGTAACCGCGCGCGAAACTCGGTCACCACCTCGCGAGAGCGACCGGCAATCGAGAAAATCTCATTAGGCGCGCGTTATTATATTATATACGTATATTGTCCGTTTGAAATAATAAAATCCGTTTCGAAACGCGCCGCGTGTCTCGTTTTTCAAACGCGCGCGCGTCCGCATCGATATGACTTATTGTGTGTGTGTGTCGTACATATCGCGTAATTTACGTAATTTATGTATTATCCGGTAGGCACACGAGAAGACAGTCGTCGCGTGGCGTCCGAACGACGCGCATATATCGCCCGTCCCGTACGCGTTATTATCATCTCGTTTGAAATTATTACCTGATTTCGCCGATTGTCCGGTATGTATAATTAGCGAAACGTATTCCGTAATTCCGTTTTGACGTTTCGATATATTATCACCAACGACAATGGGAGAGACGCGACTTTCCTCTTCCTACCTGCCCCGGCGAGGACCGTCGAAATAATCGAATATCTACGGCGCATATGTACTCGTATATTATAGGTACGCGCGTCAGTATACGAAATAATATTTCTCCGATTCTCGGAGAAGATTATTGTTAGATAACTTTTCTTACGTTCTCACACCCTTGCACAGGATTTCTCTGTGCGCAGAATAGGTTTAGTGGGAGCAGTGGTTAAAAACGCAGGGTGACACTAGTCTCTCTAACTTCTGACTGCTACCTCAAATCACGAAGTAGCAAAATCATAGTTTCGCTATTCCATAAAAAAAATCGTGATTTTTGCACCGGAAACGAACAACAATCGGACAGATCAGTTATTAATAGGTATCAAATTATATAACGATGTAATATAGTTCGTTATGAATACATAATTATTATGTAATAATAATTATAACAATAGGTATGTTTGCGTGAAATCGGAAAGTTTACGTCAGTCCAATCCTGCGCGGGTAACACGGCCAATGAAAGCCGAACAGCTGCAGGATCGTCACGCGACCAACAACAGCTGTGCTGCGCGCGCAACCCAAGCAATACCGATCGAGTGACGCACGAAAGTACAGCTTGCAATGTGTGCAGACGATCAGTCTAGTGTCGACAGCGGTTCAGAAAGGTCTTCTCGGTTTTAACGTTGCGGTTTTTATTATTCTCCGTCAATATAATGTTGTCAATTTTGTTATTATCTCGTACTCGAATTTTCAATCGTGACTTTTTTTATCAGTCGTTACTTACTTTATTTCACGAGCCAACACGAACACAGAACCTCAACAGCAACCCGCCGACAGGCCGTAAGTAGTACCGATTATATTTATTTACAATCTATAAATAGCCTATATGCGCCGATAGCGACCGCTACCTCGCTTTTTTTTCACGAGTTAGGAAAATCCAAACTTTTGCACTAAAATCGTATAAAAATCGAACAGATCAGTTACTAGTAGGTATAAGTTAGATAATATAATATAGTTTATATAGTTTTATTGCCGTCGTAATAATTCGTCATCGAGCTCATTTTTATTTTCAAAAAAATATCTCTTAATCAATTGAATTAAATCCGAAAAATACGATTTTTGAATAAAATTAACTTTTATTGATTTATTATTTTTTTGTCTTCAAATTTCGTTCTATTATTATTAATTATTATTTATCCATAACCAGTACCTATAATCCGTTACCAGTCAAAACGAGTTATACGAGTTATTTAACAGTTTTAAAAAAATATGTACACCGTTGATCTCTTATTTGATTGAAAAATAATATGTTTACGATTCATTTATTTCCGCAACAATTTACTACCCCGGTAGTTTTTCCCGAATGGCGCCCATTGCCCATTCAACGGTCTGATCGATGATTCGAATGGTTTTTATGGTAACCGATAAATGTGCCGTTATCAATATGGCCGATGCCCGGTAATATAACGTTGAAAAATTATCACTCGTCGGTTTAAAATATAGTTTTGAATTAAAAAATGTTTAAATCAACGACAAAAACAAAAATCGAAACCATGCGCACGTAGTCTTACACGTTTAACAATAATTCTTAACTGCGTAATGAGTTTGGCCCGGATGACGCGGGCGCGTCTCTATACGTAAAAATGCACTGCTTTTAATAATCGTTACACTGTGTTTTCCCGAAAACTAATCCTGTCGTTCATGGCGAATAGAATTTATCACGCGCGTTGTTGATCGCGGACGGGGTCGAACTCGCTTTGGAGTGGTCTCCGCCGGTCGACGCTCGGCCGCGGCGTGGAAAACATTTATCTTACGGCCAATAACGAATGCGCCGCGCCGCCGCGCGTCCGAAAGTTTATACACATTGGCGTATTATAATTTATAACAGATACAACAGTTATACGCGCGTTTTGTCGAAGAAATTCTTTTTGCGATACTGTGACCGATAAACATATATGAGGGGAATAAAAAGCACACAAAACCGAGACCCGGACAACGACGGCTACCGGTTTTATACGTATATACCTCGGACCCGCGGGGCATCGACGATAATATAATATCGACACGCGCGCTCCTCCGCAACATATAGGACGAGGTGGAAATCCTCCGGGCGTATAATACGCGTTTTGTTGCCCCTTTGTTTACAATTTATGGCCTTAAGTCGTCTATGTACACATATTATAAATATATACATGTATATATAATGTATAATAAACGCGATGAACCGCACTGCACACGTACGCGATGAACTTTAGGTACCTGTAGACGTATAGGGTAATTGTTTAATGCGAATGTATTTTCTAGTAAATGTGACGAATCGTTGCATTTTTTAATTTTTATATTTTCAATATCTATATTGTTTGCTGTTTTACACTCATCCTCTATATCAGGGGGGGGGTGAACCTTTTTTGGGTCGCGTGCCAAAATTTAAAATCAAGTTTTTTTAAAAAAGGTCGCGTGCCAAAAAAAAAAAGAAGTGAATTTTACTAGGTAAGATGAAAATAAAAATCATGCAATAATAATTAGACACGTTTTATTAGGTACACATTTATTATGTAAACTTTTATTTCATTTATTAATGTGATTTCTGTTGTTGATTCTTAAAATTTCTCATACTAAAGTTTTAAAATATAATTTTTTTTTTAAGAAAAATAATATTTTATCAAGTTTTAAAATTTGGCGTACCACTGAAATTTGGTCAACGTGCCACTTCTGGCACGCGTGCCATAGGTACGCCACCCCTGCTCTATATGCACTCTACTGTTTATAGAAGAAGAAAAATAGAATTATGATATTGGATATTTTCAAACGGTGACTTTTTGTTTTAATTTTTAAAACCCGCGGTTTTGATCAAGTGTCGATAGTTTATCCGTGGCGTGTTTATGAATTTCAACATTTTAATTTCAACGCGCTAAAATATAATCAATTTTTTGGAAAATTTTAAATCCGTCCGTCCGAAATTCTACGCGCTTAATGATACCTTATGACTACCATTATGAGTTGGTACGTCATAGAATAACGCGTCGGCGACGGATCTTTTCGCAGTCGAACTAGGTTGGGTCGGGCGCCAGTCGAATACTACTTTGAAAAGCCCGGGCCGTGTTATCGTCACTGCATTGTTGTTGCAAATGCGTGTGTTTAAAATATATTACTAAATAAAACGTATGTATTATGTTTTTAGATTTGTGAACGGCGGCGTTGTCGATTTATCATTGTGGCGTTATCCGGAGTCGATGTATAATAATTGTTGCCACAACAAACGAGTACAAATTACGGCCGTGTTCGGACTAATGGACTCGAAAACAAAGAAAAACAATGAGTATATTTCGCTACGATTTATATATTTAATTACGAAAACAGTATGGTTTTATTTTATTCGTACGCCCGATGATTATAATATCCTAACTTACGCGTGTCGCGTGTGAATAATTTTCATGTCGAATTTTACGTACAAACCCTACGGTTCTCAACGAGGGATCGATAATAATATTAAGGTACACCTACTCGACCGGAGTAGGAATGCTGTAGAAAATTGTAAAAAGTACGAGAAATAAAAATCTCTAAATAAATCTGATAAATCTAATAAATTAAATCTCTTAATCACGAAAAAAAAAAAACCAAATACATTCATCAATAAACTATGACGAGTATATTATAGCGAATAAAATGTACTTTTATTATTTCTCCCGCGAGTTAATATTTTTTACGTTCTATTCATACCACGTGACTTTGCGCTGTTGTGGATCACGCTATTCTCAGACGTGTACCCCTTTCGCGTTCCTGCGGTCGTCGGACGTCATCGCAAACGATCGCGTCGCCGGGCGAGCATTTTAATAAAACTAGTCGCCGGGGGTCAAGTTATCTCTGATCTTTGAGACCGCGGGAAGCCGCCGCCGCCGCCGCGCAACACCATAATACATAATGTTATTATACACCCGACGCGATGTCATCATCATAACGCCGCCGGACGGAAAATTCAAGAAGCTCCGCGGCGACGACTTCGTGTCAACATGGCTGCCGAACGAGTAATTATAATAAAAAAAAGAAAGCGTGTCATAATATATAATAATCGGCCGCGCGTGTGTGTTTTCAGGCTTCGATTTTTTCGACACAGACTGGAATGCAATCGTCTCGGTAAAATCGAACGTGTAATACATATTATACGTCAAATATTGAAAATACATAGAGAATTATTGCAACTTGATACACAGATTAGGACAACTGTGAGGTCTTGGTCTATTTTAAAATATATAATCTCTACGCGTTAGCCTAAATAATTTACTCGGTCGATTAGCGCAAACGCAGTGCACACCACAAATTAGTTTGTATTTTATCTACTTGAAATTGGTCCGGACGGTTTTACTGTTATAGCGCCTCAAACGTTCCTGCTCCAAACGTTTTTCACCCCCGCGTAAAGTACCGCATCGTGATCCTGCGTCGCCGTGGTCTGCAGATTTCCACGCGAACAAATCACGGTGCCAACAAAAAATGAAAGAAAAGCATTTCGAGAACCCCTTCTTTTAGACGATCGCATGCGGTTTTTTGCACACTACCCCTTACACTGCAGTTGGTTTGTAAGTACTGAATTCGAACGAATCCTGTGCCCGCGTAAAGCGATCGCGTTCGCGCGAAACTATTATTATAATTTTGTTATTTATTACTGCCGCGAAACGCATTATTTCGGGTAACCCGATGCCCACGCCGCCGACGCGCATATACCGCGAGTGACCGTACCAGACGTCATATTATTATACCCGCGCACTCCCACGACGGCGCGGCGGCGAGAACGTAATAATAATTCGCTCGGAGGTGAAATAGAGCGGCGGCCCTCCCACGCTTGCTCTACAGACGCGTTTCATAATGGTATATGATATAGTCGCGGATAAAGTTTTGTTTTTTTTTTTAAAATTTTTATTTTTCAACTTCTCGACCGCCGATTAACGTTTCCTCCCCACGCGACCGTGTAATTATTACTATCGGAAACGTCATGTCGTTATGTTTTATTCGACTACGTATACCCGTGGAACGGTGTGTCGTAACAGCAGGGCTGCGACGGCGACGTTTGAGTGTTTTTTTTTTTTCCAATTATTTTGAAATTAATTATATCGTGTAAACCGCGACGGTTTTATTTCCATACTCCGGGACTAAATTCGCAGTACGAATCGCGGTCACCAATACCGCATACCGGGTATATTTATGCAATATTATGTTTTATACCTATTTTTATATATGTTATCGTATGTATAGGCGTATATAGCGGTACGTCAGAAATAATGCACGCGCCGAGTTAATCATTCTCGTACACATAAAAGTGGTATACGTATATATATATATATATATTATATAGTATATACTCACTTTCGTTTCGAACGGGTTGCAATGCGTACGTACTGTATAATATTATGTGTTTATAGTGGAATTACCATGTGTGCGTCATATTTTTTCAATCTGAAATCGATTAATAACAGAAAAAAAGAAATTTACCAACGAGACCACCTACAACAGTATACAATATACGTATATACGTATAGGTACTATATATTTTATGTTTTAATATTTTAATTTATGATAAAAAAGTAGTAAATATAAAAGTCACATCGCCATACAGTATACGTGTCTTTCAAGCAACACAATAAGTGCGCAAAATACTATATTGGCGTGTCGAGCTAAAACAATCATCGATAACTCGCCAAAATACTGTTGAATTATTCTGACTCGCGACGAGTTTCAATCGATTCGTTTGAACGCGTTGACGCCTGTATAGTTTTCATTTCACGACCGTTGCGAACATCTAAACTATAGCAGGTTCTCGCGTGTGATGGAATTTCCGATTTTTTCGATTCGAATTTCTCCACGAAAATCAAATCGATCGATTGAAGCCGTCGATTCACGTTATCAAATATTTATTCATCAATTTTATTCATCATTATCAAATTTAACAAGTTAAACTACTTTTTTTCACTTGATTTTTTTAATTTCAATCAAATAATTATTTTTATGTGTTTGTATGTAGAGAGCAGATTTTTGAATGAATTCCATTCAGGGCAGGTAAAATACGAGTACTCGCGAACGTTTGAAAAACAAAGAGGAATTCTCGAACATCGAAATGTTATCGTGTTCTGATGGTAAGTACGCTGAATATTTTTTTCCCCCCGCAAATCCCGCCGTTACGCTATCGTCGGTATTTTTTTCCCCCGTCTCGCGCACAAAGCGTGTAAAAAAACCTTAAAAATCTGCTCGTGTACACCTATGGCGGCGGCGTAAAAATGTTCTTCGTGAGTAGTGCGGGTTACTACTATTATATAGTAACTGAATTAGTTGTTGCGCAATAAATGATTGTCGTGCGATGACCGCCGCCGCCGCCGCCGCCGCCGCCGCCGACGGTTTCGAATCAAAGCGTCGAAAATCGGCCGACCGCCCGCGCCGCCAAAGGAGAAAATCACAGACCTCTTTCGTCCTGCACGCTGTGTGTGCGTGTACGCGCGTTATTATTACTATTGCGCGCACGCATGTGTGTATTAATTAACACGTACGGACCCCGACGGCAATGTCGTGCAGTAACAGTAATTCGATCCGTAATGTATATTAAATTATATTAAAACGTGTATAATTGATATCGACCGAAAATCCTTTCGGCAAACGTCTGAGACCGCGCGCGAGCGCGCGCGCAATACCACACGCGTATCGTGTATAGGTGGTGTTCTGCACACAAACGAAGTCGTGTTTTTTGAAAACCGTTTATTCCTTACACAGTTTATAATATGACGTGTTTAACGCGTAGGATAGTAGGACGATCCTTGGCTCATTATAGTAGGGCGATTAATTTGAAAGAAAGAGCATTTTGTTTTTAGCCGATTAGAAAACTACGGTCGTGTAACGACGACGAATTCGATTTTTATAATTTTAAACCGCATTTTTCAACGATTTTCTAGTTCAATTTTCGCCCGTCAGGGATATTTTTCAGTTCGTTTTACGGTAATTTTTTTTATCGATTTTAGTCGGTTAACGTTTTCAGTATTTTCCCACGTTAATATTTTACTCCGAACAGACACCGCGTAAACATTATACGGCATATCTATATTTTAAGTATAACGTTCTTGTTCTCAAACATTTCAAACTTGAATAAAAATCGAATAACTTTCGTTTGTAAAATCGATTGATCCATCGTTGCGCGTGTGGATTTAAATATGATTTTTTTCTCACCAACAAGACGACGGGTTTTTGAATGTTTAAAATTTCGAGCGCACTTATTATATACGTTTACACTTTGAAATACAGACCCAAATCATAACAATAATATGTAGGTATTATCATATACGTGTATATGACGAAGACATACGTTTTAAGACGACGACGATTGCGGCGCTTTCTAAAATACGAAACGATATTATTACCTACGTGGAAAAGTGTGCGGCGCGTATATTATAACCTATACGACACGACAATATTATATAGGATGCGCGAGAACGACCGCGGGGGCCGGGGAAAAATCATCGCGCAGAACCGGCCGGCCGGTCGCGCGCGCGCGCGCGCGCGTAGACGAAATAACGCGCACCAAACCGCAGGCGCTGCCGGCCAGGTCGTGCCCGTGTGGCGGCGTTTCGTATATCCGCATGACCCCTGCGCGCACATTTTTTCTGACCTTCCGACCGCCAGTACTTTTACGCACACGTGTACATTATATATATACACACACACACATATATACAGGGCGAACCAGTCAAACCGCATAATTTCAAAGAGATTGAAAAAATAGACCCGATACCTTTTAATTTGAACGGCTTTGTGAAAAAGTATGGGGAAATCTGATTGTATGAGGAAAAAAGGAAGGAAATTTCGCTGAATTTCAACATTTCGGAACGTATTTCAAACGATCAACGTCCGCGCATGCTCGCGCGCAGTATTCATTTGTAAGTAAAGTATTTATAATATTCAACTACCCGATTTGAACGTTGACTAGTATAATATGTATAATATGAATCGATATCGACGACCGTAATATACGTACCGATTAAACACTCGATAGTACATGAAATCGTTATAAAATCTAAAATCGTTTTTTCCTTTTCTCGGTCGGCACGGGCCCATCCCTGGGTCATCATCTGCGCGCACGTCTATAGTTTACAGTATACTCTTTAACGGGGGTTTTCGTAGGAAAGAGCCATTTTTTAAAAAAAAAGTCACTAAACCATATGATGCCCAGAGAGCCGCACAGGTTTGAGTAACCTTTTTTTCTTCTTTTAGTCGTAGAGAAATTGTAGCAGGCATTAAAAATATAATAATACGTCTTAAATTTAGAAAATATAGAAAAACTTTATTTCATTAATTATTCATTATTATTATTATTGTTTATCTGAATATATAATATTATTTGATTAAATACAATAACACAGCAAAAAAAAAACACGTATCTACTTAATATCAGTGGGATTTTTGACAATGGACTACTCGATAATATTATTGATGAATTTCCCAAAGCCGCAGGTTCCCGACCTCTGCTCTATAATATCATATCACGTGTACGTCGTCGTCGATGATAACAGAGCGGCGGCGTCGTCGTGTTATAAACGCGCGCGCTCGCGAATCCGGAGGTGGTTTTTTTTTATTTTTTCCTTATTTTCTGTACCCCATCGTACACAATATACGACGTGCGTAATGCGAAGATCACGATCACGATCTCTTCACACGTACGCGAGTCTGTAATATACGCGCGCGTGTGTTATTATCGTACGTCGTATATTATAATGTATATGTGCGCGCGCGTCGTTCACACCGCCGCGACCGCGCGAACGTCGTAATAATTCGCTCAAACGTCGAACCGCGGCGTGACGATTTAAAACCTAAAAAAAAAAAAATAAGAAAATACCGAAATTTTATTCTCATCATCATCGTATAATGCGCGCGCGGTCGGCGCACGATTTTTTCCCTACGTTTCCGCGTGTCGTTTCATATCGTTTTATTTTTCTTTCTTTTCTCTGCGTATACACTGGCGCGCGCTACTAGCCAAGTAACTGTTTTCTATTTTTCACTCTGCTATTATTATAATATATCGACGCTCCGGCCGTCGGCAGCGGCGGTAGCTCTTATCATAACGTCGTATTAGGTAGAAAATTAAATCTTCTTTTTTTTCTCCCTCTTCACGATTCGCGACGGGTGTCCGCCGCCGCCGCTTTTTTTCACGCGTCGTCGAATTTATGTACGCGAAATCATCTGAGATAGTTGAGAGGTGTCCACACTCGTTGCAAAGTTACGTTTTCAACTCGATCAGTCGGTAGGTTTACCGATCGATGGGCAATGAAATTATAGCTCGATCGATTCGATTTTTCTACGAAAAAAATTAACCAGAACGCGAATTTTCGCCGTCGCGTCCGGACTATATTATATAACCAACAGTTATGGCGTAAACACGATTAAATTCCAACGGATTTTAAGTGATTTATTGTCGATTCAAAAACCGCGTAGAAAGCATGACGATCGTGTGCCCCAGGTACCGATCAAAACGCTTTATCGGACGATTGAATGTTATCCTCTATATCGTGCGCGATGTAAACAGAAAAATACATCTTTTAGGCTCGATAATATATTATAATATCGCATTTTGTAATATATCGACACTGTGAATATCGAATACGATAACGAAAATCGACGAATAAAAAAGCCAACGACGTTGTTCGACAGTCCTCGCGACAACGGAATCGGGGAGTCCTCTGTCCCAGACTCTGTGGTTCATTTCTCAGTCGCTGAAGTGCCGTTCGTTTCGAGTTTTGACTAATACGCGTGTAAGTTGAGTCGACGGTATAAATAGTTAAATTTATCATTATTCTTATATAGTCGAAAATACAATCCGTTTTTCTTATGTGTTGACTTGATCGAGTCGTTTTTATAAACTCGCCCGCCTCTGAACTGAACATTACCCGCTGCCATGTCTCAGAAAAACTATAAATACACTTTTAGTATAATATATTATGCATAAAATATAATACAGCAGTGTTGTAATGAAACTTGCGAAATGTCGAAACGTTCATAATTTGAAATTCACGCAAAGACCATATTAGCGGTTTGTCATAAAACTTATCGGTGTCGCGTCAACCGTCGCCGCAGCGTGATTCTCTCTGCACACGCGCGCGCGCGCGTTACAATATCATTACATTTCCAATGTAAAAGCGTTCGCGCACACATGCGACGAATGCACAAGACACTGGCACTGCATAACATTAAGTTTTGGGTAAATAACGACGACACTAACAAACATACCCGGGGTTTGTATAGCGTTTCAAAGATATTAGAAAAAATAAATAAATATTGATGTTTCTGTCCTATACTTATCTGTACCTAAGGATAACCTATTAAACGGACGCGCAGGCACGGCCTTTCTCTTATTTCGTTTTTTTTTGTTTTTCGCAAACATTGTGTAAGATCTGTTGTTGTCGTCGTCGTCGTCGTCGTCGCGGCTAAATACAATTCGTTAATTGTATTTGTTTTTCTTCGCGTTCTCGAGTTTACGTTCGTTTGAAAAACTTCCGTCATAATTCTACTTATCCATCACTGCAATGTCGTAATATAGTTTTACGCGTGAAAATACAGTCGTCCTAACCTTGAATCGCACGATATTACTTATATTATTATAGTATAGTTATACTGTGCAAGCGCATTCAACGCGGTATTTAATTCGCCATACGGCTCGATCCATTATTCGATGGCTATGCGATTTTACACGATAATATAACGTATTCTGAAAACACTGTCCCGGGCGCGTTCTTACGGCCAGTTCACGAGTTCGCGCAAACCATCGTGTCTCGTATACAATATTATTATGTTTTATTCGATAATCTCATTCCGACGCGGTATATAATTTATGAGTATTAAATATAGTTTCCGTAACGAACAGTGCAAAAAGCGCAATATCGATTCGATCGTCGTAATCGGTTTTCACGATTAGTCAATAACGTATTACTTAAAGTGTATAGATTTTAGACTCGATTATAGGATTAGGACGCGCACGCGATGAAAACGAATAAATATACGTACCGGTATGCATTTATGCGTTTGAAAATAGCTTTATATTTAAATTGGAATTTTTTTTAAAAAAAACTACGCGTTTGTGTGAGTTTTGAAAAAATCACTTCATTTTTATTTTAAGATATCGATGGTTTAATCGTACGAATATTTGTTAAATGTTTACAATACAAGTATAATGTCGATACCAAATTCTCGTCACAGATTGAACCTCTTGGATCGTGGGAAAAGTTGGCCGCCTGCACTAAACGTTTTCTTATTTCGACGTGTCGAAAAACAAATATATTGACATTTATGATAACGTTTCAATATTTTCACCAAAACAGAGAGTGACTTTTGAATCGAAAATGTATAACGAGCCGTATATTACTATATGGTTTTCATGGTAAATATCAACACGTCGAGTGACGAGGAGGTCAATTATTATTAACAAGTCGCTGATTTCAACTGACTTTTCGGTAATTACCGTGATAATATTTTAACAGAGGATTCATCATGCTGTACGGCGAAAACGTTTCGTTTTTCGTGCGCGGTGTACGACTGCCGTCTCGTTTGTTTTCGAACGGCGCGGCGGCGTAGTCCTGCGCGGTGATGAGCAGGCCTGACCTCTATTCCGAACCAGGAGAGATATACTCTAATACGCCCCGAGGGGTTGGGTGTCAAGATAAAACGCAGAAGTCGGAACACCAATAATTATCCGACGAGGCACATATATATATATATATATACACAATATACGTATCGCAGTGAAATAATGTGTCGTAATTTATAATCTAATGTTTTCACGACGAGCGATCCGCAAAGCGTACGATGTACGTACGCTGTGCATCGGGACGTGCGCGCGAGACGTGTGCGATAATAAGCGGCTAAAACCGAAACGCATTGTCGGTTTTGAAACACATATTATATTATTATAAACGTGTACAATAATAATCCGACGCGTTCCCTGTACGCGGGCCAGTAACGAGACTAAATTATTATTACATACCGCGCGAGTGGCGTCTGCGCGGCCATCACGTAGCGCGCAACTCGAATTCCGAACATAACTATATACCATATATATGTGTGTGTGTACACCTATTATATTATATCTATCACGTCGCGCAAGGGCAATAATAACAGTTATACACCACGGGCGTGTGGGTGCGCACTCGTAACGGAGGCGTTCGATCGAGGATTAAGAGATGATCGCGAAAACGGTTGGACTCGGAGTTTGATCGTTTCGACAGAATTTTCGCGACTTTAAACGGGCACCAGATTTCCGACAAATAGGGGCAGTGCCTACACATATATTATACGACGCTGGGCCCGACGATTTTTTTTTTCAACACATCTACTCAACGAGTGCCCGAGACAAAAGTCACCTTTCATCGTTGGTCGGCTGGTAAAAATTTGAAAGCTCAAAACTTAATGAACTGCAAAATCACTCGAGGCCTTGTACAAATATTACCTATAGTAAATTCCTACGACAATGTTTACTATAAACGCTGAATATAATTATACGTTTACGTTTAGTATTTCAAGTGCTAATAAACAGTAACGATAGACGATTCTGCACGGCGGCGAAGTTCTTTTAAATCGAAGAAAATTCTGACAAAAAAAAAGAAAAGTAAAGTTGGCCGACTCGTAAATAACTCGTCCGGATAATTTAAAACCAAGTCAACCGATCGAGTAAGAAGTCAAAGATTCAGAAAGAAGTAATTATATGACGTGAAATCGTTATAATAATATGTAACTTACTCAAAGTGATTCGGCTTTTTCGAATCGTTAACGCTTAATTGACGGTATATTCGACGCGAACAATAATTTTCACTCGTCGGCGTCATACATATAGGTATTATATAACCGCATAGGATTCACCTTTTTCGTCCTTTGACGACGTTAAAACGTCAGCCGTTATCAAAAAGAACGTTACCCGATTGTAATATCCCCCGTACACGACGTGTGAAGAAAATATTTTATGGACGAACGATAGAGTATACACAACGTTCGTCGGTATATAATAGTATAGTAGACAGCAGCAGTAGTAGTAGATTTTGTATTGTCGCGTCGACGACGGCTCGTCGTATACGCCAGCAGTAAAATCATCTTGTAGAGCTCTCGAGTTTTTCAGAAGAAGAAGAAGAAGAAAAAAACACCATTGATCATTTAATCCGCATTCACAGACTTCACATAAATCTCGGTTAAGCACAAACGTTTATACACATTCGATATCGTCGCGAGGACTTTTCCCGAAACGGTTCCGCGCGCGTTATAACAATGTACGAGTGCGCGCGTAGTATATAATATAGTATATGATATATTATATTATATAGTATATAAATGTGCGTAGCCATAACACATAAACGTTGTATAAATACGCGGCGGTCCTTTCAGAAACCATCCTAGGCGTAATATATTAGCGATTTGAATTACATTTTTTTTCCCTCCGTTAACCCCGCGCTCGCCCATCAAAATATTATCGCTATTATCTGTGTTTATAAAATACGACGACTTATGTTAATAATAATAATAGTGTGACTGCACGGTGGCGGCGATTTCGAGTGCACGAGCTGTGCAGCGGTGCACAATAGCTACTATTTTATATACGGCGTGCGTTTGTGACTCGAGGTTTGTAACGGTGGCGTGTTTGTGTTTCTGTCTGTCTGTCCCGCGTCCGTCTGTCGTCGGCCCGTACACACATAACCTATTCTACCTTCGCCGCATTGTCTACTGCAGCGAAACAGGAATAATGGGCGCCGGACAATGGGGTTATTTAGATGTGGTGGTGTGCGCGAACGTGTGCGATAGAAGAGCTCCGGCGTACCGTATGAAATCTCGACGATTTACAATAATAATACGTAATATTGATTTGGGCGACGCGCGCGATGACGACGACGACGATGATATATTATAGCGCCGAGTGTGTATAATAATAATACATATAGTAGAATATAATGTACTGCAGAAGAGGACTTAATGACCCGTGAAAAATCGACCGTTGACAAAAGCGTCGGACGCGCGCGCACGTCAACTCCCCGCGCGTCGTATGCGACGCGACGCGATGTTTACCTTTCAGGGGTCAAAACAACGAGCGCAGTAAATTTCGCACTTCAGCCGTCGGCCGCGCGCGATTCGCACGATTCGATTGTATAGCCGAATCACAAGCGCTACGCCGCCGAGTCACACCCCGAGTAGGAAAACGAAAAAAAAAAAAGACAAACAAACGAAAAAAAAAAAAAAACGTTTTCAAGTCTGACGATCGGTCGATTTTTTTACCACCGTAGATACCGTGTTTTATTACCGTAGAACCTCGACAGACCGAGAAAGAACATCCAGAACAAGGGTCGCATTTACGGTGTTACGGGCTACGACCGTTTTTTCGCATAAACATTGTATAAAATATGAAAATAACATATTAAATCAAACAGTTTAAACCTTATATTCAATTTGAAAACATATGTTATTATAAGAACAATATTTAGGTCTAGCCCACATGCCAATTCTAAGAGGAGTGACGAGCTGTCAACATATTATCATTAGCAAATAAGGCTGTTCGCGAATAGATTGTTACTGTCGAAATGCACGGCGACGAGATCCATCGGTCGAGAAAAAGATCACGGAAAGGAGAGCGCTGAAAACAGTACGGCTCGAGCAAGCACCTTCTCAGATTATTAAATATTTCAAAGTATCGAAAAACTTGTACTTATTTCATCAGATAAACAGTTATGTTAGTAAAAGGCTTATGATTTAAACATCAATATGGATAGCGTCAACCGCAACGCGAAATTCAAGAGCGGAAGACTAGTGCGCGTGTGATTTGCAGTTCTCGTCACCGCGCCCACAGATATTTGATCGTCTTGAGCGATGGCTGGCGCCGAAACTTTCTTCTTGAATTCATAATATTCAAACAGGAAACTATACGCTTTTCGAATCATAACGTAAATATATTTCTCTTAAACAACAGTAACACTGATATAATATTGTTATTACATCATATTATATTATTATTGACTCGTAGAAAGAAAAAAAAAAAACGAACACCTCTACTCTCGAAGAATTCCCGTGAGCGCCGTTTGAAAAGTCTGTGTTCACTTGCTATAACACACTAGTTTGAGTAGTCGGTCGATTTAATTTGAACATAACTCATTTGCTCCCACGTCGAATTAAACACTAGTAAGACTCGCGAACAAATTTACAGCAGCGACACGCGGTGAAAGTGAAAACCCCACAACAACGCCCATCCGCAGAAATTAGGTATATATACATAGATATGGGTACTCAAAGCGCGCGGACATCGCACGTAATGAGAATACTTTGGTAAATATAATTAGTATTCTAACGCGTAGAATGTCTAAAACCTAAGCTAATCGGTAAAATGACACACGGACAATCGCGTAGCAAATATTCCGTATCACTTTCGACTTACGGCCTGTGTAGTATTTATTTTTTTTTTAAAAGTAATAATATTATTGTATAATCGAATGTTTTCTACGGCCATCGACCGAACACTCGTATTTTATCCGTTCGTTTACTACAACGAACAATCGCGTTTTAGTTTGTTATTTTATCAATATATTATGCGTTACATCAACTGCAAACGGTACGCATACGATCAATGTGACATCGCCGGTGCACTATAATATTATTATGTTATGTGCGGCGAGCGGCGTTTCGTGCGCGCGTTTTCACACATATTCGACCGAACGAATTTCTGACTCGTATTTGTTTTGCTTTGTCGGACGATCCCGAGGTCTGAGCCTCGGAGCCGTAGATAATGCATTCCGCTTTATAATAGGTACCTCTACTAATAATATTATATTGTTGTGTACACTGCACTTTCGTGACCGATGTTTGCGCAGTCCGATTTCACCCGGTCGAACTCGAAACGCTCGTCGCGAGTGTCCCGGTTGTTTGGTTTACGAACACAATATAATAAAATAATATACACCGCGGTGGTCCACGCGGCCGTTGTTTTCTCGTCGTTTTCCCGTGTCGTACGCGAAGAAACGTTTAACGTTTAACGACTCGACATCTGAGAAGAATGTCGCCCGTGTTTCGTTTCACATAATATTATCATCATCGTTTTATGTTTGCCAATCTGACGTTTTAAATCGATGTGTGTGTGTGTAAAAACGTTTTTTTTTTTTTTAATCGACTCGATTTCGGGTCGATCGACACGTTGTATTTTTTTTTTTGTGTAATCGATCGAAAACCAATCCGAGTCGAGCCGATAGAAAAACTCACGCGCGTCTGCGCAACACGGTCGTGATAAGTGGACAGGACTTGGATGAAGAGCGATGGAGAACTCGCTAATTTCTGTGTAGTCTTGTGTGTAGTTCGATGTGTTTTTTCCTAGTTATTTTCGAACGCGACCTTCTACGCGCGGCCCCGGAACTTACGTCACCTCGCTCTTCGTTTCACATAATATATTATTATTATCACATCTACATCCGTGTACAAGTCGCGCGATTTGTCGATATTTCGCATGTCTCGCGTATACCGCGCGATGACGATAACAGACGCGCGACCGTATCGAATCCGACATACGTTATAGGTACTTATAACGCAAGTACGAGTATTCGCGGTCACTCGGCGTACCTATATATACCCACTATGCAATAATTCCTCCTAGCAATGTTACCAGGCAGTTTCCTGAAACATGTAACATCACAAATTGCGTTCCTTATATGTATGAAAAACATCCCCAGGACCGTATTTGTACCGCAATGATGTGTTTCATGAAACGTTCAACTAACATACATTTATTTACATCCCTGCAACATTTATAATATTACATCACACGCACCTACAATAATAACGTATTTGGAACATTCGGAAACATTTCTAAGATGTTGCATAAATGTTTGCATAGTGTTGCATAGATGTTTTATTCAATACATCTATGTGCTGTTACTGTTACCCACTATGCAATAATTCCTCCTAGCAATGTTACCAGGCAGATTCACTGAAACATGTAACATCACAAATTGCGTTCCTTATATGTATGAAAAACATCCCCAGGACCGTATTTGTACCGCAATGATGTCTTTCGTGAAACGTTCAACTAACATACATTTATAACATCCCTGCAACATTTATAATATTACATCACACGCACCTACAATAATAACGTATTTGGAACATTCGGTTTTATTCAATACATCTATGTGCTGTTTTATTCAATACATCTATGTGCTGTTATATATACAAGGGACGTATTATACAATACATCTACGCCTACGTAGCCGCTATAAATCTGTGTACGCTGTATCGGAACGCGGTGACGGTGATGAATAGCAGTTATATCGTACGGACCTCGCGATGCTCCAGGGACGCGCACAAAATCCTACAGATATACACAATACATAATATATGTGTGTGTGTACTCGAGGACACGTGTAAAAGATCGTGGTGCGAGTTATACGTATAGCGCGCGTTGATCCATAACGATAATAAATTATTAATTGGTCCGTTCGTTTCGAAGGTTGTACACGTACCGTAATACAAATACGTATAGAAGGCGCTCGCAGTGTCTTCTCCGCGGTCGGACCACATGCGGATTACGCCCGTGCACTGGCGATAAATCACTCGCGCGCGATAATAATAATAATATAATAAAGCTACTTTATTAAACGCGCGGAGAAGAGAGACGGGGCCGACTGCAGATATTATTCGGTCCTCCGGGATCGCGCCGCCGCGGCGTCGTCGTCGGCAGCAGCCGGCCCGACGATCGACTCCTCTATAATATTATGTGACGTCTTGTACATCGCACATACGACGTGCGCACAATGGCCGACGCGAGATATTTTGACAACGATATACGGCAATAACGCCGCTGCAGTTATTGCCGTCATATTATAATAAATATACGCGCGACGGCGGCGATACCTTTTTTTTTTTTTCCTCTCGGTTTTTATTATGTTTAATTTTTTTTTTACTCTCCTCGCGTTTTTCAAAAGGCGCATAAAACACACCGCTCGTATAATGCACACACGCGCACAAACGTATACATACCACGCATGCAACACGCCCGCAGCGGCGACACGACACGTCGCCGCTATTCTCCGGAGTCAGCCGACCAGAAATTCGGTGTGAAAAACGGCACATACATATTATTATATTATACGCGTGTGTGTTATTATTACGCGCCGCCGCCGCAGAGACTCGGAGATCGTACCGATGACGGCCCACACGGTTTTGTTGACAAATTTCGCACCCCGCGAATGTTACGTGCAGTGTGTGTGTGTGTGTGTTTTCGGGATTCGAAAAACTGATAACGGGACATCTGCTGCCGACAATAATAAGCCACTCCACTTGCGCGCAGACAGTGACGGTTTATTTCTTTTATTCTCTCTTTTTCTTTTCTGTATTTTTATTGACTCTGCTGCTCGGGCGGCTAGTTTTCGGATAAAAATCGGAGAAAGAAACGAAACAAAACGAAACGTGTTGCGGTCATTCCCCGCCGCGTCTCCGCGTATTATTTATTCGTACCCATGTAATTCCGACGTCGCGCGCCCATCGATCACGTCATGTAAACACGTTCGTCACGAATGCGACACGCACACGATGTGTGTGTGTGTGTGGGGCAGGGGGCGAATAAACAAAAAGCGAAAAAGTATATTATGTGAATCCGCGTCTTCGAGGGCGTTTTTTTCGACGGACCCGTCAGCCGCGTTTATTTTGTTCCGAAAGATTTGCTTTGCGCGACGGATGTCGATAATAATCGATCGTTTTAAATGTCAACAACGCGTGTGCGGACAATGCGTATCGCTCGCGAAATATATAATAACAACGATTGTCCGAGGTATGTAAGCCGGTGACGTGTGTTTGGGATACGGTCGGTCAAAGTAAATGTTTTTTTTTTTCGAAGCCCCATTCCCCTCACCCGTCTAGTCGTCCGCGCGTAGAGAACATTCAAATTTCTCCCTCCCCCTCCCCAGTTCGGTTCCCAAAAAAGGGCTACCCCTAACACGAAGATCACCTTTACATATTATTATATATACAACGTATGTAAAATTACGTATTTCTAGGGTCTTTTTAAATAGCAGTGGACCGATTTTTTTTTTAACTCGACGCTTTTACCACTTAAATTTTGTAATATCGTTTTTTTTTTTTTTTATGAAACGTACGATGATTTCCACCGATTTCGAATTTTTTTGAAATGTTGTTTTTTTATTTCATCTTATTGTATATAAATCACTATCGATATAAAGTTATAAATAATGCGTTATAACTATCGAATTCGTATTAAAAAGTAAATACTTTCACATTTAGTAGGTGTCTTGTTGTACGGCATATGTACAATATGGAGTCTGATAAATCGAAGAAAAAACGCTGACGGCGGAAAAAAACTGGGAAAAAATGTCGATAAAAAAGTTATCGATAAAAGTGTGCGCACCTATTCTCGCGAAACTCGCCCAGTAAAATCTTCCGCCGGCCCCGAGCGATCGACCCGCGCGTAAATACGAGACATTTTATTTTTCATTTCGAAATCGCGATGGCGCGCATCATACACCGGCGAGTAACACATTGTACCTATACGACGTGATCGCGTACTTTTCTGGAAACTCCGACAGCGATTTATGTAAATTGTTAATTATTATTTTAATTAACATAATTATGTAAAAAACGACGATTGCACGCGTGGACGCGCGGAGGGTGGTGCGCCCGATTCGAGGCGACGACGCGAGAAGAGTTGGCGTAATTAACCGCGGATCGTCCTGCACTTTGAAAAACAACGTAACGTCGTCGCGTCGGCCGGGACTTGCAGTACAAACGATGCACAATAATAATTAAGTCTTCTCTCGTCATAATATACGAGTCGGTACGATGTGTGTGTGTGCGTGTACTATAAGTAAAATCGTGCGGACAGACGCTAGTCGCCGTTGCTTTTATATGTTTTACGTGAGCTTGTATATGTTTACGGTCCGGTGATTCGCATAAAACAAATTGTGAAAATAAAATAAACGTAATAATTAATCGATAACGAACGTGTACACTTTGCGATGTATAATAATTTTAATAATAATAATATCGTCGAAGCTATAGAGGTATATGGATATGGCGGCGGTGACGACGTAATGGTACTGGCATAGAGATCGAGACGGAGAGGGAAAGAGAACGACTATATTATAAGATTATTATGTAAATGCAAATGTTTTTTTTTTTTTTTTAAACGCGATTGCCGCTCGCCGTTGTTTTTCACGACGACGCGCCACGTGCACTTTACTCGGAAATTAAATCTCTTTCTCTCTTCCATTTCATCTCGCTCCATCTATCCCCGTGTGTACGCCGCGCGCACATACGCGCATTTTAAACACGTGTGCGGTATTTGTCACCCACGTACAATAATACGAGCTCGCGAGCTGTACACGAGCAATGAGCACACTTAAAAATGTACAGGGTGATTCTTTTAGCAGTTTTCACGGGGAGCAGGATGTTTAAACTCTCGCGCCCAGGACAGACAAAAGGGCACGATTAAAAGGCATGGGGCTGATCGAGCGAAATAATAATATCGATTTACTGCAAATCCAGAAGTCGTTTTAATTCGTTTTACCGTTTCTACCTCGTCGGGCTATTGTTGACGTCATAACGTCAAGACTTTGGCTACGGTTTCCGCTAGACAATAATGGACACGTGACAATATAGACTATATACGAGGTACGTGTAACGAAATATTTTACGCGCGGCTCGTGGAAAAAGTCCAATCAATCGACGGATTGAAACGATAATATCACTTTTATTTCGTATTCAAAATTATTTATACGATTATGCGCGCGAACGAAATCGATAGGTATCGCCGTATGCGCAGTATGACATGAGAATAAAACCTTTATTTCACGTCGTTCCAATACAATAATATACGCAAGTGAATTGCATTAATTGCCCGTACGATATAACGTGCGTGCGCGTTTAAGTAATGCATGCGCTTTTACGATTCCGTCGCATTGTTGTTATAACACGGCCGTTCTATATACTCGTTGCGCGCGGGGTCGTGAAATACCGCGACAGCGAGCGAACGAGATGTGGTATTTACATTTTTTTCCAGAGAAAATACATATTGCATAAACACTCGTATGTGTGCGTTATTATAATAACGTGTAAAACTCGTCGATTTTCGACCAGATGTTATTATTGAAACGTCTAATATTTAACCATTTTTAAACATTTATAAGTGGTTGATTTTGTTTTTAAACATTTTACGAGTATAAAACTCTTGTTTTTAGATTTTCTACGAAACAGTGTCACTAACGCAGCGGCCAAAGCTCCGAGCCTCTAAGTCCGAAATAAAATCGAACGTTTTTCCGAGAGACAAATCGGAACGGAAGATCAAAAAAAAAAAAAAAAAACAGTGAAAAAAACAACTGCACTAGCGAGTCGCAAACGACCGTTTATCACGCCCGATAGGTATACAATATGAAACGATGACCATAAACATCATCGTCATCGTCCAACGTCGTCGTTTTTTTTTTCGATTCAATTATAATTGATGATATTTTTCTCGCCCGCAGTATTTGATACGTCACGTTGCGTCTTCTGGCCGTAGTTGGACTTGCACGTCGTGATATCGACGACGTCTCGTTGCCGACGCGTATTGTCGACATTGAGTGGACTTCCTCGCGGAAACCTTCAAATCTAATGTTATTGTTTTTTCAACCGTCACCCGCGTACAATGTATGTCTGTACACCTATATACGTAAGTTTACGCCAGAGTCTAAAATTATGCATACCGCACATTCGTAGCGTTTTTTTTTCTTTTCTTGCGATTTGTCGACACTGGGCGTCGTCGGCCGAGTGCGTATATGGCTATGGGATTTGTTGTACCATTTCAATTGCTCAAGTCACTCGTTATGCTGATAATTGGTGGCTTTCTCGCCGATCGCGTCCCGAAACGATACCCGCACAACAGTTTTTAGTGCGTCCGTAAAAATGTACGAACAGCGTTCATACCGTTGATTTACACTATACCGCCGCGATTCATATCTAAACGTTATCTAACCTTTAATCTAACACCATTTATAGTTCTAATTTCTAATTTCTAATTTCGTGTATTTCACTGAATCCAAAAATTGTTGCATAATATAAAATAGGAGAAAATATAGAATCAAGTATCAAATCGGACGTTTATCAAATCAACTAAAAATATTGAAATTTTTCAAAAAAAAAAAAAAATAAAACGCCGTCATCATTTATCTGACGTCGATACACAAGGGAGTGGCGAGCGGCGGCGGAAAAGGGGCAGGACGGCATAAGGGTGCGTCGTGCCGTTTGCCGTCACGGCGTACTTGTCGATCTTATCCCAACGCCGATAGATGTGTCACATCGAAAAACTCATTTCAAATTTGTATTATTTTATTTCCTAGTACGAAAGCATATGTTTTCGTATGGAAATCATATTCAATTAGCAAAATACAAGCTAACAATATTGATTTTCATAAATACGAAACGCTCTATATTTCATTATATTATGACGTTTGTCGGCCAAACCGACTGTTTGTTTTTCATTACATCGCTGACACGCGACAGGAAATACGCATTGTTTTGGCTCACGACTTTTTTTTAACTCTATAATATCGTCTCATATCGATCGAAGGGGTTGTCATATACTCGTATGATATAATATATTATGTAATAATGGTCAACATAACATCGTTAGTTATCAATTTATCATATACGAGAATAATAATTGGTAATTTCTCGAAATATAACAATTATTATGTAATCATGGAAATAATTACGATGACGATAAAGCAATAGTATGATTATGTAATAGTAATAACAACGAGTGGGTTGTTGTGAAATCGGAATGTTTACGTGAGTCAAACACTGCGTGGGCAACAGAGGCCAATGAAAGCCAAGCTGTTCGCCTCGCCCGGGCAAATGACGGCGGAGCTGCGTGCGCAACGCGCAATCGATACCGATCGAGTGACGCGCCGAAAGTTCAGACGATCAGTATAGTGTCGACCACGGTTCGGGTAGCTCTCTTCTCCGTTTTAAATATTTCGCTTATTATTTTTCTCCGTAATAGTCGAATAAATATTAGTGCCGATAATATTGTAATTATATTTATTTCGTCGACGAATCAAACTTTTAATCGTGGTTTTTTTTTTTATTTTAATCGTGTTTTTATCGAGTGACTTTTTTTTTTACTTACATTTCACAAGCCAATGGACAAAAACGAACACCGGACTTCAGCAACAACCCACCGGGAGGCCCGTGAGTACCGATTATATTTATTTACAGTCTGTCTAAGAGGTTTTTATTATAATATTATTATGGGTTAATTTTTACGAAATTGATAGTAAAAACTGTTATCACTGTCAAATTATTGACGAGCTAAAATCATTATGATAAATTATTATATCTCATCCTAAACGGGGATTTTCTCGTTATTTTGTAACGTAAATATTTTAAACAAAAGAGAAACGTTTTTAGCTCTTAATAGATCGTATTCTATATTTATATATTTATCACGTCTGCTGTGAATAGCCGAAGTACTTAAATAATTATTAATTATCGATTCGGTACTTGATGACCCGTATATACCGGGGGATGGTCGAACCATACGATAAAAATGGGTGCACAGCGTTTTCCGTCGCGTTTCGATGCCTATACACGGGCATATACGGCCGCGTTTTCATGTCTGTCGACGAAACTGACCGCAATAATTATTATAGTTTTTTTTTTATATTTATTTTACAAATACTTTTCGCGTATTTCAGTTGATCCAAACGATTTTTTTCATTCGTAATGGAAAGTATAATTTATTGAGTATCTGACTTTTTTTAGACTTTATTCGTATAGATAATAATATTGTTTTAAACTCCATTATCTGACGTGTAATTTTTACTAAAATAAGTCTCCTCATTCAAAAAAAAAAAAAAATAATAAAATAAATATATCTCTTCTGAATATTATGCTTTAACCCGTCGTTGGTACACATATAGTTCATAACATGATCGCTACACTGTGAGCGCTCACACTTTAATTTTTATAGCATTATTACTTTTACATTATTACTTTTATTACAATTATTACATAATTACTCGATTAACTTAAAAAATCAAACCATACCTAGAAATATGTATATTTTTTTCTTTTACTAAAAAGTTTCATACATATTATACTTTTTATGTACAGTTAATAATTTATAAAATAAAAAACTACCATCTTATTCTAAAAAAATTATTTTTTTTTTGCATAAAGTAGTACAAATTAATTAAAAACTTATTATAAAGGAAAATTTAGAAAAAGTCATCTAAAAAAACTTTTTCTCTGTCCACGAATTAATTTTATTAGTAATGATAAATTGAAAAAACATAAAAACACGCTCATTTAATCGATACTCTCGACTTTGTCTACACAATAACTGATAGGAAATGACAAATGGCGCAATAATTAATTTTTGTAAATATTTATAGACAATGTCTATTAGACATGTTATTCGAAGGTATCGATAGCATCAGATTAACCCTTTATAGGGCATAAGGCGCTTTTACTTTGTTTTGGCCAAAAATTTTTTTCCATAATCACATACATGTATATTTTAATAAATTTGAAAAAAAAATTTTTTTTGCCAGTAGTTTTTTAGTCTTCGGGTGGTAAAATAGTTTACCACTGATCATCTAGGACTTGTACTAACAGTAATTAGTTACTGGTTAATTATTTTACCACATGATGGTTTAATAGGAAAGCAATAAAATAACAGTCTAATATGCAAATAAAAATGTTTTTTTATTAGCCATAAACATACAAAAGTAATTAACAATGTAAAAATAACTTTAATTCGATAATATTTGTACGAATAACGCTCGAAATGCTATTTGTGCGCGCTCACATATGTACCAACGACGGGTTAAACTATAATATTCTTGCATGATTAAATTATTGACTAAATAATCGAGTTTTTTTTTTTTTCAATAACAATTAACATGAAATATTCGCGTGTTCGATTGTTTTTTTATAATTAATCGTTTCGATACACAAGTTATAACTAAAATACTATAGGTAGTCGATTTAAACGCAAATCGAAGCTCGCCGGTAGGAGCACTATAACAATGTTTTTTCGAGTTATTTCGCATATTTTCATTTTGTTTTTAAAGGCGTTTCCCTATCGTGCTCTTACCAAAACCGAGGTAACGATAAACTAAGTCAGTGGTGATGATTATTTTTCTCGTACAATTCGCTTGGTAGACTGAAAAAGTTTACGCCGCCGCTGATATTATATTGTTATACGCGGCGATTTTTCAACGTGAATTTACCTAGCCCGACATTCAAATTTTTTTCTCATTTATTCCGAGAAATTTCTCTACAAAAGAAATCGACCTCTTTACATCATATACCTCTACGAACGGGAGGTATATAGTTTTAAAATTTCCAAAATCGATTTATCGGGGTACGTGATTTTTCGACATATTTACACATCTTATAATTATGTAATTAATTATTGTTATCACTCGTTTAAATCCATAATTCGTTTGTAACACACGTCGTGCCACACACGCCGCCGACGATCGAGACTAATCATCGCGCAGATCAGCGTCATTATAATTATTCGAATTTGCATCGGTAATTAGTATGAATAACGATTATGTGGTGTTTTTTTCGCATCGCGCAAACTCTAATAATATTTCGATTTGGAATTTCATACTTACCGCGTCCCTTTTCCTCGATAAAAATCAATCGAGTGTGTTTTTGTGAAACGACCTTTTGACTTGCGAATTCGTTCAATTTTTCTATTATAATCAATCATTCGTAATGGTGTTTAAAAATCTTAAAGCGTCAAATTTTTGAATTAGTATTTTCAAACAAAAGTATAACTCGGTCGTATATCATATAAATTAATAATCATATAATTAATGCTAATGTTTATAAACTTTTATTTAAACATAGTTTTTAGGTTAAATCGGTAATCGAACAATTAAAATATTTAGTCTCTAAAATAATAATAATATGAGTATAACTTTGTAAATCATAAAGTACACCTAGTCTATTACTTATTACGTATTATTTCCGTGACATTTTCACTCGCATTATCGTTCCTCTGATTTGTTCTTACGTGTTTGGAATTTTTCACGACGACATTTTAAAACGTCGGCCGTCGTTGTCGTTTCTCTCAGAGTGAAATAATAATAATTGTTGTTTGCGGTAGATCGTCAAATTTGACATACGTTTCGTTGTAAATTACAAATTGATGATTACGGCCGTGCGGATTTGAAAGGCGACCTTCTGCGATCCCTATTTCGTACAAATTATGTGACCGTCGACTCGCGTAAAGAGACGGCAAACATAAATTGTCATAATTTTTTTCCCGACCCGCGGATATTCGACGTGGTATTATTTATCTATTACGGCGGCGGTGCGCGACAACAAAAACGAAAACTGTTATTGCGCCGCCGTCATTATGTGTGCCGCATTCGGACGGCCGTCGTCGTCGGTCGAGTTGGGAGCAATAATTTTTTTAAATCAAAGTAAACCACTACGTCGTTCCGTAAACAACGCTCGGAGAGATATTATTATAATACGATATAATAATTTCACGCGCACAATCCGCGGGCTTTTTATAATACAATCCCCGAATCGCGTATTCTTTAATCGAAACGAAATAATTATAACGACTGTAATAAATAATCGTTGACGTCGAGAGCATATAATGTATAGTATGAATAATGCAATAATCTATGACAGAATCGACGAGAACGCCGTAATACGTATTTGGCATATCACGTGATGTGCCCGGAGAAATAGTAGGACACGAAAGGTTTACGACAGCCGTCGCAACACGATATAATATTATGATATAATATATCATAATCTTACCGTTCTAGTTTCGACTTTTTCGCGATACGACCAACCTTTTTTTTGTTTTTCGTAAGTTTTTTTTACAAGTCTAAATGAACGAGTAAAATAAGTTTTTTTTTTTCCGCTATTGAGTATGAGTCCAAACGGGTTTTTAAAAAACACTTTCGCCGCACCGTCGTCGTCGTTTGTCCATAACCGATCGGTGCGGAAACCGGCCGGTTAGGACCCAAGCGGGCACGAGAGTACGATACTCACGATTTTGGTACACAAGTCGGTTTGCGAAGTTTTCGGCATTTAAACGCTATAATAATAAACTATATGATTTTACGTTTTCGACGTGTTCGATTTTTCTAATTCGAACATTCGACATTTTAAGAGTGGGATTTCAAATTCGAATTTCTAAATTCGTTTTACAATGAAAACTTACAATAAAATTACGTTTTCGACCTATACGCTGATTTATCCATTTTCTTTATACGATATAGATCTCGTAACAGTGCGAGTCTTATGCCTTGAGAACGTTTTTATAGTGAATTTATGCACTTTGAATTGTTAAAATATTCAATATTAAATTTGAAAAATTAAATGTAAATTAAAACGTACTTAACAATTTAAACTCGACTCTTTATAAAAAAATACCGAATGAAATAAATTCAAAATTAGTAGCATATCGCATATTATACATAGAGTTTAGTAAGTGCATGTTGCCACGGTTAAACATTGCGTATTCACTCATCTTGGTAACATTTCGAACAAAAGACATAAATTTACATCTAACATATTTTTTAAATTTTTAAAATATAAAATAATTGCTAATAAATCCGACTCTTTTTAGTACTAGTTTGCAATTCTTGATAAATGTATTTAATGAATATTTCTCTCTTGTTAAATAAAACATTTGTTTCGTTAATTGTAATTTATACTAGTCAAGTTGATTTTTTTTCCTCTATACTCACAATATCAATGAATCTTATTTCGACAAGTTTCTATAAATTTTTAAAACCCTATTTGACGCGTATCTAGGTTTTTTTTTTTATTCATTTTGGCGTTTATTTAAAATTTAAAATTTTGAATTGAGAATTTTCTTTTTAGTTATGATTCTGTTGGTGATCTATAAGATCAATTTGAGAATTGATTTTTTTTCTTTTTAATTTTTTTTATAGGCTTATATTATATGATCAATTTGATTGTATTCAATCGACTGCAGATTAGACTGCTTTGTAAAATTACACATTAGTCGAAAAAAAAACGCGTAGATTCTTTAACCGATTAATATTTCTCTCGTATATTAGATACTCTGAAGTTAATTCTTGCAGTATAAAATCAAAAATTGTTATCGTTTTCGTCTTTAATCCCGAGTTTACTAAACATACCAGATTGTATTAAAAAAATTAGAAAAACTCCATATCTTCATTAGCTATGATTAAAACGATTTCTAATTGAAACCCCGCCAACAATCGTCAATGATTACTATCCCGTGCGCACGCCCATGATCATAACCCCCTCCCCCCCACCACAATTTTACATGTCCATTGTTCACGTTTGGCTAGAGTTAAATTATTTTACAATTTTTCACGTATTTCGAATCGACGATAAAACATGCTACCCGATATAATAATTATAATACTATTTTCGACTGCAACGTTATTATAATAATATACGTACACATATACATGATATCGAAACGTTTCCGTTTTTACCAAAAACAATTCGTAAACGAGACTAGAATATTTTCTTTTCCGCTCTTTGGGAGGTTTGGCCGTGCGAATTCTCGGGTCGGTTTAAACGTAAGGTTCAGTAGAAATGTTGAAACTACCCAATAAACTCTTATAATGTTATACGTGGGTTTATCTAACCCGGGCGCGGAAGCAGTAGCTCTCATTAAAAAAAAGTCTACATTTGTTGCGATATCGTTTCAGAACACAATACAATATTATAATATTAACGATAGTAAAAATAATCATAATAATAATAAAAGTAATAATAAGAATAATAACAACAACAACAACAACATAACGCGCTCCCGAATAATACAACATTGAGTGTTTCTGGATGTCACACTGAGAACGGTTTCTATTCGAAGGCTGTCCGCGACAATGGGAAAACGATGCGCGCCCGTCCGCGCACTGCACACGCGTCTTTTTGACCTGAAAAATTATCACGAATTGTAATACACAATAATAATAATAATAATAATAATATTATAACAATGCGACTGCAGAATCACATTGTGCCGCTCGTGAATTGAAGCATATGTTTTTCGGGCTTTGTTGCGCGCCGTGTGTGATGTGTATTATTGTAATGACTTACGCGCGCGCGCCAGTAGAAGACTCGCGTGATTTCTGAATCGGCTGCGCGCGCGAATCGGACGTAGAAATCGAAAGACGGTTTTTTTTTTTATTTATTATTTTTCGCGCCGACTTTCTTTTTAATTAGCGGCGAACAATTGAAACCGCTAGCGAGCGCGCGGCAACGCGAACGCTGTTATATTATGGTCTATAAATAATAATAACAATAATTATTATAATACATTTTACCGCGGTCGTCGCGCGAATCCGCGCATTGTATTAAACGCTTTTCATCGTCGCGGGCCGAATACCAGAGAGAGAGAGAGAGAGAGAAAGAAATGCGTTCCAGACGAAACGAAAAATATCAATCGTTTTGCCGCGAGCGTCGAAACTCGGAATACGCGCGCGTTGTATAATAACAGTATAGTAAATACAATAATAATACACGTTGTGACGTGCACATTTTCGTGTTTCGAAATCGTTGCCTATTCCGCGTTATACCGCGGAATTCTTTCGCTATTTTGTTACTACCCGTGTACAGTGCACGGCATTAGTGTAGATTATATGTTTAAATAGGTTTCTATAATATCGAAAAGCATCTCGTTATGACTTTTAATGATTGAAACATTTTGTTTGGTCCCAAGCGATTCCGTTATAGAGAGGTTTTACTGTACTTATACTAGCTGAATGACCCGGCTTCACCCGTGTGCAGTATAACCCCTTTTAACTCCGGTAGGGGTCGGAAAATCCTTTCCCCAGGGCGTCTCCACTATATAAAACGAGACTTCTGACCAAATTTCATACTCAAAGCTCCTCCACCGGTTCCGGCCAGGCGTATTTTTCTAGTTTCACCCTTTTGTGCGCGAACGAAACTACAAAAGTGCGCGCGCACTACAGACTGCGATGGTTTTTTTCGGCGCGTTTACCTGTTGCGTGCCGCGCACGACTGTTGTCTGGCGCGCGTCATGAGATTTTAATCGATTTTACGCATCGGTTTTCGGATTTTTCTACTCGTCTGAACAAAAATAATAACGATTTTCGCGCGTTACTCGTACAATATAATGCGGTCCCATCATATACGTAATACGATCCCTTCGGCTGTCGGCTGTAGAATACGACGCATCCAGCGGACGGACGCTAACGCACGCGGACACGTTCGACACGGGTATGCGATGTTATATTATACCACCCCGAATTTATCATAAGTCTGTCGAAAACTGCAGAACACTCGAACACTCGTGTGTTTGATTAAAAAAATGTAACGGCGCCGGCCGTGTAATGACGTTTGTTACGGATAAAACTTTTTCCGTCCGGAATTACGGTTCGAGGTGGTCCGTTCTTCCGCGTTTTGTCGGAGAAATCGGACGCGATCACTCGTTTAAAAACGTTTCCGAGCGTATTGCATTGTGTAGGAAAAATATGTATAATAATCTTACGCGATCCGTGTAAGAAATGGCAACTGACTTTTGTGCCGCCCTGTACGCCGTACATATTACTATTACTTGGACGGATAATTATATTAATATTTATCTCTATAAAACGAGAATCCGCGCGCGTGCTACAGATGTAGTGTTATTAAATGGTGTTGTTTTGCCGAGCAAAATGGATCGAGAGAAATACGCGCGCGACCGGCGATCATAATAATAATAATAATATTAAAATATGCGGCGCGCCGGAGACGTCTGCAGCGACGAGCGGAAACGTTATAAACATAAAATAATATCAAATGGGTATTATGTGTTGCGGATTAAAATTTCAAGAAGTAAAACAAACATTAATACTAACATATCGACACGATAAAATATACAATAAAAAATAATGAAAAAAATAAAAAAAAAAATAAAAAACGACGCTTTACGTTATACCTACGAATGTGTTACGACGACGACGTTTCGATCTCGTAAAAACGATATACGCTCGTCATTTACACGCGGACTCGGATGAAAATAAATAATTTAATTATATAGGTACACGCATGATTGAGTAAAAAAAAAAAAAATAAATAAAAAAAATATACACTCATAAAATAGAAATCTTTCATTAACGAATAAGGCATATTTTATGAATACTATTGATTGTGTATACATGTATACTGTTTTGAAACTGCAGGACGTCCGAGAGATTTTTTCCTCGCAATTCCCGCGGAGACTTTATTTATTATTATTTTATGGATAATAACAGGGTTAAATTAATTAAAAAAAAAAAAAACAACGTCGGCGTGTATGTTTTATTAATGTGTCCGTTCTCTACTTTTCCACGACGACGACGCGGAGAGTATCCGACGAGGAATCATATTAATATACATACGCGCGTGTGCGGTTTGCCGAGACTAGTGTTTTTTACCTAAAATTGTACTCTGTAATATCAATATGTTACGTCGCGTTATCGTTGAGTTTGATTACCGTAGAGAAATATAAAATACCCGATCGTTGTCGTCTTTGTTTGGTTAGTCTAGCCACTTTTGTGTTTCTAATAATTGACCGTCAACAATTGAAATCGAAAAATGTAACTGAATTTCGATTAAAAAAGACAAAAGAAAATAATTAATTCGTTAAATCCGTTTCGACGTGTTATAATATTATAATATTATACATTTACTAATTGCTTTGTTCGAATTTACAATATCGATCGACCTATATTGCTTTACATTTCTATTCGCGAATTTCGATTAAACTGTATGCCGTATTATTATCGTTACTGGAAAACTCTCGATTAAATAAAAACTGTGTAACTAAACCCATAGATAAATAAAAAGGAATTTTTTTTGAATATTTTAATCGTGCCAACAGCTGCGGCTGCTAATATACGACGGCGCGCGTGATAAAATACGAAGGGAATATTTTTCTAAACATTCGTCAGCGATATAAAAATTCAACCAACTCATTATAATATATAATCACTGTATAAGTAGTACTTTTTTCAATGAAACGAATTTATTCGGTTAACGGTTGGAAAAAGCGGCGACTCGTATGTGTTTGTAGTTTGTAGTATCGTCGCTGCGAACAACAACGCGGATGATGGGACGTCGTGTTTTAAAATATTATAATAAGTAATAGAAATTGGTAAATGGTAATATTTCGCGAGATAGCATCGCTCCCAAGGCCGCTGCTAATAATGAACGTTTATTAACGAGAGATGAGGCACGTATATCCACATAAATCAGATTAATGTTTTGTCAACTGCGATCCGTTGCGACATTATAACGTTCCGTATGTGTGTCACGAAGAAAATCGAATAATTACAGGCAGTCGTTGCGTAGACGCGGGTAGTGCCTATATACGTTATTGTATTTTTATTGTGATCGTAACAACAGCGAGCTGACGACTTGACGATCGTGCACGATGATGCGGCGGCGGCGCGAGAATCGTACGAGCTCATATTAAATGACATCCTCGATACGATTTGTTTACATTTTTATTCATTCGCGTTTCGATTTAATAGACCGGGTCTATTCTGCGCGTCCGTTTTGACGAGACCGTACTGGTCTATGACGTTTTTCGACTCGATAGGGTTGAGTTTTTTTTGTACGAGTCGACCGAGCAGCACACTCGCGATGACAAATAATTAATATCCACTTAACTTTGACTGGTTTGATTTTAAACAAACCATCTCACACACGTGACGCTTACGACGCGATAATAACTCTTAGACGTTCTTTTTATGTTTGCTCATTCGACATACGAAAACTTACACACCGCACTTTGACGGCAAGGGAAAATTCAAAATCTCCATTCGATTCAAGAAGAGACGTGGAGACAAACGACAATCGAGCCAGTGGTAAAAAAAACTCAAATCGCAACGCGTCGAATCGACGGGGGCAAGTGCGTTGAAATCGATTCGACTCTATAACTCGACTTTGACACATTCTCTAACTTCGAATGCTAATATATAGTTTTCAGTTTCGGTTTAATTTAAATCGGCGTTGGCGAATACGTGATATTTTTTGCGCACCGTTCGTCGTCTGTGCAAACGCGCGTTACTTGGTTGCATTGTACCGCGGCGTGTTATGTATGCGCGTAAATGTATTCACGTTACTATGAATACTCGACGATTATTCGTCGATTTCGCAAGTCATGGACGCGTTTTTTTTTCTTTTTTTATTACCAACAATATAACGGCAAACCGAACCGAATAAAACGCGGTGCGAGCGTATATATGACGAGACGCATTACAGATATTATATTATTATAATACGTGTGTGCGCAATACACATACGTATATATACGTACGTATACACGTAGTGGGAGGGTTAGTCATAAATTCTCATCAACGTCTGGCTACCATTACGGGGCGTTTTGTAAAGTGCACATAATACGGATTAAACCTGTTGGACGCATTCTCGTTTTGTTCTTTTATTTAAAAACGGCTTTTTGGCAAAATCGTATGATAAAGTGTCCGGGAGACTTTCACGGCTGTCAAGGGAGTAAAAAAATAACGCAGGTAACAAAAAAAAAAATAAAAAAAAATCAAATAAAAATAAGAGGGTCGTCCGTCGTCGTGATACGAATGTTATTATTATTTTTTTTTTCTTCTTCTTCTCTTTTCCCTTCTGTATCGTCTCCTCATCTCCTTCTCGCGCGACCCAGACGGTTTTTACGGACCATCGGTCGCTGTCGCTATAGATATATATATATATGTATATATTTTTTTATATAAATGCGTCGTGTGTGGAATGCCACTCCGCCCTCGAATCCCTTGTAAATAAAATATGTTTCTGTTTGACTTCAGACACACACACACACACACACACACGCACACGTGAGCAGGGGGAGAGCGCGTTATCTGATCCTTGGAAATAGATCAGGACCCGAGAACATTATTATTGCCATATGTGTGTGTGTGTGTGTGTGTGTATAATATAATGCGCGAGGAGAGAAAGGTATGCGGAGGGGTCGTTCTCAACCCCCGACCGCCACCCGATACGAGATCAACAGTTATAAATATCTCGCGCGCCCCGCATGTAAATTAGGGTGTCCTCGCACAGGTATCCGTACGTACGATCGCGCAAGGTTATTTTATTATTATTATTTTATATAAATATACGTATAGTGTGCGCGTTTCTTTTCATCGCGGGTCTGACGGGCCCTATATATATATATATATATATATATATTATATATAATATGTGTAATATAAGGCGAACGCATATAACTGGAGAAACTGCATTTTTACCCCAATATCTAATGGACCGTACGCGCCCGACCCCGCGGCGGCGTATATACGTCGTCGTATAATATGTGCGCAGACGACGTTTATTTTTTTCTTCTTTTTGTTCTTGTCGAAAATCGGGTTGTCACCGTACGCGCGCGGTATACGATACAGGTTTATAGGTGAGTCGTAAATAAAAAAAAAACTGGTGCTCTCCTCGTGTACCTACAGTATCGTCAGTCCTGCATTTTTTTTCCAAAGTGATTATTCACCGGGTGATGTCTGTCGGTGTTTTTTTTTTTCGAATAAAAATAAGAGGCGTTTTACGATGTTTTACAATATGACTATAATAATATAATACCTAATAGGCCTAATACGACGCTGAAAATTTGTCCGCTCTGAAAGAATACTGCAATCGGTCAATGGTTTTCGTCGATCGTTTAAGGGGGCTGTGCGCTCGGACGAAATTTCCCCAGGTCGTGGACGACATCTCTTCAACCCCCTTCTCGTTCGTCGCTTTCGCCATTTTTCCTTACAAAAATAAAAAATAAAACGGTCGCAATAAATCAATACATAAAATAATGTGTATATTCGTCTACCTGCGTAGACAATTTTTCCGTTTGTTCCAAATTCGTTTACAATTTTTTTTTTCGAATTTAATCCGCTGTAAACTGTGTACAAGAACCGTAGGCCGTCCACGTTAGATCTAGTACGAACTACCGTTTCGGAAATATCGATCTACCTGCACCGGGCCAGGATAAGCACTATCGGAGGCCTTGAGCGTAATTATTTTTTTTCAACTGTAAAAATTAACATCAATCACTGTAGTATAGTGAGTACACTGCGGAAGATTCCTTACGAATTTTTTAAGCCGTTATCAAAACGTCATCGTATTTCCCCGTGATTTCTTTAACAGCTGATATTGCAGTGACGATAGCCATTGATAATAATATTATTAATTATGATTGTCTATCAACGTTTTATTTGACACGTAATAAATATTATTATGAACCGTATTTTTTTTGTAATCAATTCGTGTCTATTTTGTTATCACTGGAATCGAAATCAGTTTAAAACAATAAAAATACATTTTTAAGAATCGATACATTTTTTCGTTCGCTCGGACCCAAAGCACAGTGTCTACCACGCGGAATCACGGGTACACGCGGGTTAAACATTCATATCGAGTAGGTCGACGATTTTTTTTCCTTGCTCTTTTGATGAATCCGCGCGCGGTTTGGCGGTCACGCGTCGTCGTACAATCGGCCGACTCGAAAGATAGGCTGCAGGATATAGTTGATTATCGTCGTTCTTTATTACGAATAATGATTGTTTGCGTTGCACGGAAAGAGGGTCGGCGGCGGATTCCTGTCCGTGCGAGCGTTTTTAATTTAAAAAAAAAAAGTAATAAAAAACACTTCTCGCGGTTTTCGTTTCTTTTTTTCGGGGGGCGTACCGCCGAGACATTTATCCGGAACACAATGTTATCACGCGCGTTTGATGTGTGCGCGCATATTACGCTCTAAACATTATAAATACGTGCGAGTGATTATGTGCGAGCCGGGCGGAGAGAAATTCTCGAACGTGATATTTTTCATTCCTGACGCCGCGCCGCCGATCCGACTTATTTTCGCGTGCGCGCACGTCACGTAGCGTTACGTAGCGTAGGATAATTTGAACGCGCGCGCGCGCGCATTGACGACAGAAAAACGTGAAAAACGCGCTCGCCCAATATACTGACAAGAAAATCACGGGTTTGACGCGCGACGACGACGATGATGAAAAATTCTTTGGAAACGGACTTGACAAATGACGTGGTCTCAGGTGCGAAGGGCGTATGCTAATATACCGTACGATTAATCCGATACCGGGCACACACGTGCGGCCGCGGCGCACACACATGTACGAGATAATTACATATTATGATCAACTTTTCAAACACCTAAACTCGTGCGCGCGCGCCCTTTCTCCGTCGTTGGCGCGCCGTCTCGTCGGTCGGACGGTCGGTCCTCGTCGCGCGATATAACAGGCGGCGGCCGGTGGTACGTATATTATGTACATATTATATTTTGTGTAGGTATTCCGCGGTCCGTGTTATGACAGGCTATCGCGTATGATAATGAAAACGGCCGCCCAACGAGGATTTAATAATTGAATAAAACGAAAATATCGCGCGCGGCGCTGTATTTATACAACGCTGTTGGTATCTCAGCTCTGTAGTATTATTATAATTTAACGCGCTCGTTTGTCTCGGACTCGGACGCGCGAGGTCTAGTTTGGCCCGATGATATGCGCGTATTTTTCGTGTGCGGCGGCGGCGTGTGTGTGTACCGCGCATAGTATTACGTGCGGCGGCCCCGAGGGGGCGGACGACGTGTGAAACGATTTTACCGGCGCGTCTTATATATATATACACACAGGTGTTACTGTGCAGTTATGATATTAACCTGTCAAGCACTCCTACGTGTAAAAACTTTTCCTAGCGAAGGAAACGAATCGTAAAAGTTGTGACTTGGACATTTATATCGCCTGTGATTTTAGAACTATTGCCATCGCGTTCTGTTCCTCGCAGTTCTCCTGTTCCGTAATTTTTACGAGTTTCTTTTAAAATATTATAGAACGTATTATTTATACGAAGACTTTTTGTTTATACGTAGACATATTTTAAGACTGATTGTCCAAAAACAAATAAAAATTGTACAAATATCGATACTTTTATTCAAATTAGTAGTAGTTTAGAAATGTATAAACGATAAAATAACAGAAAGAAATCAATCGTTTCAATTTCGTACGACACAAAAGTAATTCTTTTTGTTTTAAATCGTTTTAACATCATAATACGTATTTTTAACGATTATATTATTTCGAGTAAAATAATGCTAATAATTGATTTTTTCCTCTTCTCGGTGAAAAAATGTTTTTCGACCATATCGGCGAATAAATAGACGTCTGTTGAAAGGAAATGTATTAGTGTTGTGTATATAGTAGTGCTCGTGGCGGAAAAAGATTCGACGCCCGATCGGTGTAATAATACTCGGCCGCGATAGAAATTTTAACATCGAGACCGGGACCCGGACGCGCGCAGCCCTTTAAGTGAATCCTCGTCGTGCGCGTGACGCTCTCTGTAGACCGTACCGACATGTGACCCCATATTATACTCGTCTGAAAATTGTATTCCATCGCCGTAAGTACCCGTGCGCCCCCCGCGCGATGTACAAACGCGGACGCGCGCGTCTAGTTGACCGCCGCGCTCTCGTTTCGACACGGTCGACCGCCGCGCCGCTTCCGTGCGATGATGATAATAATAATAATAACCCGACCGACGGCGGCGGCGGTGTGTCGGCGATATCAAAGCGAGCGCGCGACGACGGTCGTCGTTGAAGTCTCTCCGTCGCGCCTTTTCGGCCCGTAAATTCGTGTCCGTCCGACTCTCGCCTGCCTACCCGCCTCTACCGCGTATATTTATTATATACCCACTACCGAAATAATATTGTATTATTACGGCGGCGGCGGCGGCGGCGATGTTCTCCGGAGCCGGCGGCGCTCGTGTGCACACTCTGTTACTGTTATTATAACTATGCGCGCGTTCGCACAGAAGCTCTAAAAACATTAAAATCCATTACGACTGTCATACACACACACACACACGTGTTATAACAACCATACAGGTACAGACTATATAGTAAATTTTTAAGGTATATAAACATATATATTATGTATGTGTGCCGGGGCACCCGTGAGAACTGCAGTTGTTTGTTTTCGGGCTAATCACGACGTAGATAATATGTGTTTTTATCCTTCACCTCTCTCTCTCTCTGCTCTCTCTGTTTCAATCCGTCTGGTCCGTATAGTATAATAATAATGCGCGTCGGTACTATACGAATGTGTAACATCGCGCGTGATTATGATAAATATTATTTTACCGGCGTGTCCGGCGTGTACGCGCGTTATTAAAACTATCGTCGACGGCGCGGCGGCGGCGGTCGGAGAGCTGCGAAAAAATGGAATTTACCATTTCATACACGTCACACTCGAATAATACGCGAACATAACTACCCGCGGGCCGAGCGTGTAAACAACGGTGGCCGTCTCGAAGGTCGTCGCGATAAATTTTCAAGTGTGGACGCGCGCGCTCAGAGGATCATTTCATCACTCGATCAATATTTATGAATGAAAACTGTACTCGTATAATCTCGTCTAGAGGCCGAAGATTCTCGATTATCTAATCGTAACTTTTCATAAAATCCGATAAAAACTCGAAAGATTTTTAGTGCGTGTACGATTCGATATAATATTGGTATGTCAGCCGCGATCCATAGTAATCGTATATAATTTTGACGACGCGTGTAAAACATTATTGAGCGAATCGTAATGATAAAGTTATCGCCGCGGCTGTCGAATACGCGATATCACGGCGGCGTGCTAGTTAAAACGACGATTTATAACAATATAATATTATGATAATTTGTGTTTCAACGTTTGCGCTCGACGATCGAGTTCGTAAGTTTTATACGCGTTATTAAAACCGTCGTCGTTGTGTTCGGCTTATATCCGCGACGCCGCCGCGGTTCCTCGCGTGGTTTTTTTTTTTCGTCTCTCCGCGGCAGACTCGCAATATCTCCGGCCCGATCGGCACGGCAGATACGATTATTTTTTTCGTTTTTCTTCCCGCCCGCCGCAACATTCCGTTAATGAGCGCGTTCCGATACGTCTGCGGATAAGGCGGCGTAGATGCCTCCTATGCGCCTACCAATGCAGCGTAGGTATACGTATACCTGTATATACGGTTCGTGTAAAACAAAAACCCGAATCATTTATCAAAATGCCCGCGAACATCTGCTCGGAAGACCGCGCGGATATACTATATGGCGTTTATATATATATATGTATATATCACGTGGAAGGATAAAAACCAAAAAAAAAAAAAAAAGAAGACGGACGGAGAGACGGTAGAGAGTGAATCTCGTGTTTCTGCCCGCTCGCCGTGTCTAACGTGTAATAGAACGAGAGGATACCCCTTTTTTATGTTTCACAGTATTTATTTTTTTTAATTATTATATCGTATGTGTGTGATGGTGAATATAATACGATATTATACACACACACTATATTACTAAGAGATATCATAACTGGAACGAAGAGACCACACGCGAGCGCCCGCCGTTGCACGCACGCACGCGCAATTTATATACGTATTACCGTAATAATATTTATATAATAATAATCCGAGCGACACGAGCGCGCGCGGTTTGTTCGAAATTCTAATTTCGACCGCACAAATGTTGTTGTATGTACGTATGGTTATCGTGTACGTGCACAGTGCGCGCGCTCGGTTTATTTACCCGCGGCCGATGCGAATTTATCGTTTTAAACGCGCGTTTCTTTTGTTGGAAAATTTAAAAAAAAAAACATTTGCGCCCTCATCGTCACCGCCATTGTGCGTAACGACGGGTGGTCGTCGTTGCTCATATCGCGTCATTTGCCGTGTCGCAGACACCGAGTAGCGTCCGAAACGGTCGTTTGTTTCGTACTGTGAAAAGAACAAAACTTCAAATAAAACGCGTCTCCCCGTCTCGCTCGTCCCCAGACTTATTTACGGCGATCCGCGAGTGTGTCGAACGCGGAATCTCGTCAATCGAATCGCCCTGTACACATACTAATCCGAGTGCTCTATTTCGATCGCGACGACGGCGGCGCGGCGTAGGGTCTCGTCGAGCATAATATAACCAGCGCGTAATAGAATAATAAATTGCGCGACGGCGACGGACAATCAAAACGCGGTTACGTCGGCGTATGGCTTTTAGCGTATTACGTACGGGCGCGCGAAAATATCATTTCGACCGCGTTCGTGTGAAACGACACTCGAAAATTATTATCGTTTTTCAATCGACGACCGCGGTCCGAATTACGCGCACGTTATAGTTGGGTGTTTTCGTCCGATAATTTCTCGTCGTGTTCTACGCGACGACGCCGCGGGAGAAACCGTACGATTTCCGTCGACACGATGCAATGATAATTTCGGGAAATTAAATTCCAATTTACCAAACGTATAAAGTGCAGCGACGGTCGTGCGTACCGACCGAACAAACCAGGTGTACCCGTGGCGGAATAATACGAAAAAATTAATCGAGACGCGAACATCGACGGAGGAGGCTACAAAAACTTGCAGGGCCACCAAGAGCGACGACGCGGGTCCTGCGAACCGGAACACGCGGCGCGCATATCGCGTCGTCGCAATTATAACCGCACTTACGTTCGTGGTGTATACGTTATTATTATCTATTGTGTGCGCACGCGTTTCTCTACACTTTGCTCGCATCACGCGTTGCGTGTCGATACGCGCGCCATAAATACGTCAAAAATATTCCACGTTAATATACGCGCGCGGCAATAATAATAATCATATTGTAATCGCTCCAGAACGCGATTTGAGTTTTGCGCCGATTTCGTGGGAAAAGTCTATATTACGCGACGACGCGCGAGAGCGCACACCTATAATTTATTATTTAGCGTTTAACGTGTACGAGATTGGTAAATTCATCATAACGCGTATTATACGCGTTTACTGTTTATACACCTGCAGCGCGGTAAGGTTTGTTGTTGCGGTATGCGGCCGACTATACCACGCATACCTCTGTGTGTGTGCGCGTATACAATATATACTTGTCTATATATTATACATCTGCTCTTTTATTCAGCACTGAGGCTCGCGAACCACCACTGTTGTTGTAGACGCCGAGTCAATCCGTCGGCGAACAGCAAATTGCAGTTTTACGCGAAAGAATGCGCATTTGTTCTATTCTATATATTATGTGACGTCGTGTATAGGTAATATATATTCACACTATAGGCTACATAATCGGGCCGCCGTCGATATGTCAGTTTTACGCGCCGATATTTTGTTTTTGGCTCGCGTACACAGACTCGGTGCTTACGTCGAAAACAAAGAGAACGTATTCAACGCGCACGGGTGGCTCAAAGCGTCGCGAGAAGACTAAAACACACATCTCGTGTACGTACTTCCGATACGAATGAAAAGTATATCGGAAATCGATAGCGTTACGATAGCGGCATTCGTCGTGAGTGATTTCACACGTGCCTTCCGTGATGATAATGAAAAACCGTGTTATGTATTTTATTGATAATATTTATTTGCGAAAAACTCGACTACCAAACTGCAACGGTGTAATCTTAGCCTTAGTCATAGCCGACCGAATGATCGCACGGTGGAAGGTGTACGGTCGTCCGCGAAAAGTAGAATTTTCCAAACGCCTGCGCCGTCATCGACGGACCCGCCTAGTTTATAAATAAGCGACGACAAATTTAAAAAAAAAAACCACCGTAATTTCGAAACTCGTTAATTGGCCGCGTTATTACCGTTGTTTTAATAGCTCGTCCATTTCGAGAATCTATTAGACCTGTATTAAGACCTAACAATATATTGTACTGAATAGCGTTTCATTACGGTAAAATCAACGACACTGAAAATCACATAACGTATAAACAAGCGTCGCGGTCTTTTGTATCTCTCCTGACGAGTAAACCGACTAATTATTATTGTCATCGCTAACAGCACTGATTCCGGGTAATTTATTTTATAGTCTCGGACGATCGAGGTTTTAACGTCTAAACCTTAATGATATTATATTTTATATCTTATTACGCGCGATGCGAATTTGTCAAAACGCGAATTTCGACCGCGTGCTACATATTATATTGTTGTTTTTATATTCACCGAGATCGCGATCGTGGCGGTTTCGAACGAAACTCTCCCCCGTTTACCGTGACTCAATTCATATTTTATTTGTTATTTTTCCAACGCGCGATGAAACCCGATCGATTATAATAATTTACGATTTAAAAAAGTATTCGCTATAACATTAATAGCCTAATGGTATATTCGGAGCAATATTGTCGGTCCATATTAGAATCGATTTATAACGAACCTAACTCTTGTTGTTTTTTTTCGATTTTAATATTTCACACGAGAATTCGCGCGAGTGCATTCCATAATCATATCATATTCGTTTCGAGTAACATCACGTCGGATCGTAATACGTTATAACAACGCCCGGTTGTGCGTCGTATACAATACGTTTTCGCCGAGATGTTATTCGCGTTCCGGTGTGAACGACGAGCGATTTGAAAATTTCGGGTGGCATGCCCACGTCTACGCCGCCGATAGCACGTACAAAATAATGACCAAGGTCGCGCATGTCACGTGGTTTACCGTATTTTTCGCGCGTAACCCGTTCCCATAAGTCTTTCTCCGCAGCGGTGCGCCGCCGCGCCGTCGTCGTGACCGAGACGAAGGCCACAAGTCACAGGAAAGAAGAAAAAAATAAATAAAGAGGGTTAATGGACGAAATGATAAACGAGCTTTGAAAAAAGGATTAATGCAGTGTGATTGTAACCGACGGGTTGATATAGATTTTTCGTAAAAAATGGAATAAAGATGGGTTAGGAGCCTGCGCCGACCGTGGGAACTGCAGCGTAGAAGAAGAAGAAGTAGGAAAAAAAAAAGAAAGAGAACCGTCGTCATTATCACCGGTGACCGCCTCTGCGGACGTCTTCTGCTGTGTGTGTGTGTGTGTGTGTATATAGATAGATACGCACTTAAAATATAATAACAATAAAAAAAAAAAATTGTGCTTCCAAACACTATACCTAATGGTATTGTCGTTAGCTATATTACGGTTTGTGCACTACATTTCGGGCGGCCACTGCTCGGTTCAATAATATACGAAAAATACACGGTGTATACAGAGTGTACGAAAAAAAAAAAAAAACACCGCTTAAACCAAAAAACTTCGGGTAGTTTGCGCGCGCAATCGAAACTCTACGTATACACCCGAATGCACAATGGAACGACAATAATGTGCGACGCGTCGTCGTCGTCGTGTGATGTCGATGGACCGAGGGGGGTTTACAATGTTTTCTTATCCTCGGAAATCTCAGTAATCCGCGAGGTAACTACGCCCGCGACAATAGAACCCAACGAGCACGGCCGCGAAATATAGACGCAATTATTTCACACGCGGCGAAACACGATCGCCTTTAATCGGTGCAGTCTCGGACATTTGGCGGTGTAAGCGATTGGCTTTTTAATTACGCGCCCTACAGTCGATCGCACGCAATATAATATTTACCGTCACGCTTTTGCTACAGAGCCGCGAACGATTATCTCATCCTTTTTCGTGCGATTAACAACAATAATAAAATATTCTGTTGTTCGAGTTTCAACGAAACGCACAAGTTTCGACAGCGGCAATGATTATTTCAAAACTCGATCGATCGTTGAAATTGAATTTGTTCCAGGAGGCTCTCGTCGCGGGTGCAACGTTACTAGAGGCGTGACCGAAAGCGGAAGATTTAAATAATACAAATTAAGTATATTATTATTAAAAATAAAGCTAATTATTTTTTATTAAAAATAAACGTTTAACGATTTTCGATTTTTTATTGTTTACAGTGGGGGAACGTATTGCAAGGAAAACAACTATTAGGTCGCAAATTTAGACTAGAGCCAGAGGGGCGCTCTCGCTGCGGCCCTGATTGTTTCGGTATGTTATTTTGCATGCCTACGACACAAACATATTATATTTTTATCGGTGTAAATGATTTGTTTTTACGATTATAGCGCGGATATCAGAACTCGCAGGACTTACAGATCAACAGCAATAATTATTTTCAATCTCGCAACAAGAATATCGTGTACAGCAGCGCGAACCAAACCGAAGTGGACCCCCGACGTTTTTCAGCTGTCGAAACTGACAACATTTTTAAAGGTATCTATCAGAAAACTAACGTATTCTTAATAATAATAAATTTACTTTTCACGTTGTTTCGATCAAACAATGTAATCTACTGACTTTATACTGTACATACATACACTGAAATAATTCGATTCGTACTGTCGTGCGATTTTAAAATCCCGTCGTCGACAATTTTTAGTACGATAAACTCGTATAACGATGTAAACCTTCGCCGGTTTTAAAACTGCCGAGACGGCGCGGCGGCGGCGAGTAAAAACGAATTTTTTCACGATAAAATTATAATAACGCGGAAAAAAAATTTTCAGCGAGAAAGTATATGTGCAGCAGAGTGTGTTAAAACTGCAATGGTATACTCTCTTAGTCTGCGGCGGTATGCTTACCTGAACTTAATGACCTAGCTATTTTGACTCGTATACCTACGAATGGGAGGTTTCGGGAGAACCGAACGTTAAATCGTTTTTTTTTTGTTTCACCGTCATCTTCGACTATAAATTCGACTACTTTAAAAAAAAAATGTGCCCCGATGACATACAAAATTTTTCTAGCATCACTAGACGATTTATTTTATGGCGTTTTTCGACATTTTCTTAAAATCTATTTCCATCGCGTACAATCGTGAATTTATATTTTACACGTTTTTTTTTGCCATAGTTATATTATATAAGCACATTGATTTCCATACTGGAACAAATTTTCTCTATTAAAACTTTAATAAAATATTACCCAAAGTATGTAAGCTATTCAAGTATATTATATAAATGCAAGTACAATATTCGTTTGGTCATTTTAACAAGTATTATTTTCGGGGTATTTTAGGCCATTTTCTTTGTGTCTCGTAGGTCATCGGGACGTGGTTTTTTTCAGGGGGGGAAGGGGAGAGTTTTTATTCGATTTTCTAGGGCACGACGTCTCGGCCCTAATCATACGAAAACGAACGTTACAAGAACGTTGTTGTAATATCTATAATATATTACACGCGCGCATAATACGTATAACAACGCTGTAAATCCAAAGCAAAATATAATATTTTACACTCGCGGTGATATGATTAGCATATATGCGAAACGCTGTCAGAAACGACGACGGCGGCGGCGGCGTGTGTATAAACTCTCCTTTTTGATGCACGCGCCGAAATATTATTATTATACATTATATTATTATGGTCGACCATTGTTATTAAGTCGCGCGCGCATGTCCATTACGTCCGTTGCATTAAACTAATGCTGTCCGGAGACCGCAAGATGCGCAACACCCATAATCATGTACTTTCACAATGGACCCGTCGTAATTAGAATACAAGAGATTTTTTTTTTCATTTTTCTTTTTCTTTTTTTTTTTTTTTATCGAAGACTTTTAACACGGTTGTCGTATTACCATGGTTTCGTACTTATACGCGCGAATATGCGCGCGCACGTAGTATACGTGGTTTGTTATTTTACCATGGCGCGCGATCTTTTTACGCGTCGTCGTTTGGATGGGTTTTTGTTTTATGTTAGATTCCGAGTGAAACGAGAAATCTATTTATTCTTTTTTTTTCCAACGTGTATATACATCTTTGCGTGCGTGTGTTTTTTAGCTGTTACGGCTTTTTGTTTTTCGACCCACCGAGCATAGATTCGCCTTTTGATTTTCAAATAAGCGTTGTTGTTTTTTTTCCCCATCACATCGGTGGACGAATTCTGATAAACAACTGTGGCTTTCGACCCCAATCACAATAACTTATCGTAACGTTCGGAGAGAGAGAGAGAGAGCGACGAGGATTCTGCTCTCGAGTAATCGCCCGGCAGGTTTATTTTCGATATGATTTTTCCGCCGAGATTTCGTAAATATAATTTATTATAACGACGCGTTGTATTATGTTATGTGTCGATCTTTTCTGCTCGATAAACAAAATCGAGTAAAATGCGTCTGCGAGTCGTCGCCACGGGGATTCGAATGCGCGCATGTACGTCTAAGCCTATATATAATATTATATATAAAATATTATATATCTATACAGTAAACACGTTAGTTATTGCGTGTGTTACACCTGCAGCAGCGACGACCGAAACTCGTCTCACCACCCTTATTGTGCGCGTTTGATTTTTTTTTTTCTCGGGAAATTCGAGTCCAGGGTGTCCCGACGCTACATCATATAAATATAGTTAGGACGGTTTGGCATATAATAATATATAGGTACATATAAAAATAAACCCGTCGTCTTTGTGATGTCGACTTGTATGTGTCTCGCGAGATCCAATACTGCAGTATACGGTCGCGCCACGTCGTTGTATAAAAATCTGACGCCAAATCTCCCTCGTGTACACACACACACACACACAAACACACAGACATTAAAACGTTTTAACGTACGTTGGGTTATTTCGCGCGACCGATTTCAGACGATGACTGTCTGAAAATCACATCTACTGCAATACACAATAAACGCGATATTAGATTACACTTTATATATTATGCCCGCGCGTAATAACAGGCATTTCTTATGGTTAACGGTCGATTTCTGCACAGTTTTACGATCGGATAATTACTTCCGCTAACGTTTTAACATTCACGCACAATACCTTTGGGTAATTTATATTTTATTGACCGTTAGCGAAATTCGTTCCATTTTATGTGCGCCGCAGCGGATTTCTAACAATAGGTCTCTTGCCCGTCCATAGTTTTAAATTTGAAAAGAACGGGGTTTGGTCATGAACACATGAATTACAAGAAGTCATTAGAATATGAAAATCAAATTCATCAGGACACTATTAATAATCGTTCGTTTTCATAGGTATGAGAAACGGAATTCATCGTCCTGCTTTTGATTACCACGCGTCAGTACAGAACTGTTTTTGGCGTCAGATTTTTAAAACCCCGCGAGGCAGGAGAGAAGTGTACAACGGATGATAATAGGTATGTTTTTTCTAGCGACGATAATAGCCGTGCGTCCGAATAGATGAGATTCGCTACCGGAAAACGGGGGCACGTGGTTATTACGCGCGCGTCTTCTGGTCTAAAAGCTGTGCGCGGGGTTAAACGAGAAACAAATAAACACCGTCGTCGGCTTCCTCGGCTCTAAATCCCAGTTCCGGGGAGGTCCGGACGTTTGGCGCGACCGCATTATATATTATATTTTTCATCCACGCGTATATTATATAGAACTGCTGCAGTCGTCGTGGGCGTGCGCGCGTATAACTATTGTATGATTACGATATGTGCGAGGAGCGACGACGTACCGTATTATAATATACGACATCCTGTGCGGTACGCGGTTTTCGATTAGACGACAGAAACGTGTGTTTTTTTTTTTTTTTTCGTTTTGTTTTTCGTGTTTACGATTCTGTGGTTTTCGGTCATAACTCGCGCGTACAAATACATACGCGAGCCCCGGAAACGCGTAAGTATATATATAATACAATATCGTATATCTTTTTTTTTTCTTCTGAAATTGACTTCTGGATTCCGCGGCGCGATTGTTGTGTGATTGTGTTGTACATTGTGCCACCGCGGCCCATTACAATCGAGCCGTCGTCGGTCGGATGCTGCTGCTGCGGCGGCGGCGGCATCTGAAACGAGTACGTTAACAATAATAATAACGATAATAATAATATTACAGGTCATCGGATTAATTTGGTTTTTTTTGGACTCGCGCCGCCGCCGCGGAGTGCGGGTTCCGGGCACGAGCTACCGGTGTGATGAGTACGATAATCCGATATATGCGCATTACCGTCGTAAACAACGAAAACAATATGAACATAACAAACCATTTGTTTTATTTGTTTTTTCTTCGTCGGCATTGCGTTTCGCGGTTTTCCGTAGAAAATTCGTTCTCCGACTAATCGACTGCCGAAGCCGCCGCCGACGCCGCCGACAATCTCGCGGACGGCAGCGCGGTCGCGTATATTAAAATATAATATACGTATTCGCCGTAATAGGTAATGTCGCCGCCGCCGGTCGTCACGATTCGGTTTTTCGCGAAATTATACGAAAAATCATAATACGCCGCGTAATAACGCACACGCCGCCGCCGCCGCCGCGCGCGGTATTCTATTATAATATATTATGTTTTTTTTTCTCTCTTCTCCGTACCAACGGCTACGGGTAAACCGTCGAAATCGGTTATTACACACACGCGCGCGCCCACACGTCGTAATAATGTGTAACGCGAAATCGCAGTGCGGTGCGACGCGCACTATCATCATTATTATCATCGTCGTCATCGTCATAATCATTATTGTAATGTTATCGTGGCGTTTTTCACTCGGTTTTTGTTTCTTTTCCTCACATTTCCGAGGTTCGTTTTGCCCGCGAACGACGGTAGTTCATTTTGCTATTATTATTATTATTATTTTAATGTGAATTCCTTCGTGCGTACTCAATAAACCCACTGCATATACGGTTTTAAATTATACACTATATATACGTATATACATACGCGCCTGTTTTATACGAACGTGTAAAGTTGTAAAAGAAGAGAGAGAGATAGAGAAACACATTTTCAGAATAATATTTTATTGAGACGTTTGACGTGATATGAGTTACGATGTGGCGTACTATATACATATATACGTATATACTATGTATTTAAATGTACTACTAGGCGATGGAGTAGATAATTTATTATTATATTGTTTGTGCGATGAGTACAACGTTATGCAGCGATCTATTTTCCACAGTGTTTACTTTTATGTTATTAATAGCGAATTTATATTAACGTATTTTTTATTAGCGCTCGGTAGTATTTTTTAACACTCAGGTCTACGCTTTGTTACGCGCCGTTCGAAGGGTGTGAAAAACGCGCTCCGCTGTGCGGATTGTCGTCTCCGGAGTTCGATGCCGGAAGTCTCCGCGAGACGTGGCGCACGGCTCTGGATTTCAGTGGCAACCCTACAGCGCTTTCTGCCTTTCTCCCGACAACGCTATTGAAGTATCATCGACTCGGACGAGTTTTTCAGTCGGTTAGTCGTCGTCGATTTAGAACTTAACAATTCTATTTATTTAATAACTAGATACGAAACACGTATTAATCGAACGCGTGTTATTTTTGAAATCTATTTCCAAAACGTTACGTAACACCACGGAGCGTAGGATTGTTATTAGATTCTGATCGCATGGCGTCAGAAACTTTAGACGAAATACGAGATTTCCTCTTAAAGGATATAATTATTATAAAATATCAGAAGGTGCGCGGACACTGCAAGCACCTGCACGGGTAACTGCCGTGCGCACGCCGGGGCACAATGCGGTGTATTTTTATACAACAGAGACTCTATTTTAACAATCGTTATCGTCATCTCGGAAAGTATTATCTTACGCGGTTAACATTAATGATATTAATAAACATACGTAATTATTAATCGTACAATCGTTAATTTTCATTAAATATTTCCGTCCGATAAATGAGTATCACTAACGATCTCGGAGCACGTAATATGTTATTATTGTTGAACAAATTGCAGGTCGGCCCACGACGATTAGCTGTTTTCGTTTAGTGGGAGTAGTAGGCATCGATAAAGCTCCATTGTCTCCACCGTCGCACGCGAATAAATTGTCTAGGGTCACCCTGTACACGCGTAGAAGCGGACGGCAGAGTCACGCGGGGAGATTGACTAATCGCGATATAGTATTGATGTTATAATTAAGATATTCAAATCGTTTCGTTTGTTAATGTTTCGTATTTTTTAAATTACAGCTATTATGGGCCGGCGAAACGAATATTACATAAAGATAACATAACTCAATACCTACACGGAAATATGTGAGTTATTTAAAAATACAAACCTCGGCTCCTCGTTTCGCAGTCTTTATATGCTATTATTATAGTATATTATCTATAATCCTTGAGCGTATTCTGTTCGGTGATCGTCAGGGCCGAATTTTTTTTTCGGGGGGGGCCTCCACTTGGTGGGATTTTTTCGCATTCGATTATGAAACACAATATGTTATTTGCAATGTAGATTAAAACCACAACTCGAATACACATTTTCCATCGTTGATATCGTCATAAATTAATATAATATACAACTAACTAATTAAATGCGTAAAAGCGATTATACAAATATAAATTTATAATCGATCATCTTTATGGACTTGTAGAGTAGGATCCTACTGAATAACGTCGGTAGTAATATATTCGAGTATGGTTTTAAATCTTATTATAAATATAATAAATGGGTAATATACTAATATATCGTTGTAAAGTAAATAGACGACACGGTTTAATATTTTAAATAGCACGAAAGCGAAAAAATAAAAATGTACGTCTTGTGAAAAACGACGAGAACAAAAAACACTGATCGTTTATATTTCATACTTATAATAGTCGTACAACGGTTCCTATATTGGCGTTAAAGAAATTCCCCGTAAAATTCAACGACAATTTATAATAAAAATATATTATAGATATAGATAAATAATATAAACGCGCGTTGTATTATTACACGATGTTTAAATACACATTTGTATATTTTTCACGCAACAGTATATCAAGCGGCATAATATGCGATTGTGTGGCGTGCAGTATACTTTATTGCGGTGCACACGACGTATACCGTATGATAATAATGAGGTATGTATTATGTCTTAATCCGACGTTAGATCCGAATGCGATATCGCGTATATGTCCACGAAATATAATTAATCACTTCGCGGTGTGCATAATATTTATCAGAGACAAATAATACGCGTCTATGCAGCGGTATGCTCGCTATATAATAATGTATATGCTGTTTATGAAAATATAATGGTATGCGGTATACGCGTAAATCGTCGGATAACGAACGTAATAAAATAAATCGTTTCGATCGACTTTAATACGCGATCGCATTATGTTATAACATTTATATCGTATTATATCAAGTCGTTTCATTTACATGATATAAATATGTGACTTTTATATTAGAATAATAGATTAAAAGACAGCTACAGTTGTTGATATTATTGATACGAATATAATATATTATATATAGTTACCATAGTATAACATAATAATAACGTCACATAATATTAAAATGTTAATAATATGCTCTATCGGGTGTAAAAACATTACAAAACAGTAATATAATATAAACAGTAGTTACAAACGGCTTATAAAAAGCACTCTTTACCACTCGTATTCGATCGGAAAAAATGTACGAAATAAAATTTATCCGTGCGGATAATATGCAATACAAACTTCTTAAATTTAAAGGAAACCCATTTTTTTCCAACGTCGTCGCGTTAAACAATAATTACGGGTATGTTACGGTCGAAACTCGGTGTAAATTCAATGCTTTTCATAAGCGATAATCTTCTGAAACATGGAGAGCCAATAATAATAATTAGTCTCTGACCGATGAATACAATACGTCATATTTTAATAAATAATAATTATTATAGTTTTACGATAGTCCGATGATATATCGAGCGAGAAAAAAAAGACCAAATCGTTGGAAATATTAAAAATGTCGAAAACACAATAAACCGGAATAAAAATATTATTAGACGTATCAGAGAGTCCGCTACAAATCATTGCATAAAACGCATAATACAAAGGATTCGATCTAAAACGTTGATCTGCACTGCAGATTCCGCAGTCCCTTCCATCGATTCGGATACAATACACACGAGATGTTGCACATTCCTCTTTTTTCTTTTTTATTTCATAAAACTATAAGTCTTTTCGTTTTTATAATATAATAATATTTAACACAATGACAACCGTCGTCGCCCCGCGGCCGCGTGAAAAACAAATATTTTACGAAATCCGTGTTGTTGATTCGCAGTATAGATAATAATATCATGACGTCGTCGTGTGCACGCCAGTGTCGGTTCGCTATTTCTGTCGGGGGGGAGAATAGTAGAATAAAACAAAAAATGTAATATAATAACAACGTAGGCACTCGGAAAACGCGCGTACACAAAAGCGTTGCTGCATCCCATGGCGTGTGTATATAACATACGTTTACGGCGGACGCGCGATGGTCGAAAAAACGAAGATTAATGCGTACGATTTTTAGATCGGAGCGTCCAGATTATTATACACATAATGTGTAATATATATAGTATATGAATGGCGCTGTAGCCGAGTACTCGTATATGTACGTATAACACGGGACGGCGGCGGTGTAGCGAAAATTAAATTTTACAAACATGTACGGTTACACGCGAGACCTCGCGATAGGTGCGATGTTGTCGAGATATATTCACGCGAGTATATTATGATACGATAGGGTGTGTATTCAAAGCATAAAATAAATGTGCGCGTTTTTTTTTCACACGCAAATTTTACTTTGCCCAAGAATTTTTCACCGTCTTCGAATATATTTCCGCGGTGTGTATTTATACACGTTTATATATCTCGGTAAATATTAATTTTCTTTAAGAGTATATAATAGTAGCAGGCGATCGCGTTAAACGTCAGTCGCATTCTAGTCAGATTCGTGTTTTCTCTCTTGGCTGGGAAAATCGACTTTTGAATTGTTCGTTTCGCTGCGCATTTGGCCGTTCTCAAAAAGCAATCGATTTTACACGCAGACCGCCGACGACGACCACTCGTGAATTATTACTATCGTGTAAAGCGTTTGCGAACGCGACGACGACGTGCTGCGGTTTATAATCACGCCCCGGATAGGGTCGCCAGTCGTGTCAACCAATAATCGACGACGAGAACGGACCCCGCGGCCGACATGGACGGCGCGGCGACGACACGTCGCGTATTATTATATCGCATACAGCGGTGGTGCGTCGACGACTTAATATAAAACGCAAACCACTATAATAGGACGGGAAGAGCGGAAGTGAAAAAAAAAAAAAAAAAACAATAAAATAAAATCCCGTCACGCCGCCGCCGCCGAAGTGAATACGCGCAATATATTATTGTCGCGCGTAGAAAGGGAAAAAATCGAAAAACAACCCGCAGCACGTACGCGCACGAGGGCTGATTGACGGAGGGAATCTCTCACCCTAAACGAGCGCGCGCTCGCGACCTACCTCGGCGTTTTCGCGTCTTTTGACGAAACGATTCGGACGAAAAAGCGCGACACACGCGCGGGGCCGTGTAAACAACTTATACCCGCAATAATCACACAATGGCGTTCGACGATATTATAATGACGTGATGGTTTTCGAGAGGACCTCGTTTATCTTGTTATTCGAATCTCGTCGTTCGTCGGCAGGGGCACGTCTTGGCGGATTATCGATCGCGCCGTTTAGTCACAGTATATAAATAACGCCGAACGATTTTATAGCGTTTTTTTTTTTTTTTTTTTAAATCTAGTGGCTTTTTGTACAGGCTTTTCTGTTTTCGGTACAGGAAAAGTGTACCCCGTCTCGAATATACGTGTTGTTGACCCTTTTAAACCGTCCCGACGACGTGTTGACGTAACACGTCTGTTGCGCGTTTCTTTATGCTCCTTTATTAATAGTTCGCGGAATACCTATTGTGTTATGAAATATGTTAACACATCTATTCGACTTTGATACGTTAAACAGCGATGATTACGTTACAACACACTATAGTGCGCGCAGTGTTCAATCAAATCGATAACCGGTGTTTGATTTTTATTTTGCGGGCAGTACCTCGACTAATATTTTGAATACTCCTATTTATTTTCTAAAAGGGAGCTCACGGGACGGGTTGTTACCTACTTTTACAAAACCGCTCGACTGAAATGTCTAAATATATATTACTATTAAAAAATATTCTAATATATTATACAAGACTCGGGTATTTGAATTATAAATGTATTGGTATCTTGATGATCTTAAATCGTAAATTATTGATAAACAATCGTACAAATCCAAAGAAAATATTGGTATCTTGATGATCTTAAATCGTAAATTGATAAACAATCGTACAAATCCAAAGAAAATATAATGCTTAAATAATTTAATGGTTTATAATTGCAGAAACGATGATATGAAAAAATCGATTTTGATTAAATTGATAGTTTATGTGTTTTAGTTTTGATCACGGACTAAAAGAATGTACTGGCAACGACGGCGTGGTTGGATGGTGACGGGAAGAAGGACCACTAGTGCTTTGGTAACTCTACGCTTACCTTTCTGTTTTGATATGATATACTCGTATATATAATGATTTTGATATAAAATTGTAATAATATTTTATTAGAGGACCGTCAAAGGGATTGTGGCATCGTGAGGTATACTAAATTGGGACGCTAATTTTTTGAAAGTCGCTACGGTACCACTACTACTTTTTTCCCCAAGTCGAGCACCGTCGATAACAGATTATTTTGACGCGAGTATGTATATTTTTTATATTTAAATACGATATTATGGTCTCGTATCTATTATTTACTGCAGGTTTTTTTGTTCTTTCGATCTCGTCTTTTCTAAATTCTTATTACGAACAATAAGATTATAGAGTTTGTCGTGTACACTACACCGCGCGTAGAACACGTAATCGCTTATGAGCTCATAACGTTATACATTTATCGCGCGAAACGAATTACAATATTGTATAGTATATATTTATGTATTTTAAAAATGAATAATAGTTCGCGTCTTCGTTCCAATATTGTTATATTATAATTCATTCGACGAAATTATTGCGACGTGGTGTCCGTGAAATGACAATTTATCGGGGGGGAAAAAAAAAAAAAAAATTTTTTTTTAAATAAACGTATTACAATAAATGTAATAATAAAATGACTCCTACAGATTTCGGTTTGTGCTTTCAATATTACACACACACGAACGCGCATAACCGGAATATAAGACGAACGCGAAAAAAAAATAAAAACTAAATACCTTTATTCAATGTTTCGCGCACGCGCGCGCGCGCGCGCACACACACACACACACACACACACACACGAATTTGTCATAATTCATAAATCAACCGAGGAATGTAATGCGACTCCGAAATTAAAAACTCGTTCTACACCTCGTAATTACTCGTGAAATGTGGTTGACAAATTTTGATAAGTCTAAAGGTCAGTACATAAAATATATCGTATACGATTTTTTTTTTTTTTACGTGTTCTTTTTTTTTCTTTCCGAAACATTATTACTCGCATAGTTTCGTATTGTACTCGTGCGCGTAGGTACAAAAGTATGTCATTTCACAACACCGCGACACATTTCGTATATTATATTTCGTTTCGCCGCAGTAAAATAGATATTACGACGACGCGTGACGGTATGAAATTTTTTTTTTATTTATGTATTTAATTTTTGATTTATCGCGAACGGAATATTTAGGTGTCGCGGGCAACGTCGTTTCACGTCGAGGATGGACTCGTACGATACGATTCGAACGCGCGCCACAAGGCCGTAGACGGACCGAAATTTCGTCGGCAAGCGTTTCACGAATCGGACGGTATTATCGTGTACATTATTATCATCAAAATGCAATTATTATAAATCGCCTCGAACATCATAATAAACGAGTACGAAAACCATCGCGGTCAACTGAATTTCATATTTTACGCCGAACAAGACAAACTATAAAATTCGGAGAGACTTAAACTCACCCCTCGAACGCGGTTTTTTGCTCGCGTACTACATCGTGTTATTGTAAACGAATCGGTAACATTATTATTATACGGTCTAATCAATACATCGTGAATCCCGATACTGCTCGTTAAACTGAATATCGCGTTTCGGCGGCGGCGGCGGCGGCGGCCTCTAATTTACAATTTGACATGTCAATTGTTTTTTTTTTTTTTCGCTTCGAATGTAATATAGAACGTCTAAAGGAATGCGACCCAAAACCGCCTGCATCGCGCACAACGCCCCGATGATTAAGGATGCGTATATGATATGTACAGGGATCGAACCTGAGATACGAATCACATCGCGTAGTCTGCATGCCCATAACGTATATATTATTATTACTTTATAATCTTCTATAAAAACGCGTTATACATTTTGAAAATTCACCGACACGGGGCGTATAAAAATATTTCGAATTCTCACAGTGTACGTATATATATTAAATATGTGTCTTATTTCAGATTACGGCGGCGGCGGCGTTTGCCTTGAACGCTTATGACGATGACGTGATACAGACAATACGAATAACCCGCAACGCGTGTGCGTCTGATTCACGAGTTGGATCGATAATAATTTAGGAAAATCACCTCGAGTTATAAAACGATACCGCGAGAAATCAAAAGGGAATAAAAAAGGAGGCAGGAATATTATTGTTTTCATTATCGAGTTCAACTCGGGGGCGTATTTACGAAGGGACGCAGTAAACGGGCTCGCACCAACGGCGCGGCTCGAGCGACGGCAAGACTTGCCGGGTAACTAGGGTTGGTTTTTTTTCGAGTAATTGTAAAACGCCGCCGCGCGCAAAATAACCGACTGTAACCGAAAACATTATTTTTAGTGGTGCCGAAAAAATCAAAGTATGTGTTTAAACTTTTTTTTTCTACGCGCCCTAAAAGATAAAATATTTTCATTGCTTCTCGTCAGGCGTTCGTATGAATTTCACCCGAATGATAATTTAATACGTAAACTCGCTCAAACCGAATAAGCCGCCCTGGCACGTGTACCGAAATATTTACAGACGATTTTAAATTGATATTCGTTCGTGAATTTCCGGCATGCAAACACAATTCACAGTGATCTTTTGAAGTAAACATGGTTTTCGTTTTTGTATTCAACACTGTCGACTTCTTCTTGGAACTATTTAGTATTTTTAACGGCGTTATCGTTATCGGTAGTCGTCGGACGATCCGTTTTTGCCTCGTTAAATTTATAGTCAAATAATAATTTTTCAGTCACAAAACAAATCTTTTCGATTTCATCAGATATCTCTGCTGTCCTTTTCTATGACGATTTTTTTACTGCGATGCCAAATCGTGTCCTCTATAAAGGAAATGAAGGAAAGGGACACTCCTGCTATAACCCGACGTAACCTATTACCTAACATCACCCTGACGATGACTCAGACTATATGACTCATTTTATTGATTTAATATAATATTTTATCCGCGTCGTGAATTCGACATAATATTATTGCAACGCGTTATTACTCAAACGACGACTTAACACTAATATATATATGTTTACGTATGTTTATAAACATTTAATGGAAATAAATCATGTCAATATTACTGTCAATTAGCATAGATTTGCACGAACACCAGCGTAACTCGCACGACAAGGAAAAAGCCCATTTTTTTCTTTTGCAAACGAGATAACAGTTTATAAAAAAAAACCCACTGCGAGCACTTACAATACGTCTTGTGCGCACACAAGACGCGATGGCGAAAAAATATTAGAAAGTCTATGGAAACGAAGACGCGCATACGTATACACAGCTAGTCGCCCGGGAGAGGCAGACGACGACGGGACGACGACGCTCACGAGTCCCGCGGACAACAACAAAAAAAACAAAAAAAAACAATCCGATTCTGACTGACGCGCAGTAACGAGTGTAATCGTAATAATAATTATAATAACAATACGACGACGAAACGGCTGCGGCACACTCTGTGTCCGTTGTACGGGTGCAGTTTTCGATCAGTTTTTTTTATCTTTCTCTTTGCGCGCCGCCGCCGCCGCCGCAGTCGTGTGCCTGTATATCGAGTTTACGACGATACGTCATCAATATATACGCGCGGTCGGTTGATAATGATTCATTGAACTTTTCGGTAGCGGCGGCGATCGGTAAACAGAACAGAACGGAACGGAACGGGGGGGGGGGGGGAGGATGGAAAAAAAATAAAGAAAATAACCGAAATAAATTCGAAAAAGAGAAAGGACCGTCCGAAATGTGGTCCATTGTTCTAAATAATAATAACGGGTCGGGCGCGGCTGCGGGCGAGGGAGTCTGCGGCGTTTTTGGCGAAAACGGCACTTGTTATTTATGTAACGATATATATATATATACATTATAAATTTGTACGTTCCCCATATATATAAAATATATATATACCTGTATAGGTACAGCTTAATTTCTCGTCGTCTCCGATTCGCGTCCCCGTAAATGGACACGTCTTCTTGTCCGTCTGTCTCTCGACGACTGCGACGACGACGACGGCGGCGAATTCCAAGCAATCAATATCCCATTACGTATATACTTCACACACATATATATATATATTATGAACATTGTAATGTTTTAAATGACAGATTGGTGGCGGCGGCGGCTGTGTATCGTGAAAAGAAACCGCTCGCATATTATACTCGTGTTCGTCGTCGGATCGAGCGAGCGTTATTATTTGACGTGCGTTTTTTTTTATTTTTTTGGGGAATTTTTTTCTTTCTGTATGTAATACGCGCGCGTCTTACGTATATCGTTTCGTTTTGAACGTACGCTCGGCCGGGGCAGATGATTTCTAGATCCGGCGTATCGAAAACGATTTGAACGGGGAAAAAAAAGCTACTCACACAGGCGAAAAAAAAAAAGCTATAAAGAATTCGCCGTTTTCTCTGTCTCTCTGTCTCCCCGGGAGAACCGTTTGTTTGTTATTTCATATATATATATATATATATATATATATATATATATATATATATATACCGTTTCGTCGCTTGACGGATTGCCGTACGCATTATTATTATTATTGTTGTATTCGAGACGCAGCTATAACGACGTTATTATTAGCATAAAAGCAAACAGCCGAACGATTATCCGATTACGCGCGGTGAACACTGCAAATCCGTCGCGTGGAGAACGTGTGAAAACAGGTGTGAGAACAAATCGAACGGTCGGGTCGAGGAGGGCATAATTTACGTTTCGCGCGAGCTCGAAATGTCGAAACGCACAGAACGAACAATATGCTAGCGCGTTACTCTCGGTCGAGATAAGCCCGTCGTGTCTGTGGACCTTTCGGGTTCTAGTTTACGACCGTCGTTTATTTCTTTTCAATGCCACTTTTCCGAACATTTTCAATTAATCAACGATTCGTAATAAACATTACGAATATATACTAGTCTATTAGGAAAAAATAAAACCACAACGTTGTAATAATTTTCAACTTATATATTATAATATATTATCAACGCACGAAATGTCCAAGTATAAGAATAGAAATCAGATTTTCCTACAACCCTATTCAAGTCAAAAGAATATCACCCTACTCGTTTTTCAAAGCGGAAGCGATTTATGGTGTTTCCGCTATACGAGCGCATGTGAAACCTGAAAAAGTGAGCAGCATCGACAAAACAAAGAAGAAAAAGCTATAGCCTGATGTGGCAACACGCGTGACATGGTAACGAATGAAAAAGAACCTTGAGGAAGAAGGACGATTTTGGCCAGAAGAAGACCAACGAAGCCGCGAGCTCTCTCGGGTACCCGGAACGCAAACATTTCAAACCGAAAAGTCAACGAGAATCGGAAGGTTTGAGTTTTTACAGCGGAGTGCGGCGAAGTACAATCTGCAACCAATCGAGAGATTGAAAATCCAGAGAAGTAGAAAGGGCCGTAAGGCGTGTGAGTATATGTGATCTTTTTCGATAAAAACAACGAACATATTTTCATACCGTAGTAGTCCAATTTGGCAGACAAAAAACGCGTACGGTTTCGTGGTTTTCGGCTCGACCGTAACCGCCGACTTTCGTACGGTATCATTTCAGTACTATATGTATAGGTACAGCTGCTGTTGTTTGGCAGCGATGCCGGCCGGCGATTAGGAAAATATAGTATAATATTATTGTGTTGCGTGCGTGTACGCGATATTCGTAAGCGGCCAATTTCGACGTGAATTCCTGTGCGGTAAAAATCACGTTTATCGCGGAGGCGGACTATATTATATTGTCCCGGTAATACCGTGTGTTTTGTTGCGTACCGATAAAACTTTAATGCGTTAAACTGCGCATTATACGGCAATTACGGGGAGAAAAATCGATTTAATCCGCGCCGATTATTGTGTACCTCGTCGAGTTATAACCAATTACTCGCGGGAGATATTATAATAACTCACACGCGCTCTACACAGTACAGCACGTGCAGTTTGTACTCCAAATGCTATTAATGTACGACGAACGGTGTATGTATATAATGTACATTATTATACGATATTATTAAAATGATTACGAAAATATTTTTTCATTTTAAAAAAAAAAAAACGTGTTTCTCCGTCTCATCGACGTACCGTATCGAAAACATTTCGACTATTTATAAAACTATAATGTTATGTTATTAGATCGACCAGTCTCTTCGAAATCATGATTTTAATTTCTACAAGCACACTATATAACAACATCATATAACAGCTGCAGGTAAATTGTTGGCGACCGAAGCTCTGGTCGATATGCTCAAAATGGAGTTTACGCATATTATTATACTTATACTACCTATGTGTTTAGTTATTCCAGGCGTCACGGATTGGGTTCCAAACACCACGACGACGTTGCGTTTTACCATTGGATTACATTTTCAAGTGAGAATTGATTCTCAGTTTGAAAAAGCTGTGCCGATTACAAATGATTTTACACATCAGAACACCGGTCTCGGAAGGTCGGGCGACCAAAGTCCTCGTCTAAATTGTCCATTCGACGGTGAAGACGGTTCGGTTCAAACTCTACTCGTGAAGATTGTTTACTTGAATAAATACAGGTACGATTGTTTAATAGAATTACATATTATAATTTACAACTCGACTATAACGTTTCGATGCCGGATCGAACCCGAAGTGAACTATAATATTGTTTATATAAAAAATAATAACAAAATATAACAGTATATTATATTAATACGTATTATAATCTCTAAAGACAACTCGTTTGAGTTCGATTTCTTACGACTCGCGTTCGATCATTGGATTTTCGATTGTCGAACAGTTGTCGATCCACCGCCGCCGCCGGCATATTATCCATCATGATCGTATATCATAATCGAATATGTTTTTATTATGCGGCGAGCGAACGGGAGACGACGACGTTAATCGTCGGGGCGCGAACGGGTCGCGGGAAAAGAGCGTTATCACAAAGGAACGAAAAAAAAAAACCACTAGAAATATAGAGGTATTATACGCGCGTTGTTCGATCACGCGGGCCGGATGAAACGTCACCGCGACGGAGGGAATAATGGTAAAATCGTACGTTTAACATCGTTATCCGTCTATTGATTGCTATCGCGTACGCCAAAGTGATTATCGTCGTCGTCATTGCGGCGGAGAGCAGCTTAATAGCAACGAGCACGTCGCCGCGCGAAAAAGGACGGTCCCCTCACGCGCATCGATCCTGCTGCACAAAAAAAAAAAAAACCGACGCTCCGATCGCCTCGTCACAATGATAATGCGCGTCGCACACCCAACATAATATTATAATATTACAATACCGATATTATTATTATTATGCACGCGCTTTTATATTAATTAATAGTATTTGCAGTGAGTGTCGTGATTTATCGCGTCCGTCGGATTTTCGCGCCATTATTGTGCGCATACGAGAGTCGCAACATTATATCACGGAATATTACGTATGCGACGATGACGTTTCGTCCGCGTTCGATCTGCGGTGGCGCGGCTGTAAAACGAATACGCAATAATAGAATTAAATACACACACACACAGAAAGAGAGAACAAAACAATCACAAAACCCCCGTCGACGGTTTTACTCGGACCGCGGGCCGACGACTATAATAATAATATATACTTGTACGCGACGAACAATGGCGATTTAAATTGCGCGGCATTATTGTTATTATTACCGTCGCGGACTTGTGCGGTGGCTGGTGCATCGGTGCAATTTATTCGCGCGCTCGTCGTCGTCGTCGTCGTCGTCATCGTCGTCGTCGTCATTATCCACGCCGACGGGTCCGCATAAAGGACGCGGTAATGATGAATTATGAGCCGACGACGACGAGAGCAATACACGCGACCCCGAAAAATAATAATAAAAAAAAAAAAACCCGCGCGCGATTAATTTAAATGATAATAATAATAATAATAACGTGTACCTACCTACCTATTCGTATGTGCGTATACACGTTTTCACTCGCGGCGGTTGACGTCTTAACTCTGCGAGACGAACGAGAACGCGCGTTAAAGCGACGATTATTCGAACAACGGACGGCACAATCGTGTTTTAAACCTATTAAAAAAAAAAAAACCCCGGGGAAAAGGACCAAAGAGTTATTGCGGCGCCGACAGCCGTGGAAAATCCACGCTGCAGGATTCGACTCCCCCCGTCCGCCGCCGTCCTTCGCTTCTTCCGCACCGGCGTCGAGGTTTTTCGCGCGAGCCAGGTGCTGCGCGCTTTTCCCCCGACGACGGAGAACCGCCGCCGCCGGGACGAACGCACATATATTATTTTATATTGTATCGAAAAGGCCGCTGTGAAATCCGTCGAACCGTTATTATATTATAACGCTTTATCGTTTGTACTCAACATTTTTATGCTTTCCAATCCCGCCGAGATTAACATCGTATTATAATATATTATAAACTATAAATCTATCAATTTATCAATAACAAACGAGTACAATAATATACGATACGGTGTGACGTACGGCGACGATCAAATCTGTCGTTTAAAAACGGTATATTTAATTGAACAATAATGTACGGCAACGATAAAACCGCGCGATGGTAGATAAACTCAGTCCCCGGCCGGTAAAGAGTGTAGAATTTTGAAACGCAAAGTTTTATATTTTTTTTTCAAGTACCTACACACATCTCATATATAATAGTAAAGTAATGAGTTACAATGGAAAATTTGCATTTCAAACGTGTTATGGTTTTGGTTTTTAATTCAACGTCAAACGATGATATTAAACAACTTACATTTATAAATCCTTTTATCACTTATGTAAACAAACAAAAATCGTATGAGAATAGTGCGAGCCGTGAGAATCAACACGATTGTAACTATTGCGGAAAAATATAGTTAATAGCATATAGTAGTGACACATACGATACGTCGCGGTGTCCACTATTGCTAATCAACTATAACGTTATATCCGGACTCCGTACTGCAGTCACTATACAGTCGCTTTGATTACGTATTTTACATTTATTTATACACTCGTATAATATAATATAACAATAATAATACAATCAGTAGTCCGCGATAGGTGACTGATCCGTACTATTATTCTCGTTATTTTTTATGCTGCTGTTTATCGTTTGAAAAGTATAAACGTTTTATTGAGATTTTCCACATAGTATTTTATGTATATCGGCGCGTAATAACCCAGTGACTCCATCGCGTAACCCAACGCGTTTTATTTACTGCACTATCGGAATTAAAACTCATCAGATAGATTAGTTTAAGAATCCCCTATTGATTTGTCCGGAAGACTAAGCCTAGGGTCTCAGTACAACGTGTTAGCAAATTAGACGGCCGCTTAAGGTGATAATATTCTTTAGACGTGACGAAATATATATACACGTATTATACGCAAAAATGACAAAAAAATACTAAAAGACAGTGGTTTTTATTTTACATTGAATTGTTATGTGATCTCGCGGCAGAGAAACGCGTCAAGACAAAAACGAAAAACGCGGCGTACAATTATTAAACACAATTGACCGGAGTAAATGTGCGTGAAAATCATCGCGATTTTATCTATCCATATGGTGCGGATCCGTTCGATTTCAAACGATTAAGTATTTTAGGAACGATGAACGCCACGCGTCAAACGAAAGGCGGACGTTCGAAAAATCTGTTTTCCGACGTTATAGAATACGTGTGTGACTTGCCTCAGTCACGCGAACGACGTCAAAGCTGCAGTCGTTTTATTCATTTCTCCAACGCGACTGTCACCACTGCCGTACTCGAGTGCACTCGGTTGTTGCGTCCTTATCGGATCGCCAAAAGAAGCGATCGTACGACACAAGTTCCGGCGACCTATAGAAGACCCAACGTAATAAACCGTCGATGTGATTTAGGCTACGAAGACATTTTAAAATTCGAAATTCCCCACCGTCGTCGTCACGCGATTGAACGACGACGTGGACGATACGGCTCGTCGCAGTACACAAAAGTATAAATAATTCATTAGAATAACAGCGCGAATCGGATTTCTTATGAACAACAGTCCCGTAATAACTATATATTATACGTCCGACCAGAAATCTTACGATATTATTAAGGTTTTAGCCGTCTCGCATAATGTACAGCATCCCGCTGTAAGTACTCATCAAGTACATAATATGAAGTCGTATACCAGAAAAGAAAAAAAAAAAAAACATTTCAATAGTTGCGCGGGTAAACGTCATGACGTTATACGGTTACTGGCAAGAACAAAAAAAATAATAAAAGATTATATTATATATTTATATAAATATATTTTTTCGTTCGTTTGTGAAACGAACGAGTGGAAATAAAGACGTTTCGACTGCGCGCGGCCGTGTTATTATTATTGTAGTAGGTACGTCGTCGTCGTCGCGGTTAATTGAAAATAAATTACTTTTCTGCAGCGATGTGGTTTACATCGGGCGCGCGCGCGCGCGTATTATTTTCGCGAGAATCGTGATAATCTGAATTTATTTTTTTCCACACAATAATCACGCGCGCCGTTTAGTTTGTGATTTGTGAAACGGCACGACAAAATCGTTTTATTTCTCAGCCTTTATTAGTATAATATACGAACGTTATTTACATAGCGGTCCGCGTCCGTTATTCCTGCTGCGGAATTCGTCTCGTTTGAAACCCGCGCGCGCGCACGCCCGTAAGGCCAAAGTGTTCTGCGTATCGGGTTTTGATACTGAAAATCTCCCGTCGGCCGTCGAATATAAACTGAGATCAATAAGAATTATGTACTCGATTGCGCCGTGTTAATAGCTATATACTCGTATATATATATATATTTTAATATATGTATGTATAAGAGTATGCGAATTAATTTAACGTTTCGTAAACTATATAATATTATAATATACTCGTCGGGCTTCACAATAATAATATATTAAAACAGTAATGTCTTATACAAAATGTTAATCGTTCTGCTTTCCAACACCGTCGTATATTAAGTCTTGTATATACTCGTACAATAATGTATATAATTTTATATTACAACCGAAAGTGCCACTCGGTGTTGACAAGTCTCGTTATTTCCATAATACCGAGTGAAGAAAAAAAAAAAAATGCGTATGATAATATTATTATAATATACATTATCGTGCTGCTCGGCCGAGCACAGTAAATTAAATCCGAATCCGTATTTTCGATATTATATTATGCGTGCGCCAAACATTGTATAAACATATTATATGTTTCACAATATTTAATGCATGCTCAAACGGAGCTTCTACGAGTCGAATCGAAATAATAACGATAAATTCAAGATTCGTAGTCGTTTTCGTGGGGAAAGTCGACTGAAAAAAAGAAACACACGTATAAATATAATACGTTTATTTGAAAAAATGGTAATTACGAAATCGTTTTGTCGTACACGTAAAAATTAAAAAAAAAAAAATCCATAATGATGATTATAAAAAAGCCAATCATACATTCCGCGCGTTGTCCTATTGTTTGTTCTGTTCGTTTTCTAGTTTTATACGACGAATTTATAGCGATGAATAATAAACCGTGCAATATCGAATTCGTCAAACGATTTTGCGCCAAAATTGACGCGTAATATTATCTATGTTTTTTTCGTTTCGTTTCGAATATCTATCGATAAAAAAACTATCTACACTAATCCGTTTCTATTTGTTCCGATCTCGTGGATTTCAAGTCCCATCACAGGAAAAATATTATAAAACACGTTCCTTCCAGAGTCGAGCCAATATTATCGACTTTGATGGCCTACATATTAACGAAATCAAAATTGAATAAACGCGGACTCCACCGGTAAATCAAATGCACAGTGAGTTTTTCGAATTAAAGACCTTTTGATGTCGTCAAACTTCGAGCAACTCAAGTGAGTATATTATAATATATTATACACATATTTATACATAATATATCAATATTATACTAGTGTTTATGTACTTAGTTTTATCCCTTCTATCCCGCGAGTTTAGTTTTACGCGTACGTGTTCTTAGAAGACACTATAGTGTTCAAATCGATATGATTATTTTTTCTTCGTATAAAAACGGTACTGACAAACGGCCGGCCGACTGTTAAAATTACCACAAAAAGGCTCGGCCGATAAACTATACGCGTATGCCCTTAAAACTTGAAAATTGCTTTGAAAACATATCACGAAGTTAATAATAATATGAACTTTATATGATCTATATTCGTCTTTTAATTGCACACTCTATTAGATTTCAATCGCGTGGCGAAATATATTTTGTACCTACCGCATCGGAAATAAATTGTAGTCATTATTATTACATCACCCCGTGAGATGTACGAAAATACCGATGTGTAAACTATATACGTATACGAGTACGACGACGACAAATGCAAACGCGGCAAAAAAATTATTACTTTTTTTTTTTCTAAGCTTTATATTATACTATAATATCCGTACGAAAGCGCAATCGGTGTTTTATACAAAACGCGCGTATAAAAAATTAGAAATGTCATCTGCAACATTTTGGACCCTAAATTAATGACATTAGAGTATAGTGGGCAGGTTTACGAGACGAAATACAAATAATTGTAGGACGAAAAAAAAATACTAGTAAGAGCCATTATTTGTAGATCTTTGCGTTGTTTTCACTCGTTTTAATAATACGGTTTTTTTTTTAATTTTTTTTTTCAAAACTCGTCGTGATTATGACAAAGTTGATGACGGCGACGACAAGTACGAGTATAGCGAAAAGGAAAAGTGAAAAACGCCATCGGACGAACACATTAGAAAATTAAATAAAATCCTATTTACGCGCAGACGTCGTCGTCGGGAGATATTTTTATTTTTTTTTTTTTTGGGAAAGTAGATGACAAATTTACGACGGAGAACATCGTACGCTCGTCTAACACGACGTTATTATTATAATAATAAGAACAGTAAATTATTTATTTTATGTCCGACCAAAAGTAGTAACCAGTCGCGGGTTCGCGTTATGAGTTTATATTTATATATATTATTATACATTATATTATATTTTATTAATTTCGAATCCGGTCGGACGGACAAGCGTATACAGTAAATAATGTCGACTACCACGCGTGAGAAATACTAATAAGTTTTGACACTCGAATATTTTATAAAATTTTATGAGGTCAGCGGACTACCTGTAATATGCTCCCCTTTCCGAGAGAAAAAATAAAATAAATACGATAACTTAAGTCACGAAGACAGTAATAACAACTTTTTCTAATCCACGCGATGGAATATTTGTAATTTTTTTTTTTTTTCGAAAGAATACGTCGAGCATAATAGGCGGTTTTCAAAGAATACGTAATTTCTAAGCGATACAATTTATAAGGCCTTCGCGCGCGGTCGAAAATCGTATGGTTTTTTTTTTTTATATAATCTCTACATTATGTGTTCGTAGATATTTGACAACCGCGGCGCGCAGGACTTTCAATAAAGTGATCAAAACGGACGTTTCGAACGAGACAGAGAATAAGCGCGAAACGAGCATACGTTACGGCTTTGGGTACGATAATAACACTATTATACGATAATAACATTATTTTATTTATGCACACTGTGACGAATTCGGTTTGTTGTTAGGTCGCGCGCGAGAAAAGTATATTTAAGAATAACAATATTATCGAAATGAAATAAAATTAGACGGACAAATAAACAGACAAACAGTTATAATAATATACGCACCGTGTAAGTGTGAAAACTGCAAACATATTGTTTCGTTCCTATTACGACGGGAAATACGATTACATAATAATAATAACAAATCGTACGAGTTTGACGGGAAAACTATGTTTTTTTTATTTTATTTTAGACTTTAACGAACGCGACGCGTCTGGAAGTCGTTTGTTTCCCCCCCCCCCCCCGTCCGTATGCGTTTCGGACCCGGCCTGAGCACCGGTGAAATTAAATTTTCGAAACGTCTCACAATAAATCAAATCGCCGACGTTTGCATAATTACCGGACGAAAAAACGAACGAAAGCGTGGATAATGTTATCGAGTGCGGAACGAATGTGTTCGAGTGTTTTGGCGATGAAAAAAAAAAAAAAAAAACAACGCGACTTACGTGTGTCGCGAGCATTAAAACGTACGTACGATTTAAATAATATCACGTCGTCGTCACCCCATTTTCCGCGTTACATTATCGCGTCGCAGGTAGTGACAGACCGGTGTCGCGGTGTCGCGGTACCGCGGGACACCGGAACTCGCCCTTTTCGGCGTGCCCTGCGTGTGTTTCACGGCGTATCTTCCGCGCCGCCGCAGTGATTTATTGGCTTTTACCCCGTTAACCTGTACCGGAAATCTCTAGCAGCAGCTCTCTAGTACACGCCATCAGCCCGGAGGAGTTCCGGCAACGGTTTTCGTAAAATCCAACTACCCCGGGGGAACGGGAGACGCAATAATAATAACGCTCGCTCGTCTACTATACAGTGCCTATTCTATCGCACTGCTAGAACAAGAACACTGCCACAACTAAAAATTTATAGTTTTGAGAAAAATCGATTTGAAGTTTGGACCTAGGATATTTTGATGAGTTTTTTCCTTATGCGTTTGAAATTTAACACTTAAATACTTACAATCATACTTTACAATATTATTTTTTCAAATATTATGAAATTCACTCTTGAACCCAAAAATTTAAACTTGTGGCCATTTACAATTTTTCAAGTAAATGCAAGACTGCCATATTTTGAGATGTGACTGTATTGCATACAGAAATTGATTTTTAGATGGCCACTTTATAGTCATATTTCGTGTTGTGGCTGCACTATCACAATTTATAAAATGCAATACTGCCACAACTCTAAATTATGCTGTTTTGCAAAATTGATGAATTTTGAGTTGTGGCAGTTTTGTTCTAGGAGTGCGATATGTTATGTTATACGCACGTTTTTATTGTTTTCCGTCTGTCTCGGAAAAAACGTGATCGCGTTACCCGTGTATACGCGCTCCGCACGTGATAATATCCGTTCTCGCGGTCCATTATTATATGGACGACCGAATAGAGAGAGACGCGCCGCGACGACCGGAAACCGAGATTTAATTGAAAGATTAATATTAATGTGGATACGTCGAGAACACTAATTTATTTTAATCCTCCGCAATATTGTCTGATCCGTCCATCTCGCCGTCGGAACAATAAAAAATAACGTACGCGCTCGCGGTACAAAATGTGCAGACGTGTGAGTTCGTCCGTTCGTTAGCGATTTTTTTTTTTCCACTTTGATATTTCGCACGCGCGTACACGTAAACGCCGCCGGTTGATAAATATTTAGTTTAAATCGAGTAAACGCCCGCACGGAATGCCAAACCCGCCGAGTAAACTCGGTTTTACGCGTCCATTTCACTGGTCCACTGGTCCGCGTGTGGTATATTAACCCTTTCACTACCGAATTAAAAATATTGGTCAAAAAAATTATTTTTTTGCATATTCGTAATCAGTGATCTAACAGTATAATAACCCAATTTTTTTTTTTTTTTTTGGAACATTATTAAAAAACTTACACATATGTCCATAATAATGGACACTGGGAATTCAGGAAAAAATATTCTTATCCATTCGATTTCTTTTTTTTTAATAAATGACTAAATATTGACCTAATATTTGATTTTTAGGGACTTCGGCCACTGGCTCTTGGGTTTGCTCGATTAGATTATCAGATTCGTCGTAAATATCTGCATCTTCCAATGCCAAATATTCATTTTCAACTATCCCCGAATAATCGTTGTTCTCAAATTCTTGTAGAAGAAACTCTAGTTCATTCTCGGATGTTATGGACGAACTACATAAATCCCTTATATCTCCCTCTCCCAAAAGGTTTAAAATTTGGTGCCATAATAAAATCAAAACACAAACAACACAACACAACAGCTCAAAATCGCTCATACATCGTCAAAATACAAAACGTTGTGATCGGAATAATGTAATAAAATAATAATCCCAATCAAAAGTACCTGAACCTCCCACTGTAAATAGGAATCATAGGGATATATTTATCATAATGGCGCTTAATATACAAAAGAAACAATAAGTATATGTCTATTGTATCATTGTTTTTGATTTCTAATATCAAGAGGCAAGAAATGTTTGTGCCGTCGAAAACGGTCGTTGGGTAGCGCAGGAACTACCAGTGCCCATTACAATGGACATACGTATTATCACGTATAACTAACAAAATAATTGCTAAAGGTGAATTCTATTGGCGGCATAAGGTTCTTGATAATATTTATGATCTAGAAAAAAATACGCAGTATAGCCAACACTAATATTTTAGCTGTAAAATGAGAAAACATTTCGATATTTTTGACATGCTGTAATACACGATGTTTTTTTTTTTAAATTATTTATTGACAACAATTGATAATAGTTAACGGAATGAAAATATTTTTATAATGTTCTACAGAACTTATCAATTGCTATCAATATTAAACATTACCAAAATTGGTAAACAGTAAGTGTGGAAAAAAATTATAAAGTCATGTCCATTGTAATGAACAAGGGTAGTGAAAGGGTTAATACTCTGTGGGCCGTTTTCGTACGGTTTCGCGGATTTAACTCGGTCGTTTTCATTTACAGTGCCCATATATATAACATAATACACGTATGGACGAACTACACGTATCTGCCCGTCTACACGTCGCCGAATTCGTACTGCAGATCGATCGATCAAAAGTCTTCAAAACAATCGCGGCGTATCGAACACGCCATTAGACTTTAAGTCGAAGACAATTGTCATTTATAATACAAGTGCGTATCGAGATCTAACGGCTGTACGAACGGTGTCCGATATTATTATACCATAGTTATTATTTTCACGGAGCGCGGCGGTGTATGCAAATCAAAAACAATAGATTATTATTTATAAGCACTCCTAAAATTAAACGTACGCTTTTCGAGTAAAAAATTCCACCGTATAGAATTGAAAATGAAACGAAATTAGATTTTCTATTTTAAAAACGGTCGTTCTGTCGTTGTATGTTTAATGTAATGAAATTCGCGCCCTCGTTGTAACATAATATTTTTCTACTCTGACGAAATACTAAAAATAATAACACTTTTCGATGATATTGATTTTGATTTACAACATGTCCCGTAAAATTGTCGTGGAAAAAAGTCACCCTCTCTCGATCCTCCGAGATTACGCTCATGCAACTACAGTGCAGAATATCGCCTACATCGACATTGAATTTATTGGCTATAAAATAATTAATGTTATCGACTGAAACGTCCGGTCGAAATCGGCTTTTATTATATCAATTATAGGTTATCTCGAGTCGTTCGTACACCTAACCGCGGTCATCGCGACGATACTTCGGGCCGTTAAAGATGATATCCGTGCTGTTTGCAATGTTTGCATTTTGCATACATATTCCTCTGCCAGACGATTGGGTAATTATTCGATACGATCGTCGCGCAACAAAGTGCATCCAAACATCAACACACACAGACGGCAAACAACACGATGTTTGCGTTTAAATAATAATAACATCGCGAATATAATATATATCATGTGCGGCGTTTATTCGATTCTCTTATAAGATCGTATAATATTACAATATAATATGGACGTAAGTAGGTACTTGAAGGTGTTAAAATTTACGCCGTGTGTTTATAGATTATACTCGCATAATATATTGTGTAATATAATATATATTTATTTATATTACACATATTATAATATATTTATTGATGCGTATAAGTGCGTTGTTTATTTTTATTTTTCTAATAATTTATGGTAATGGATTTTTAATAATTTTTAATGCGTTCGCAGCGAATTGTTTATATTATTATAAATTTAAAACACTAATGTGAAAAGCAAAAGAAAATTATTTGTAGAATATAAACCGCGATCTCCCATATACGTATATATATATATATATAGGTAGATGTATGCGCGTATTATAATATTATAGTAACATATATATTTAGCTATTAATGATGCGTCGTAAAATGCAAAAATCTCCCACAAGATCGCGGCGGTAATTATTGTAAATTAGTTTTATCGTATACGACTATTATGCGAGCGTACACGCCGCGAGATTATTATTATAATTTTCACCGTTTTATCCTTATAATTATTTATAATATCATCGACGGCTCCGAGTAATACACCTAACATGTTATGATACTAATAACACCTATATCTATACATTTTTTTTTCTTCTTCTTCTTTCCAGTGCACTCGTGATACGAGTTAATCGTTTTTAATATCGCTCCGCGGCCACGTTTAATTATTATTATTCCTATAATATGTATTTCGACGTAATTCAATTAGTTTAATAGTTCGGAAGACGCGTGCCTTCGCGTGTAATTAAAACACTTCGGTTTGGCTCTCAATCAAATTTCGAAAAAGAAAAAAAAACACACCGAAAGTGATATATCTGACAACAACAACAACAACATACGTAAACCGATCGAGATTTTATTGCAAGCAACGCATTTAAGTTTTTTCGTCGATAAATTATCGGTTTTCAAAATGAACGAAAATATTTTTAACCGTTTTTTTCTTTTTTTTCAGATTCGCCGACGTATTCCGAATGCTGGTCTGAAACAACGAGGTAGTCTCGTTCGCTGAATAAATTGTCGTCGTTATTTCTCCGAGTACATCACTATAATATTATAGTCGTAAGTTTTAATCGAGTATAATTTTACGATTAAATTTTCCTCGTACGTTTCATACTTGGTCCGTCATTTCGATCAGATATTATTTTTACCGATATAATATTATAACGAGACCGTAATTATTAAATCTATCAATAACATTATAATATAATATTGTAATAACAGCCCAACTCTAAAGTCGACGTTGTAAATTACGTTTTTTTTTTTTACAATCGAATTCAAAAAAGTCGATTGCGAATCGCATTATTTCGATCTAAATATAGAAAGACTCTCGATCGCACGATTTAGTTCCGTTTGCCCCGATCACACGACCTATAGCCATGTCACCGAAACAAACGGTCACGCGTCATCGCCACTATCGCGATATTCGCGTAATCGATCGTCGTTTTTGTTTCGAAACTTGGCGAATCGTCGTCGTCAAACCGTGTAATGTCCCGTTGTTTGCCAGTCGTTTGCCGGCGAATTCATCAATGGAGGTGCTTGCCACGCGCGTGTGTCCGGCGTGTCCACTGTGTTGCGCGTCCATTGTGAACGGAGACGTGTATTATACGACGACGATACACCGCGAGAGAAACGAATACAATATTATTTTCCGTGATTAATCTTTACTACAACAGTTTGTCGTTTCGTTTCATAACGAAACACTATATTATAGGTGCACATATTTTTTTCTCTCCCCACAGCTCGTGGTTTTTCAGTTTCCAATGGTTTTGCATATTATAATAATTACACACAAATTACTTTCTGCCGCGTTCGTAATTGTTTTTTTTTTTTTTTTTTTTAAATATTATATAGGTATTTTACCATTACGATCTTACTCGGCTCAATTAAGACGTTTTTAGTATTTTGTAATAACTAGTTTCGTTGTGTCGGACGAACAATATTACTCGTATATTGTTCGTGATATTTTTCACCGCGCGCGCGCGTTCATAATAATCGTTACACGAGATCTCTGAAAACGAAGAATACCTATGCCCGAACGATTACAAACCCCGTCTAATTTTTATTTTTCAAAACACGTTTTACAACGTCTACTACGACGGGTACATTATACTTTCTCGTTTTTTCATTTTTCTCAGTTCGATCTGATTACGATTTGACTCGTTTTCGCGTATCAAATCCGAATTCTACGAATACATGGCGCGCGGCGTGACGTTATCGCACATCGTAGAAACTGTTTGAATTTTAAACGCGAAAGCGGTTAGGATCTCAACCTGGGTACGGACTCGCGGGCAGGGGGGAGGGTTCGACGCTTTTTCGGGACTGAATCATCGATTCGGAGAAAACGTTTAAAACGTATTGTTGAAGAAAAAGTAGTTTTACTCGTTTTTCGCGGCTCACACGATTTTCAACAAGTTTACGCGCGTGTTCGAGGGAATCCGCGGACTTTCGCGGTCCAAAAAAACATAAAAAAAAAAAACGGGGAAAAAGAACTCGCGTGCGCCGACCCCGTCCGGCGCGCGACGCGTCGTCGCAACGCGTTTGCGTTATTATTATACGTCGTAACATTATTGTATATATGTAAAACCCGAACGTTTTATGTCCGTCGACTTATTCTACGTATCGCGTTACTTCCACGCGCCATCGTTCGTATATCGTCTCTCCGCTGACGCGTAAACTTATACGACGTTATTATTATTATTATTATATCATCTCGTACGTATTACACGCGCGACGGTGTACGTATATTCGCGCGCGGTGTCGCCGTCGTTATATTATGTATACGTTTTTACACGCGTTGTCGCCGTGGCGGCGACCGCTGCGTGAATTACAACTCAATCCGCGACGCACAACCGAACGATATACGATAATATTATACGCGCGACGTTATTATTAAACGTATTATTATTTAGGTACGCGGCGAGCGCACGTCACACGCGTACGCGAGCCGATATAATTTAATCGCCGGGCGGCTACTTACGTATATATACGTACGTATGCGTCTCACCGCAGGACATTGCGACGGCATCCTTCGAAAAAAAAAGAAAAAAAAAAGCGTATAGTATGAGATCGTATATTGTACGACGGATCGCCTACGCGCGCGCGCAACACTCGTATAATACGATTTCGTCTATTTTACGACCTTCGTACTATACGCAGCTCGTTTCCAACGACAGTCATAATGTAGATCTTTCGTCCGAGTGCAGATAAATATAGTTGGTAAAATTATTTATATCCGTCCGTATGATATGCGATGAGCTCGCTGTTACTGCGTCTTATCGTTTTACTCGAATCCGAAGGGTACGCTATATACTTGACATTATTCGAGTAAGGTTTTCCGCGTCTAAAACGTCCGACACTGCAGTACACCATTAGCGCCAAATTATTGGTAGATTTCGTATTATTTTGCAACGGATAGATAATATATTATATATTTTTTTTATTTTTTTTTTTTTTGTGACGAAAGAATGTTTTACGCCATACTTTTTATTTTTTTCGCCGACCATTTAAAGGGAGGGAAAAAATCAAGAATTAAAAAAAACAAATAAATAATCGTAGTTATATAAATAAAAATAGACGGCGGCGCTTAATTCGTTCGATAACGTCCTCGATAAACTGAAAAACTACTAAGCCGATTTTAAGGTGATTTTCGCAATCGTTGTTTAAAAGAATCTCAAGGAGAAGGTTATTATAATAATATACAATTTAGCCGGTATTACTATATTAGTCATTACCGGTAAATTTTTTATCCTAAACTTTTTAACGTGGTCGAAATTGTAGATCGCGGAACAGGTTTTCTCAGTGTCGACGGTTATTATTCCGAAAGACGTTCGAAAACTCTCGAAATTCGACAAAACGCATTTAGCATTTAGGTCTCTCCGTCGGACTCTCGAGAAAAATCGGACCCGCCGCGACTTTCGGCCTCTCGTCTTTATTCGTGATGATTGTCATAATGTTACGATAATATTGTTGTAAATCGTTCGCGCCGGACTATTGTTATAAACACGGAAATACCGTCGCGGACGTGACGAGGGGAAGACAATTGTCGTCAGTCGCCCGCGCGCCATACGTGACGTGTCGCGATCGGTTCGTTATTGGAAAAATAGCGAAAAGAAAGGCGGAAAAAGAAAAAAATGAAAAAAAAATGATAATCGAAAAAAATAAAACCGACGCGACGCGACGTAATAAATGTGTTATTATTATTTTATTGAATCGCGGGCGGGTGCGGCCGTTATCGCGCTCGGGTCCATTAACGGCGTCGCGGGCCGACTCCTCTGCCACCGCGGCGCGCGTGATGCGGTATCGCGCGAACCATCTGAACTCTCGACGAGCGTATATTTTATTAGATTACCGTACACGTTATTATACGCGTGCGTGTCCGCAGCGATGGCGTGTGAGGTCCCTGAACTCCATACTTGTAATAACGTGCAAAACTATAATAATATAATATCGTATGTGTGTGTGGTATATTATATTTTTATAGTATAATGTGCGACGAGAGACAATATAATAAATTGCATTTTTTTTTTTGTAAAATCATTAGGTATAAAAAATATGATACTATTGAGTGCTTTTTACATTGGTTCCAGTGCTCGAACGCTGAATATTTCGACTCTGACGACAAAGGAAAACCCCCGGATTCTTTAGTATTTAAATACGTTTTTCTGGAATAAAAACTGAATCTGAGAAAATCCTTTTCTCAATGGGTCGACCACAATAAAAAAAGAAACTTCCGACCGAATTACATAATTCACACGGAACAGTCATAGTTGCAGGGACCGACATTTTTCAAAATCCAATCTTATTGCCTACATAACGCACAAGTATAGTGAAAAATCCGACCAAAAAATAACGTTCTTCATTTTAAACCCCTTTTACCTCTTTTAACCCCTCTAGGGGTTGAATTTTCAAAAATCCTTTCTTATTGCTTACCTTGAGCATTAGATAATGATCACTGTTCCAAATTTCAAGTCCGTGCGTAGTGTAGTTTATGTCGCTTTATACCTATTGTGCTCCCACGCGCCTCAATGCAGACGGCTCGCGTCCGAACTGTTATTATTGGTGCGATTTGTTTACACGTTCGATGTAAGCGTTCATCGCGTGTCCGCCGTACGGGAGTCTATGACAGCGGCGATTTGCCGTCGAAACACATTTCCACATTAACCTTTCTACTCGTAGCGCCGTTCTCCGTTGTGTTCTTATTCGAATCCTCTTCGCGCGCTGCGGCGGCGCCTCCGTAGAATAATCATAACTAGGGCTGAGGACTTCTAGTACTTAAAAATCTAATAATATGCATGCATTTATGCACTTAAAAATCAAGAAATATGCAAACTTAAAATATGCTCTAAAAATTATTTTATTTTATTATTTTATCTTATAAGTTATTATAATGTTTATTTTTCATCTCCTTTTTTCGAAAATTTACCACTTCGTCTAAGCTAATTTAAGAACTTAATTCGAAAATTGCCAAACATGATCTTAATTTTTCTAATATACTCAAATATGCATTTATATGCAATAATGACAAAATATGCAAAATAAAATTTTTAATTTGATCTCCTGGTGTTATGAAACACATTTGTTATTCACTAGAATTTTTCTACGATCTTTCTAAAAAAATTTGAAAAAACTAGAAGTCCTCAGCCCTAATCATAACATAATATTTGTCGTTCCTTCTTGTGGATTTTTTTTGTCCCTGTAACTCCCCCGTCGTCGTCGCGCGTTTAAATTCGTACGCGCGTCCTTGACGAACAATCAAATCCTATCCTCGACATGATCTCGAAGGGCGGGCGAGTGAGAAGGACGCTCGTCCTGTCTGTCGCTCAAAATCCGATATTATAATATCATAACATTGTGTACACGCGAAAAAAAGGAACACGTCGTGATTTCGTCGTAACCTCGACGCGGCCGAGCTTCGAGGACGCGTTTCGAAGCCCCCCGCGTTTGCGCCGACACACGACGCGACGACGACGGTTATTTATTTTTCGCGCGTTCCGTTAGAGAAACTTCTCTACAGTAGTATATATTATAGTTGTTCACTCCTCCCAGTTAATTTGGCCCGTTCGCGCCTACACTGCGCGCGTATTATACATGTGTATCGCTCACGTAACGATTCGCCCTCTAGCCGTGGACACATTACCGCGCGGCGGCGGCGGCGTACGCGCGGCAGCTATTAGTATCGGCGTGCCACTGCGGTGTACGGGCGAGATGCGGTAGCCGGTGTACGAGATGATGTGTATAATAATATAATAGCGTACGGGCGAAAACGCGCGCGTTTATATATACTGTGGGAAAAATGTGCGAGCCGCGTTCTCGAAAATAATAATAATAATAATATAACAAACGCGCGTAACGACGGCGGGCAAACCGTATTATATATATTATTACGCGTATACCGCTGCCGGCCAGTGGCGTCGCGCAATTTGTATTTATTAACGTCACGTCTCACAATGAGCGATTTTCCTGTATATATATAATACCATTGTGCACATGTGTACCTACGTATATATATACAAGTGTGTATTCCAATCCACCCGCACGTTGGAGATCGCATCGTCCGTCCCAGTTCTTTCACTCGGCGTTTGTCGTCCGCGGCGTGTCTATAATATATTACATTGCGCCCAACACCGGCTACAATACTATGTGTGTGTGTGTGTGTAGGTATTGTGCAGGGTACGGACGAACAACAAGCCGCAGGACAAACGATCGGAGCGGGCGAGGGTGGAACGATGGAATAATCGCGAAATCTAAAAAAAAAAAAAAATGTTGTTTGAAATCAATCGATCAGAAGAAGAAAGTAATCTTTTTTTTACTTCTCGCTCCTCCTCGTCGCGGGGGGATGTGACTTTTCCGTCGCGGTGGTTTCTTAGAGCGCACATAATATGAATAATACGCGCGTTTTATAGAATACGGTTTCACACATGTCTCTCGCGCTTATTCAGAAAGAAAGAGAAAAAAAAGCGCTTCTTTCGTCTCGTAAAACATAAATCATTTCATTATCGTTGCGCAATAACGTCGTCTCGCGACATACGCGCGCGCGTCGGTCGTTATCGTACCATATATATATATATTATATTTTATATTTTAAAGCCGATCACGCCGAGTGCATTATATCGCCGTTATCCCTTTATTATTTCGTCGTCGAAAATCTACTGCCGTCCGTCCGTGCGTTCAAAATCCGTATCAAAGAGATGAGTGTTCACAACGCAGCGGCGGTCGACCATATAATGTATTCGTTTCGGACGAGGCGCGTTCCTTTGTCGACGACGATTTTGCCGATAGTCCGCGAGTGCGGCGAAAACCGGGTGCGTATAATATCATTTTCGAGTGACTCGGACTTATATACAAATTACAATAATACACCCGTATAATAATAATGTATTCCAGTCCACTGCCGCCGACGCGTCGCGCGTCGGCTATTCTTCTTTCCGACGACCGTTTCCCGCAATCGCGTTCCGCTGGGCATACTACCGCGCGTTTGAAGATTTTACTCCATATTTACGTACGTATTATTCGTTCGGGAAGATTTTCTTTTTCCTACTCCGTTGTAGTACTTACTCCCTGGTTGTGCTTAAATTTTAAGCCATTGATTATATCCAACTGTCTTGGACAACGCGTCATAATATAACAATCGACTCGGTTCGCTGCCAGAGCCTATACACCTGCCATTAAACTGAAATAATTGACATTGGATCGGATTCTGTTCGTCGTACACTCTCTATACGATAAAGAATAACGATAGGTTTGGCGGCGTCGTACGATTATCGACGGGTATTTAATTTTTTTCCGAATCGACACGAGTGGCGATTTCGCTCGCAGATAATTGAAGTACGGTCTGTTTTATTTACGCGCCGTATATCAACGACGTATATACGGTTTCGATACGGCTAATTCAACGCGAACACCAGGACCTCCCTATTAATTAAGATAGGCACTGCGAACGGCGACGGGAAAAACCGCTCGATCTAGTCACAATGACGTCGACACCCGCGTTCCGGAGCGTCACTTTATTGTAGTTTCATACCGCGCTTACAAGAGCCGGTAAAACGGCCGTCGCAGTGCCGTTATTTCGGACGATGGGCGAAAAAGTCGGGCCAGAGAATCTTCTCCTCGTCCGCACATTAACTAACGACGACGCGCGAGTACTATATAACATGACTTATAACAAAATACACTAAATAATGTGATATCGTACCGACCGTGTATTGCGGCGCCGCCTCGTCGTCGCGTGTATCGCATAATACGTATGTACGCTAACACTGACAGCGAACATCGTAAATATCGACTTACATAATCATTAAGCCGTGGGTTCGGCGTGCAATTAATACATCGTAGTCGTAATTATTTTAGAGAGGTTTTTTCGTTGATAACAATCGTAAGGATTAATAATAGTAATAAAACAAAAAAAAAAGAAAAAAAAAAAAGGGCAATGGTACACCTAATGTGATATCGCGATGAACGCGTATAGTTTGCGGCCCGCTCACGTTTTTCGTTATATCGAGACGATCTATGCGCGCGATATTCGTAACTACATATAATATAATGTGCATTATATATTATTATTACATGTATACCCACACACACACACACACACACACTATATAAATTTATTATGTCGGACGATAGTTTCGTCTTCATTTCGGATGATTGTTCTCTCGTCGGAGATAATAATATTTATATTGTTTATAGCGAACGAGTGTATATTGTATTAAATTTTTACTACGTATGCGATAAACGATACGCGACCGGTGCGGATTCGGTGTGACTATATATTTTATTATTATGACATTTAAAACTCAAGACAACGAATTCGACCGCTTTCGAATAGTATTATATTCTTGGTTTATATAAATTTTTAAAATTATTTATTTTTCTAAACCCTGCTCGATAGTCGGGACGATATTGAGCGTCGTCATATCGTATTTCTTTTTTATGCCTTTGCGTTCTGATGTCGAATCTTTTTCGATCGTTTTTTCTTTTTACTTTTCGCTTTTCGCACTTTTCGATGATAATCATATACTTCACTCGAGTGACCAAAAGACCGACCGGCTCTTCAATTCGACTTTCGAACGCAGATTATTTTACCGCAACTCGCAGTACTCAACACGACCATAATACATTAATCGATTTCAAATCGTACCAAAGTAAATGGTGAAACACAATAACCACTCGAGTGTAAAGACATCAAACCGAACGAAACCCTCACAAAACAAAAACACACGAATAAAAACCTCTTAAATCCGTTTCTCCAGACAACCGTTCTCCAATCCGCACTGCGATCGAAGTTCCTCGCGCCTCTTATTTCTATTCCTCAAGTTTTACCATCGGCTCTCTCGGCGCGTTTACTTCGCCGGCTCACGTTACGATTTTCGTCGACCAGACCGCTCCACTATTATTACTATTTCCTCGTGTTTTGTGCCGGCACATGCGACGCTTTGAACTACGACACGTAATACGCGTATTCGCATTGTCATCTGCACGTTTTTACGTTCGATTATTATTTTACGGACGCGTTTTATCGCATACCCACGCCGTCGTCGAGCCGCGCAACGACGCGAAAAATACAAATAAAAACACCATCGTAAAACAACGACGCGTATTCCTCATCGTGACTGCGGTGTAATTCAGTAGTGATTGGACGACCGCACCCGGCGGAGAGGTCAAGTATCGAGGTGTCACTTGGCTGCAGTTTTAACTATCGCATCGGCCGCCGTCATTAAAATAATAATAATATTATTATTATTATTATTATTACTACTGTCGCGCGATTATTCTATTGTTCTTCCGTTCGATTTGTATTTTAATATTATTACGCTTTCGTCAATGTCGAACGCGACGGCGGCGCAACAATAGAATATAACGTATTATTATTATATTACGGCGCAGCGTAACGACCGAATCTTTTTATTTCAGTGACGTCGACGACTCGTACAATAATTTACGTGCATTCGATCCCTGTATTATATATACGTATACGTGCATATTAAAATCGCATAAAATGCATCCGCGCTTGCGATCGAAACGACTGTTTTATTTCTCCGCCTAGGAAATCCATACGATCCAAAGTCCGTACTTAAGAGATCGGACGATGTCGTAACCGTAAGCAATGTAGCCTGCTAGATGCGAAATATAGCAGAAATTAAACTTAGCCAGGGACTCTTATGGTCCTTGGGTGTGGTCTAAAGCCAATAGGATTCAGATAGGTTAGAAAAATTCAATTTAAATATGTATAATTATACTAAATATACTATACTTCTAGTGCTTAAAAGGAGAGAGTTACGTGATATGAATCGAAATCATTCTTTGGACATCTATGCATCATTGCATTTTATATGAATATTCGATTTATTTAATATATAAGTACAATTCAAATAATCGTTGTACGTTTAGATTGAAATTTTAAATTCTTTCGACGATAAAGAAATTTTTTTAAATTTTCATAAAAAATTTTTTTCTATATAAATCACATCGGGTGTATTATTATAATAATAATAGTACGTCGTAAACGCTCGTCGCACGCCGAAACTTCTTATTTAATATAACTTTTTCTAAATGTTTTACGGCCAACGGAGTGCATTTTAATGTATAAACGGGCCCTCGTAGGTTATCGCAGCAGCGACATAGAGTGTAATAGCATACGCTATTAGCATGAACCCGTTAATAACGCCCGGGCGCGTTAGAAATATAGGGAAAAACTCGTGAGCCATACTCGACCACGTATTTATATCAGCTGAATAACCCGGCTTCGCCCGTGAACAGTTTTTCTCGGTATGAGGGAAACGTTCACAAATTCGGAACGTTCGCGTACTCGAACGCTCTCGTACTCGAACGGGAAAACAAGACTTTTATTCGAAGGAAAACGAAGTCTAATTTTAGAGAAGAAAATGCTCTCGATTGGGTCGCGCGGGGTCTTTCAGGCCCGATGTAGTGTTTGGCTCATGGTAATACTTATACGTCCCTCATAGTTTCACTTAGTTAAGCATAGATCATTCAAAAATCAATATATTCTTTGTTTCAGGGCGCAAAAATAAATATACAAATTTGAGTCGTTCGATGTGGACAAATCGCCATATCGATGAGTCGAGTACTCAAATTATAATAACGACATTTGACTAAAAATAAACATAATATGTACAGACCACAGGGTAGAGCGAGTGCGCTCGTTGCAGGTGCTCGCGTACCCATTTCTAATAAATTCTTTTCTGCTAAAAAAAACAAAAATAAAAGGCAACGGCGCGGGAGATGATACGTATATCCCCTAACCTCCCTCCTGGTCGGCACGTAAATAGCATTTTGTTGGTGAATTTTCCACGCTCGTCGACTATTTTATACTCTCGTACGTGTACGTACAACGTTACAAATGTCCGGAGCGCAGTTCCTGTTTGCCCGAGCCGAGCACAATATGTATTATACTTATATATAGTTATTATATATACCCATGCGCAGCCGCAGAGTTAATACATAAAATAAACGTGCTGTGCCCACGCAACGCCCTCTTCTGTCCGATAATATTATAACGTTGTTTGACGCGTTGTGTCTGTTTGACGTTACGACGAGCGTGTGTCCATACGTACGCTAAAGCTATTTGTAAGAAGAAAAAAAATTCTCATTGCCACACATACACGCACACACACGCGCGCGCGCGCGGCCATTGTGTTAGAACTGAAACCGTATTATTATTTAATTTGACTAATTATTCGACGAAAACGTTTCTCAAATACGGTCGGCAACGTAATAATTAGACACGTCGGCAGAGTCCGGTCTCTGCGAATCGCTCTCGTCGCGCGTACCTACATAATATGGCGCGCACACACATACGATAATATATAATATACATCGTATATATATTTATTGTGTTGGACGCTCGTTACGCGAACGCCGTCGTCGATGTATACGGACGATGGTAAGCACGGGTGGGCAGGAGGCGCGCGGCGCGTAAACGACGTCCGTGTTACGCTCCATAGCTGCGTCGCGTCATAAATAATATATTATATTATTATACGTTTATATACGAGTAATATCCATTATAAATATATTTTTTTTTTTAATGCGAGTTCCGTTTCTGCCGAGCAAGTAAACCGTGGCAGCTCGTTCGCGCGAACGATCGTTACAATAATAATAATACGATCGATACTCGGCACGATCGTAAAATGCATCGTGATACTTACGGTCCGACGAAACTCCGTAGTAGTCTTAAGAGCTCGCCCGACTGTGTCTATTATATATTTTTATATATTGGATTTTTTCTAGATAATAATAGTAAAAAAAGAAAACTTAATCAAATAATAAAAACACGAAATCCTTATGTTCTCGAAAATTTGATTTTGTAATAATTATCTTGCTTTCGCCTGCAGTAGCAGGACCGCTCAGAACCTCAAAGCGATTTTTTTTTATACTCGAACGTACGTCGTCGTCGTCGAGGCGAGAAACTTTAACGCGCGGATACAGTCTGTATAATATGATAAAAGTACAGAATATAATATTATACTTGGTCGATCATTTGGAAAAATATCATTTTTTTTTCCACGCGAAGAAACCCGCGTCGTAAAATACGCAAAAATCGATTTGAAAAAAAAAATGATGTACTGTTATGATTGTATAAGATTTTCATCGATGTCCGGCCGATCATTACAAACGATATGTCTACTGCGATTATTATTGTAACGCGACACAGAGATGACGTTCCGAGACCAAGTTTTTCGTCGCATACTTTTCGGGCCGTTGTCATAAAACTTGGCCGTCACAATAATATTGCTCGTATTATCAGTTTTCTGTACGCTCGTCGATCATCCGGCTCTTCTGCGCGCGTGCTAGCCGCTTTGCCTCGGCGGCGGTCGTCGTATCCGACGGAATCATATTCACGCGTGCCCGTACACGGACATCGAGATAGATAATGCGCGTCTCACGACCGGAAATACGATTTTCGGAGCCGCCGAACTCTCTCTCTCTCGAAAAAACCACTTGTCAGGACGAGCAGCGAGCGGGCGCGCGCGCGCGCCCGATTTCGGGTTCGTTCATCGTTTCACGCTTGCGTAGTATTTTCAAAGCGTACAATATTATACGCGCGTACTCACTATATTAGTTCCGCGTGTTTACCGTAATACGCGTTGTTTAGAAACGACGATTAGACGCTCGCCGGAATTCATAATATACTACTATATATGTGCGCGGCTTCTGCCTATGTAATATTATGCTGATATTACACGCTCGTCGTCGTTGTGGTTTTTTTCTTCTTCTTAACGATATGCGCGACGATGACGTTATATCGGTTCGCCCACGTAAACACGTAACGAGTCGCTCGCGTTCTTCGTCTATTTATTTTTATTTCTTCCCCCTCATACCCCACCATTCGGCGGATTTAAATAAACAACAATATATGAATAATATATATTGTACGTATGTATATGTATTTAAATGCGCGGACGGCGCGTGGAAATTAGGCGTAGGCACCGGCCATATTAATATTATCGTCGGTGCGAAAACATTCCGAAACGTACGCGATGTCAAACCGTGTAATATACCGTGTTTGCCGTGTGCGAACCGGCGAACCCTGCACGCGAACAGACGCAACCCGCAGATGTAGGTTATGATCCGCGGTTGCGTGCGTGTGTGTGTGTTTTAGAGATGCATAATATAGATACGTAATTTATTGATTTTCTAAAAAAAATAAATTATGCATTAAAACTCTAGCGGACCGCCGCCGCTGCGTCGTCGTCGCGACTGCTTTTACGCGCGAAAAAATAACACGCGCGCATAATTGGATAGAATAATATAATATGACACTATGCGCGCGTGTAATACATATACACGTACGATCCGTGTGGGGGTAACCTAACCCATTGTAAAACTCGTGTTCTTCGCACATCCTCCTCCTTCTCCTCCGTCCGGCCGCGAAACGCGTCGTCGGGCTCTCTCTGTATAATATCATGTGTAATATATATTTTATTATTGTATATTATACACAATACACATGGGTTTTTATGTACGTGTTTGTATCTATTATTTACCCGTACCGTTTATTTTGCACGTGTGGGTAAAATCCGTGTTAAAAAAAAAAAAAAAAACCGTTTACGCGACGAACGTCCGAATACTTGTGAAAAACAGTAAAGGCAATCGAACACCGTTACGAGAGTATTTCGAATTTTATTAATTTACATAGATAAACTAGCTCGATAGTTATTATATAAGTCATTTGAAAATAGTGTTAATATTGTTGGAAGAATATTCAATAATTGTTATTGTTTGTATGACGTAAACAAGTACTGCACGGCCTGTGGAAAAACATTAATGCGAGAACGTGCTTGTGCTATCGGAATCAAAGTGTTTTTTTCTCCCGCGAAATCATCGAAATTTCAAGTCTCTAGTAAGTTTGTCATGTAAGTTTATAAACTTGAGAGATCGGAAGATTTGAAGTCATAAATATTTATCGTGTGTAAACTAGAAAAAAAAAAAACGATCTCGGGATACTGAAAACGAGGAAGAGGAGGAGTAACGTATTTTCGGGAAAGTCGGTTGAAAAAAACTAATTTTTAAATACTTGCCGAAGACGAGACACGAGTCCGCCTATGGAGTTTAAACATACGCACTTTTTAAATGTATATTTATTAACGTTTCAAACTAAATCGTATGGGAACGTTTTTAAGACGAGTGGTGATTCTTTTAATTTTGTTCGTAGTCGAATTTTCTTTGCATACATTATAATATACTGCGCATATTATAATTATACATAACGTATTATTTATCTCTATAAAAACAATGAAATCACGCTCTCGTGTCGACCGCTTCGAGTATTATTTCACGTCTTTGCGGATTACGACGCGGTCGTCAGCGTACATTTCTCGTAATGATTTTTTTTTTTTTTTTTTCAAAAGCGTGTATTATATATATATTAGCCCGATAATCGGTATACGAGTATGCGCGTATAATATAAATTAACTAATAATATTACATAATTGCGGAGCCGATCGACGTTTCCCATGACGATCGGTCCCGAACTTTGCGACGACGACGGAACGCAATACGATGTTAAACACCACATCACACACACACACACACACACAAGCACACGATGTGTGTTTAACATTATACATTACGAGTTTTCAGTAATTGCCAAAGTCGGCAGGGGCAGAGAGGCAGAGAGGAACTCGCCGTCGGTCTTACGAAAACGCTTCCATTACCCACCGGTATATCGATTAACCGCTCGCGGACCGGAGATATATTATATGTATATTTATATACCATAATATAATATAGTGTTCGGAGCCGGTCGACGCGGGTACGTGTAATCGCGTTTATTTTTTTTCCTCTTAAAAAACCAATCGCTCTCGCCGGACGTCATTATCGAGCGACACACACACACACACACACACACGCACGCACACACCACTCCGAGCACACGACAGTAGCCTCGTATTACGCGCGTATACACGTGATAATGATATACTCGATTTTTTCTTCTTTTTTTTCGTATACTTTACGAATACATATGTTATACGCGCGCGCGCGCGCGCGCATTGATTTATCCTTATATTCCGCCTATTATCGGTAGCAACGCTAATGACCGGCCGTACTCCTCGCGCAATAACAATATATTATATCCACTCCATTTATATTATAATAATATATTACAGTGCTCCGTATCACGTCTGTTCTGGTCGTCCGGCGGCTTTTCCACTCCGCACGAGGCGGTTCTTCCTGACGTGAATCGGCGGGCTCGACGAATTAAAAATATATACGATATATACGCGGTAGTAATCGGCTGAAAACAGAAAACGTCCGAATAGTGTACAGCGCTACTTACTGCATAGAACGTCGCCGTTTGTCCGACGGACGTGTTTCGATTCCGAGCGAAACGAGGAATCAATAGGATTTTACCACCATGTGTTTTTCGTTTTTTTTTCAATTTTAGCGAAACCCATCTGGAATTATGGCCTCCAGCTCTGGGACAACGCCGAAAAATCTAACATAAATAAAATTCAAACCTTCCAAAACATTGCTCTTCGAATATCTCTAATCACTCTGACCAAAAAATACCCTCAGTACACGAAGAAGCAAAAGCGTTCTACAAAAAATACCGTTAACACACACGTCATCATCAAAATCCTCGCAAATCCCACAATTCCCGGCGATCCACAACGCGAAAAAATCGAATTTTTGTATTCAACTCGAAAAGTATCGATCGTATCGAACTTGAAATTTTCACCGAATTTTTCAATTGCTTTTTGCTGGAGGTGGTGTGAATTTCAAACGGTTTTGGCTGTTTTGTGCTGTTCATAGGCGTTTGAAATTTTGAAGTCTTCCAAGTTTTTTTTTCGTAAAAAATAACTTTTGCTCGTCAAAAGCTCTCGAGAATTGTATGAAAAGTTTCTTATAAGTTGATCTTTTTTCAACGAAAAATGTATTATCATTATGCACAATTATCTTTTACAAACATTTGAATAATCGAGTTTTGCTGAAATTCCATAAAAATCCGAAAATCAGCCAACTTTTTGTAGCTGCCCTATTTCTCACTCAGAATCGTTTTTTTTTTCGATTTAAAATACTGTATATCGTCCGCGTTTTGTGTCCCGATTTTTTCAATATCACATTCACGACGTTTCAACATTCTTCATTAGTCATTACTCATTACTCACGCGAGCTTAAAAAATAAATTAATTTTAACTGGAAATTATTAAAAATGTCTCTTTGGCTACAAACGAAACGCGCGCGCACCGAGGCGTTAATCGTGTGGATCATCATCGCAGTACACGATAATAACAATAATAGTCAATAGAACATAATAAAACGTAATAAATAAAAACATATTAAATTACATTATTTAACCAAACACGCTACGCCGTTGCGCATATCATATACACACGACGTGACAGTACGCTTTCTCCCGTAGGTCTATCACGAGTATATTATTATATATATATTTTATTATTGCGTTACGATAATTGTTATCAAACGCTCGCAAACTTCATGTCATCTTCGGTCCGCGCAATCGGATCCTCCACACACACATGTGCACATCTTGCGTACCCACGATTAATTTCATCTCTCTGCGGTCGTCTCTGATTTCGTATAAGTAATAATGTTATTTGGCAACCCTCGGCGCACACATAAATACGTGAGCAGTCGATAGCCCTCGAGAGGTACGCGTCTAAAAATCTACAGTTTCCACCCTCGTCCCTCTCGCGCGTGTTTTACGTTTACTTGCTGCTGCGTAACGTACAGGGTGGTTTCGGTTTGAACGCAAATCCTAAAATCCGTTGACTCCAAAAGGAGCGCACGAGGTTTCTCAAAATTAGAAATGTATCGTTCACATCAAAATAAAATTTACTCGTATTTTTTCGACGATATAGATGATAATATGTATCACGAATATGTGATTTTCGTCTATCGGCCGTCTTGGGGTGGAAATCAAATTGTTGTGGTTTTTAAACAATACCTTGTAAAACGGAAAATGTTCAAAGTTTAAAAATTATTTCAGCCGTATATAAAATGTACAATGAACAATTTCGTCCGGTATTATTTTGAACGATCGGTGTTGGATCCGAATGTTCAGAAGCTTTGTTTTGCTGGAGACGCTAAAAATAAGCCTTTGGAAAACCACAAGTAGAAATTTGCATGGAAAGGGTGAACATTATGATAATATTGCAGCGAGTACAACGACAAAACTATTGAGCGGATATAAAATAACCGCCACGTGTTTCGTGAGAGATTTAACAATAAGAATAAAAATGTGTACGTTTATTTCCACTCGGGTGTTCGTAATCGTGACCCGATTGGCGTTGAAATAACGATCACCCTGTAGTCTGTAAATATAGTACGTATATACGATGATATTGTGTGCGCGGCTTTCTGCGACGACGGCGTTTCCCTCCCTTTCGTGTTTTAATCACGTACTCACGTCAATGTATCGATTACCGTCGATTTGCAGCCCGGACAGACGCAAACATATAATATAACCCTGTGCACTCATCAACCCCGCGCCGAACGTTTGTTGTTTTTTTTTTCTGTCCTCGATATATGGCTAACAACAAAGGGTAGAAAGGACGAACGGCGTTTTTCAATTAAGCGTACGCAACAACTGCTGCACGTCTGAAAGGTTTACTCGCGCAGTGCACGTGGTCCGCGATCGTGAAGGTGGTCCGGGAATTCTTTTTTATCGCCCATCGAGATCAGAAGATACGGGGAAAAAAAAAGAAGAAGAGGGAAAACTCTGTTTTTTTTTTTTTTTGTGAAAACATTGAGTTGTACATGTATTTACTGGGACGGCCGTGTCTGAAAACGGAACATTTGTTTAGAGTTTTTGTCAAGAAAAAATCAATTTAAAACACAATTTGATAATATATTTTCAATAATAATCTGATGACTTTTGTATTGTTCAATACAATATGTGTTTTGTAATTTTGACTTTTGCTGTTTAGCGAACTCACGGTTATCTAAAATCATAATGTATTATGTTCTTCTAGAAATTTTCGATTATTAATATTATTTCATATGAAAAATGTATGAAAATTTCCCAATGCACGAAAATACTATTACGCGAACATAAACGTCGAAAAATGATAATACGTCATTATTGTAATAAATACACGAAGTGAGATTATTATCAACGATTTTTTTTCTCTAAATTATATCGCAACGTTTTTACTAAATTTAGTGGCGACAGCAGTGTCTAAATCGGTTTAGCAAATGAGCGAGTGGAAATAATTCCACTGGGTAGAAAAAATTATTTTTTTGAATGTTCTCAAGTCAATCGATCGAAATGTTGACGAAAAAATCGGCGTCGGCATTACGATTAAATAATATTTCGTGCGCGTTTTTCGAGTAGACAAAAATCACTCGCTTTATAGTGATCCGGCCGGGTACTACCGACGTCGTCCTAGTGCATCCTAGGTTCTTAACCGGGGGTCCATGGACTCGTGACTGCGAGTTTTTTTCAATCCAAAAATAAATTTGTTTGATATCAATATTCGTAACATAGTATTATCATTAAAAAATTGGAAATAGAAATTATAAATTCTTTTTTTTCAGGGGAGGGTCCGCGCGATTATATTTCATCCTTTCAAAACGGGTCCGTGGCCCGGAAAAGGTTAGGAGCCTATGTACACCCGGCTCGTCCGGTCAAAACCGCCGCGACGCCGCGTGCCTTACGGACCTTACGATAAATCGCGATTCGCCGTCGTCGTCGTGAGCACATATGTACGTATCGTGTTCGCCGGACCCGAAGTGTAAATGGTACGCGGCGGCGGCTACGCGATGGTTTCGATCGTATACACGCGCGTTTATTGCGCCAGAGAGGGCGCGCTAATGACGGGGACGTGCGGCGACGACAGCGGATAACGACTCAATTTCGGGTCGGGTGTGTGAACGAAATCCATCAGAGCCCGTCAAACGCGCACACGCACACGCCGCAGTCTCCCGGAGCTATGTTTAGCTAGTTATATTATTGTTATATTGTGTTATTATGTTCTCGGCACTTGTAATTACCGTCATTAAACCCGCGAGTTGGTTGCGTGCGCGTCGCGTCCGACGAACAATGCGCGTGCCGAGGTTTTTTTCTTCTTTTTTTTTTACAAGTCGTATACTTTATATATATATAGGTGTACGTATATAAGCGCGCGCGGTTGTTATAGTTTCAAGTATTACACGTCGTCGTGTTAGTCGTGTTACGATTCATTATTATGTAGAGTACCCGTCACGGGCGCGATATGCGTGTAAATCTTACGCGCGCGATATCGCGTTAAACCGAATCGAAAACCATCCCGTCCGTCCGACTCGAGACGAGCCGATCCGGTGTACGTCGTCGTCGTAACACGTATTTTTCGGGTACGCTTTTAGAGACGAATCATATCGCACTTGCCGACAAAATTATGAGACATAATACCAGTATATGGGTATAATATTTTTAAAGAAAGTTTTAAGCGTTTTAAATGACCTGCTGACGAAAAAAACGGATCCATCATAATTTGACTTTTCGGTCGATCGAGACAAGCCTCGGGGAAAGTTAAAACCTATAGAACGTCTCTAAAGTTAAACCCCTGAAGAGGTAAAAAGGGTTGAAAGGGATAAAACTGATAAAATTCGGTTTCTCGAAAATTCAAAAAATTTGATTTTTAATTAAGCCTTAGAAAAGACTCGAAAATTCGAAAAATTCGATTTTTAATAAGCCTTAGAAAAGACTCGAAAATTCGAAAAATTTAATTTTTAATTAAGCCTTAGAAAAGACTCGAAAATTCGAAAAATTCACTTTTTAATAAGCCTTAGAAAAGACTCGAAAATTCGAAAAGTTCGGTTTTAATGAAACTATAGAAAACACTCTCGAAAATTCGAAAAATTTGATTTTTAATGAAGCCATTGAAAAGACTCGAAAATTCGAAAAATTCAGTTTTTAATAAGCCTTAGAAAAGACTCGAAAATTCGAAAAATTTGATTTTTAATTAAGCCTTAGAAAAGACTCTCGAAAATTTGAAAAATTCAGTTTTTATTGAAGACTTAGAAAAAACTCGAAAATTCGAAAAGTTCGGTTTCAATGAAACTATAGAAAACACTCTCGAAAATTCGAAAAATTTGATTTTTAATAAAGCCATTGAAAAGACTCGAAAATTCGAAAAATTCGATTTTTAATAAAACCATATAAAACACTCACGAAAATTCGAAAAATTCGATTTTTAATAAGCCTTAGAAAAGACTCGAAAATTCGAAAAATTCGATTTTTAATAAGCCTTAGAAAAGACTCGAAAATTCGAAAATTTGATTTTTAATTAAGCCTTAGAAAAGACTCTCGAAAATTTGAAAAATTCAGTTTTTAATAAGCCTTAGAAAAGACTCGAAAATTCGAAAATTTGATTTTTAATTAAGCCTTAGAAAAGACTCTCGAAAATTTGAAAAATTCAGTTTTTAATAAGCCTTAGAAAAGACTCGAAAATTCGAAAAATTCGGTCTCTCGAAAATTTGAAAAATTCGGTTTTCAATGAAGCCATAAAAAAACACTCTCGAAAATTCGAAAAATTCGGTTTTTGATTTTCAAAATGTGACTAATAGAATAACACTCTCGAGTCGTCGAGTTTTCGCCAGATTTTTCGCGAAACAACGTTAACAAACCAGGTCGCGCGTAATACGTGAGGACAAATAAATCTATCGTCACCGTTGTACCGTTCTAACACCAGAACGTACAGTTTTCGCGTCGACTGCCTGTGCGGCGCGCGTTCTAATATACATTATAATATATCGTTTTACGAGTGACGAAATCTCTTGTCGATCGATCGTGATTGTATTTTTATGTTTGTGCGCGCCGTGTCGAACGAAATCACGAATCGACGAGAGAGAAAAAATACACGCGGGTACGTACACACGACGAGCCACGACGACGACGTTTGACGACGGTCAGGCTAGGTCTCTCTCTCTCTCTTGACAAAATTACCTCGCGGACGTCCTCCTCGCGGGCGATCGCTGGTTTACGACGCGCGCGTTGACTGTTTACCCTTTTACCCTACTGACACCGAAAACGAAACTTCCGACGGCGGCGTTACTTATCGCCATCGTCCGCGGTTATTTATATTGTTTACGCTCGCGGCCATCTTGTCGCCGTACGTTTTAACGTGAAAAACGATTGGCTTATTGTATTTGCGTATAAAATATTTATAAATATGCGTGCAGTGTGTTTACGTGCACGTGCACATTATTATAATGTGATTATTTCGTACGCCGACTTGTTTACGAATTCCCATTACTCGACGTGAATATTAATTCGTCGTTAGGAAACATAACGTTTGCGCTAGGCCGCCGTGTGTTATGAAAATTTCAACGTGTGTGTGGCACCCGTCCGACGAAGCTGTCGGTAGGTGTATTAATATATTTTGTAAAAATAACCCGACCGTTCGTAAAGTAAGTTTCCGCGGGCAGTTTTTGAAACGACGACGGCCGTGTGATAAAACGAAAAATGTATTTTTTTTAGAGCTCTCCGAAAGGAATTTAACCGAAAAAAATCTTTACACGTACTGCTGTTTTTCGTTAAAATTATACAAACTAGGAAACACAAAAATATAAACGAAAATCACTAGTGTTTATAATTTTTTCGAACACAATATTAATCGGGCAGAAATAGAGAAAATATATACTTTACCGAAATATAGACTTGAGGTATACAACACCTCGAAAACAGGCGATTTTTTTCAATCTTCCGAACGCCATTTATTCGGAGTGCCCGCGAGCGCTCATTATATGAAATTATGCGATCCCGACTCGTATAGATGTTATTATTTATTTTTTTTTTATCATTTCGATTGGGAAGAATGTTTACGCGCGAAATTTACGACGACGCGCCGTCCGTTTAAAGTTTATATTTATTACGGTAAATATATCAGCCGCGCGCGAAGACGACAAATAATAAAAAACATACATTATCGCGTGACGCACGGACGACACGCGCGCGCGTAGGCGTAGCAGTAGACCCTTGATAAAAAAAATAAACGAAAATATTAACCAATACCTCTGGAGCGCCGACAGCTGCATTTTCGAAAGTCGAATTCGAACGCGTATTTCACGACGGTCGTAATAACGATTTCACGACGAGTAAAAAAACGACGGAAACCGTTACGGGAGGCTCGCGCGTAGGTTAGGTTCACGCCACAGCGCGACTTTAGTGGTGTTGAACGTTTCGACGTCATCTCCGCGGATAGAAGACACGTCGTCGTAGTCGTGAGCCTAATAATTTTCCATGCGCCGTGAATCGAACAAGCGTCGTCGTCGGGACAATTTTTATTTTTTATTTTCGCTTTTTTACGACACCTAATAGGTGCGCCAACGTTTCATTTGTAATACATTTAAAAAAAAAGTGAAAAATTACACGCGGAATGATTTACAGTAGAAATCGAATACGTAACCACACCGGTTTACGTACGACAAATCTGTGAGTAGTTTAACACGGCTTATTAGCCGCGTTTAAATATCCGGTTTAAACGACATCGGTTAGTACAGCGATTTCGGTTGTTACGGCTGAAAACGTATGACCCGTTGTCATTTCGTTCATCTTCCGATGGATTTTCTTTTCATAGTTTCTACCGGCGGCGGTCGACGATCTTGAAAACGTGCCGCGAGTCGGACACCCCTGATCTTTGGCGGTACAAACATCCCAAGCGGACTAGGATTTTAGATTTTTATTGGGGGAGGAAGTTCGTTATCTACTCGAATTTTTTCACAAATGGTTTTTTCGAAAAAACTTCGAGATCGAGATAGAGATAATATAAGGACTAAATTAAAAACACCAGTAATGACGGAGACGGAAATGACAAAACTGAAATAAATATAAGAATTTAAAAAAAAATGGCGTGTTGAAGGGTGGTGGGGTCAAATGCCTCCGTGCCCGTCCCAAAGTCCGCCTATGCATACGGACTGCGAAAATTATTGTAATCGCATACAATATCATGTAGATTACGTACCCACGCGAGAAAAAATAATTGTATTTATTATTATTGTTGTTGTTATATTGTTTTGTGTCGTTGAAATCGGACAACGGCGCACGGGTACCCGGCGAGACGACGACGACCCCGGGCAGTGAAATGCGTTTAATCGTGCCAACCGTCGACGGCGCGGCGGCGTGCGTCGCGCGCGAGTCGTCGGACACTCGTCGAGCTCATAATTCACGTCTTTTAGAAGACACGTCCGCCGCCGCCGCCGCCGCCGCGCGATTGTGCAACTCCGTCGTCATCGTACCTATACACGCGCGCAGACGTGTACCGCAGACTCCCACACCGTCACACGATTTTCACCGTATGAAAGATAAAAAAAAAAAATTATTATTATATTATTATCGTACGTGTGCGGCCGCAGTGGTAGCCCATCGCGCGAATCATAACGAATAAATAATATCGGAATACGCCGAGCGACCACGGACGGGCACGTCATTACTGTAATTAATATTTTTCACTCGTCGTCCGACACTAATTAAACCACGTGATTAATACGGTTTTGCAGTTTTGTACGTAATTTATATGTGTATAAAATATATACGTATATTATACTCGTACGACGTGGTGGTAGGTGTACGAGTGACGTCGTATCAAAACAATAATTAAGGTGAAATAAAACGCGCGCATTTATGTTAATGAGGTGTAGGCGCCCGACGTCTTCTCGCGGATCATTCGAGCGCTCGTAATACACCACGTTGTTATTAATATTCTATTATATGAATATTTTCACACGTACGTACCTGACACGACAGTGTACGTATTAATTGCTGCGAAATAACTTTATGACGCTGTTTCGACGTTAATCGAGTACGATGCACAACGCAGACGGGCTACGAACGTAACGTAAACTTTTCAAAAATATAAACGTGTGGGCCCTAAACTTTGGGATACAAAGCTGTTTACGCGTATTGTGTTTTACACGTGTCTACAAGTACGCCCGGAAACGTGCGATGTAGTGCGAGGTCCTCGAAGGGAGGAAAGCCATTTCTTCGTACCGGACGACCTCGTTGCGACGCAGAAAAACGAACGAAAAATCAAAAAAAACGTAGGTCAATCGTTTCACGACGATCCGGACTAATTATTATTAAAAAACGCGACGGACGAGCTGTTTTCCCCGTAGCGTCCCTTCGTACGAAGATTCAGTAGAGAACAAAATTGTATTGTAAAAAACCGTCGAAATCTAAAATCGCCGATACGCAACCTCGTTAGATCGGTGCGATAAATAACAATAATGATAATTATTATTAAACGCGCGGTTCTGGTGCTCGGAGCGCGCGCGTGTGTGTGAAAAACCGGTCGTCGCGGAGGTGGACCGCGCTCGCGAGAGCAGCGCATAAGGTTCAAAGTGCGGGCACGGAATTAATTAAAACGGATAGGAAGAAGAGGTAAAAAAAAAAAAAAAAAAAAACGAAATAATAATAATAATATTGTTTCAGCCTCGCGGCTCGTCCGCGGCGGCGCGACGTGTGTACGTATACCACCTATACACGTATTAATAAATATATATAGGCGAGCACATGAATGGGCCGTGGGAATGCTTCGGACGACGAGGGTGCGGTGTACACTGTCCGCGAGTCCGTCGCTCGTATACGATGCGCGCGTGTACGATAATAATATTATATTATTATTATTATACGCGTATATAATACGATAAATATGTTTGAGAGATGTTATATTATATACGGCGTTCGCCGAGATCTATAAACGGTCGAGATACGAATCGTCGTAGTCGGATGGCTATCGCGCATTGTTTCGTGAAAAAAAAAAATAATAATAAATTAATATAACAATCGTAACAACGATATTATTATTATGACCGTACTACGATAGTCGTGGTCGTATTATATTATATATTATATTATATGCCGTCATCGCGGGCGCCTATTATAACGTATAATATCACTGCGACCTCTGCGCGGGTCGGGCGGCGCGCGGCTCCGGTAATCTCGGCCGGTTCGGCAACGACGACGACGACGACGCGGAGCGCGTGTATTTTTTAACAAACCGCGTGGGTGTATAAAATAATAACACACGTAATTTCGTTGTGATATAGTCGTAAGACCGCGCGCGTGTGCACGATGACGCGCGGCCGTGGAAAGTTCGGAAACCTTCGGGTATATTTGGCGCGCCGTGCACGCCGCGGCTCACGATTAACGTTTAATTTAATTAACGATACGCGCGACGATCATATCTGACGATCGCGCGAGTGCGCGGCGTTCGAAAGGACATAACGTGATAGCTAACACGCATCCTATTCCTCGTCATATAGCTTCTTCGCGTTGTTACAATATACAGTGCCGCAACAATTGGGTGTGCAAGGTGTGCGATGCACACGGGCCTCCGGTTCTTAGGGGCCTCCCAAACCATAAGCTAAAAATTGAAGATTGTCCGTTTCAAAATGAATTTAGCCTATATTGGTATTCTTTACTTCCTCGTGGCTCGTACCTCGAAAGTTTTTTGATTTTTTTTATAATTGTTTTCAATGAATTTATTATTAGCATAAGTAGATGATAATTAATATCATGCAATCAGCTTCATTGGATCTGTAAATAATTCGGTTTTATAGTAAAACGTACAAATTATTATAGGAATAAAATTACGAAAATGATATTATAAAGTATGACATAATTTGTAGAATAATAGTCATTATCGCAGGGGCCCCTCTCTGTTATTGCGAAATATTTCAGATAATTATTGTATGGATACTAGACTTGGATCACTGAATTAATTTGTTCATTATTTTTTTGATTATTCGTTATACTAATTTATAGAGGAGGTATTTAGAAGCTCAAATTTTTATAAATTTACATAATTTATTCTTCTGATCGGTTCCGCGAATCCGTCAAATATTTAAGTTATAGTACTAAAAAATACTAACAAATTTCTGTAGTAATACAAAGATCAAGTAATAAATATATTATTAATTTGGGGCCTCTAAATAAATCCTTGCACACGGGCTTCAGAATTCATAATTGCGGCACTGACAATATACATAATTCTATCACGCGGTACTATGATCTCGATTCGCCCTCGCGACTTTAGAGTTCCCGCGAGTCCCGTCGTAACCCGCTGATCCTTCGCCCCGGTTCCTCCTTGTTCCGGCGACTTTCGAAACGACGGATCCGCGGTGGCCGGCCGACTGAAATATATCGCTCCTTTTTTCACTCTCGGCAATCGGTTTGATTACCGTCGTACACGCCGCGTTATTCGTTAATCGTGTTCGCGCGCCCACGTGCCTTGTAAACTATACTACACCTCTCGTCGTCACCGCTACGCTCTACAGGACCGACTTGGTAATAAACTCGTATTGTCTGCAGGGCGCACTCTCACAAAACCCAGTGCGAGCGTACGACAGTCGTGGGAACTACGTATACGCGCGCGATATACGCGATCGTGTGTGTCGAGTGTTTGTCTTGGAGGTCCTGCAGAGCACCCATTTCCCTCCTCCCGACGTGAAATAACTAGAAATACGGTAAGAAAATCAAATACTTTTTACCTCACCGCGAGTATATCGTATAACAAATTAATAACCTCGAACAATATTACCTTATAACTCTGTGTCTAATACTTTCATTTTACCGTCACACGTTGAAGACTAAGTATGTACACGGACGTCAGAACCTTACGAAATTGACGCAATCATCGACTAAATCAACGGCCCGTGTTTCCCATGTTTTACATCGTTTTGAAAACGTTATGTACTTTTGCTCTCTTCAACGAGCGCCTGTTAAGATAACGAGTAATACGTTTTAACGAGTATCGCTCAGGCAACGCGTAGCTTTGACTACGTGTAGCTTGTCTTGTAGACGTTTCACGTTTTAATTCAGTATGTTATTATTAAATTTTTGCTCCGTAAAATGTTTACAATATGAAGCGTTGTACTCGTAGCGGTTGCTATATATAGGTACTATATAAACTATTATTTACTAATCGTGTGCGTCGAGATGTTTTTGGACAGTACGATTATATAAAAGGTCAAAAAACGTATTATATCGACATTAGATGAACGAGAAGTAGCTAGTTTTCTTTAAAAAAAAAAAATTATTCAACTTATAAACAACAATCGATTGTTTTTAATTTTTACATACAGTTTTTAATTTTTAAAATTTTAAAATTTTAATTTTTTTTTCTAAGATTTAAATCTTTTCATTGAAATCACTTACGATTCAAGCGTATAAAATAGTATGATTTTATTTATATTTATAAATCGCATTTTAAAAAATAATTAATAACGATAATTTATAACTATTATGGGTATACTTGACGACTGCGGCGGCGACGAGACGGTGTTTTTTTATTCGTTTGACGGCAAACATTAGTTTCACGAGAGCTCGAGCTCGATGAGCGTCATCGCGCGTACGTCGAGACGCGGTTTCGTTTTAATGCGCGCGCAATACCTTATACGATTTCGATGATTTATCGTATTCAAATATACGGCTCGCGGCCCGTATAAAATATATCGTTGCCACCGCACAGGTGGTGTACATTTCGCACCGTACTCGTTTTTCGACGAAAATAGACAATTATGAACAGCGCGTTTACGGGCACGGTGCGAACGATTCGCGACGCGCCCAAAGGCGTACGTTTTAGAAAATCCGACGGGAGCGACGACGACGGATTCACCGTAAACGTTATGTTTGGGAAAACACTGGAAATCGCGCGAGAGATTAAAATTTCGCCTGGACAGGACACGTTTCGTTGATTAATAGAAATATCATATACATAACAATAACGGTATGGAAATATTCGATTGGTGTACGATCGTTTTTTCCACGCAACACTGAACTGCACGTTTCGACTGGACGACTTTGTTGAAATGAGTATTTGACAGGACTTCTTACGGCAGGGTGTAGGTGTTGAAATATCGAACGCTTTGCGAAACTTTCATCGGTTTCGGTGTGTGCGCGCGCAATGGGTACAACTCGTTTTTTCGTATCGCCGGATTCGCAGGGGTACCCCTAATGAAACGTAGAAACTATAAAATGTTTCTTTGGTTTTCGGCCAAAATCGATTGAACATCGGTCGTTGAAAAATGTAAACAAGTAATATAATTTTCGCGTCGAAACGTTCGGCACGCAGCGGGCCGCGGTTACGATGATAATGTGATTTTATTCGTTATTTTGCACAGTATATTTTTGTATTTTTTCACCACGTGAATTCGTGACGTTTTGTGACGCAGAGAACACTCTCGTCGTCGGCTTTCGCGCGAGTTTTCAATACAATTAACAACAGTGGAAATCGCATGGTAATATCACATTGGAAAATCGAAATCGCCCCATTCGCCGGCTCCCTTTTTCCGACGACAATGGCCCGCGGCCGCGTGTTCCTGTCGGATTCATCATACAATACGCGCGCGCGGTAAAGATGTGTATATTATTAGGTACGATATTATTACTGTCGAAATCCACGAACATCGGCGCAACACGTCGTGTACGCCCGCGCGGAACGGAATCTCCAAAGTCCAACCGTACAGTTGTTTTTTTACGCTATATTTAGTCCGTGACCGGGCCCGGCCCCCTAGAGCGCAAAATACTTTTAGAAATCGACCGTTTTGTTTTTTTATGTTTTATACCCAAACACAGTGCGCGGTCATGTTACGTACACACGTCGGCCGATTTAATAGCACGTTGGGCCGTATACGTTATCGTTGCCTTCGATACGAAAGTAAAAATACCGTTGCGGTAATAACCGAGTCCGTATTCGGCGCGCGTATGAATTCGCGATGGTTTCTTCTACTGTGCGGCGACATCGGGCGAACTGTTTCGCGCCCCCGATTTCCCCGTCCAATAACTATTACAAAACGTTATTATTAAAGCGACCGCAAGCGATTTTTTTCAATTGTCTTACGTCGCGGATATTATCAAAGGACCTCGCCTACAAATCGTCCTTTGATTACGTATCTATATAGATAGAGTGTCTGAGGACATTTTCCTCGGTCTTCTTTCCACACTCGAGTGCTGTGTGACGTCGGATAGCGAGTTTTCAGTTTACTCCGATAACACCGCGTTACTCTGTTTCTCTCTCGACTGGACTCGCAGTGTTTGTACTGGCGACCAGATTTTAGTATTTGACGCATACGACGAGAACAGATCATAATTGCGTGTTACATCATAATATATTATTGTGTTTTGTGATCTTTTAAGATAACGCGAGCGCGTTGTGGATTTGCTTACATTTAATTCGTACATATTTTTGAAAGCTATATGTCGTTAATTCGTCATATACATATTATACGAGTGTAATATACCTATATGTTCGTATGTGTCGGTTTTTTTTTTCTTAATGACAGAGTTATTATACTACACAGTTTAAAAAAACCTTTCGAAAGAGAAATAACGACGCGATCACAACGTTTACTGAGCATTTAAAAAGCATGAACGGCTTCATTTGTTGCTATTAAGCAAAAACTATTATATGAACGGCAACGAAATTACGTTGTTAGATTATTTACAGGTGAAAAATTAAAAACGCAGTTATAATTTGATAAAAACAGATTACGAACTTGGGTGACATAAAATCGACAGCTATTCACGAGTAGTTAAAATAATTAACAAACAAAAAACGTTACGAAAAAAAATACGAGTCGATTGACTTTTGTGGTAACTACGGAAACCGCGAAGGTTTCGTTGGTCGACGCCGTCGAGTTGCTCCCCGGAATCGGTTTGGCGTACGTCCGTTTTTTCCGCGCCGGCTTGGCCTACATCCGGAGGATGTTCCACGTCATCGAGTTGCTCCCCGGAATCGGTCTGGCGTACGCCCGTTTTTTTCACGCCGACTTGGCCTACACCGGTTCATTCCACGCCGGCTTGGCCTGCCGCGACTGGCGGTTCGACGTCACCGAAATCCCCTAAATCGGTTTGGCCTACACCGGTTCATTGACCTACACCGGTTCATTCCACGCCGGCTTGGCCTGCCACGACGGGCGCGTCGACGTCACTGAAATCCCCGGAGTCGGTCTGGCGTTCGTCAGTTTTTTCCACGCCGACTGGCCTACACCGGCTCATTCCACGACGGCTTGGCCGACATCCGGATGTTCCACACCGGCTTGGGAAACGCCGGTTCATTCTACGCCGGCTTGGCCTGCCACGACGGGCGCGTCGACGTCACCGAAATCCCCTGAATCGGTTTGGCGTACGCCGGTTCATTCCACGCCGGCATGGCCTGCCGCGACGGGCAAATCGACGTCACCGAAATCCGCGGAATCGACAGAGCCGGCGACGAAGACTAGTCGGTGTCATCTTGAATGTCGATGCGAATCCCAAATCGCGATTGCCACGGACGCCTTGTGGCGTAACCTCGTGGCCCAATTCGCCCTTTTGTCGATTTCTTAGATTGAAATGAAAATCAAGAACGACGCGTCGGCACGACGGGAAAATTATATTTATTTTTTTGAGTTTTTTTTTCCATTAAATGGTTTTTTTTTTTACTCTTGATTTTTTTTTCTTTCATCATTGTAGAGGTTAAGTTTTTTTTTGAAAATCAATTACGTTTGGGGATTTTTATTCCGAAAACAGAAATATATTGGTTATTTGCCGATTTTTAATCACGTGAACACGTACCTGAATCGTATATTTATTAAATAAATTCACGTGACATTTTAAGCAACGGGCCATATAAATTGAACCTAAAATTCGGTTGGTCGTCAGACGCGTGGCCAGGAAGAAGGCTGAGGTCGTGAGATGCCGACCGTTGTGGTGCGCCGGTCCTCGACTCGGCGGCTCCACTTCCGGAGGACTACTTAAAAATATACGATTGATATAGGAGAGACAAAGAGAGAGGGAGACAGAGAGAGTGAGATAGAGCGAGCGAACGAAAACCCGACGTCGTTTCCGACGAGGACGAAACACAAATAATTTACTCATAACGATTATTCCTACGGGCGCGTATTAATAACGCCGCAGAGTACCTTATAAATATTATTATTACGTGCGTGTAGCATAAGTACTGCCGCGTACGGTCCGCGAGAAAATAATCGCCTCGCCCCTCTTACGCCGCGCGCGCGCGCGAAGTCGATGATAATAACGATTCGGACGTGCGGCGGAAAAATTAATGAAAAAATATGAAAAAAAAAAAATGAAGAGAGAGGGAGAGAGTAAAAAACTAATATATTACACATCGCGCTATTATCGCGGCCGGGGTAATATATACACACACGCGAACGAGTGTATAACATAATAACATTATAAACGCGCATTATTTCCGCCGACGCGCCGCGGCCGGCACGACGACGACGACGACCGACGAAACGATATCGTTTGCAATATATCACGGGCGGCGCCCATTTTCGCGAGCAAATCGTCGTCGTCGGCTTTTTTTTCTTCTTCTCCTTCGCTTTAAAACGTACGGGTAAGTGTGTAATTAAGGATATAATGATACGAACAGCCACCCGCTGACATCCGCCCGCCGCGCGCGCTCTTGTGTATTATTTTAATAACCGATCGTTTTACACCGTTCGCCGATCGGTAGAAATGGACTCGCTATATTATTTTTCAAGACGTTTCGGACGCCGCGCCGCCGCGTTACAATGATGAATTCCTCTCGATAAAACTACACGAAACTCGCGAGTTCCAGCGAGCGAGGCCCGTTTTCTTCCCGCTTTACTTCCCCGAAAAAAAAAAAAACGTATTCCGTTTACATTTCGTAAAAGTTAAATCTTCGACGCGCGTGTATCCAAACATTATTTTATCGGACTAAAACGGTCTTGGAAGAAAAAGAGCAAACATAAATCGAACCGAAAGCTCCGACGAAAACACCGCGACGTGACGTATCCCGCAGCGCGATCGCCGCGTCTTCTTTACGCGTCTGCCGGATACGACGGCGGTAAATCGCGGTCCGCAAACGCCGGGGGCGGCTGTCGCGAGGACGATAGCGCGCCGCGCGGCTCGTCGGGTCACCGCCGACGTCCGTCCGGCCGGGTCGGAGTTCGCGCGCGCGTATCGCCGTCGTCCGCCCGCCCGCGTCATAAAACCGCGACGACAACGCATACCGGGTTCCGAGTGCGCACACGTATGATCGCGCGCAGTGCACATTATTGCAGCGCGCGCGATGTAGCGCAGATAACAATATATTATAATGTGCGCTGGAAACGTGCGGCCGGCCCGCTGCAGTTTTGTACTTTACAAGTCTGAAAAGGAGAGATTTCGCACGCTGGAATGTGTGTGTGAATGCCGCGACATCAAATATACGAGTATATGTTTTTTCTTATGTATAAAGTGTGTGTATAAACAGTCTCGTGCGAGTCTCTTTTTGTGTTTTTGATAAAACGACGCATTCGTCGAGTGCGATTCAAAGTATTTCGACCGTCAAAGTATTCGATCCGCTCGTCTCGTATATTTGTTGTTTTATAGTTCGTTCGTCGTTATTTCAAAACAGACACTTTCCAATCGACTGTAACGAATTATCAATTCGAATATTTATGGAATCCTCGCGTGTTCCTTTTGATAATGTGTCTTTTTTAATAGGCACTATAAATAATAATTATCACTCAATACGAGTTTAAGCGTTCTTTTCGGAAATATCAAACGTACCAATTATTATATAGAGAGAGAGAGTCTTTTTTTTTTTTTCTGGGGAAAGATTCTCAATTAAAATAGATCACTCTTGCGTGCGGGGGGGGCGAGCGGTAACCCGCTGCGCCATCGTCAAAGTCGCGCGTCAATAGGTTAGGTCGCAGAGTCGCAATGCGAGGTTTTTTTTATACTCGTATATTATATGTATTGTTATTGTTATTTATTTGGTAAGCGTACACCGTTGGTTTTTTTTTTCCTTGGAATATTTCGTTGTAACTTGTTTTACTACCTATTCACGTGAAATAAAAATATGTTATGAAAGGAAAATGAAAAAAAAAAAAATCGTACTAATACCTTCGTGTAGTTATAATTAATAGTGTACATCTCCTTTTACACAGAGATTATATTCACCTTTATGTTACGTATAAGAAAAGAAAAATCGTTCAGCACCTGCCCCCGGTTTGAGGGGCGTCGTAAAATGTGTCAACATATCAGAAACCGACCTACCTGGTTTTGAATTTGAAACGATTTTAGACACGCACAAACGATTCCAAACAATATATACACACACACACACACACACACACACATATACATACACGAGTACGTTATTCGACTTTGAACACCACCTACTATCCGCGTCTCGAAATATTGTGCGTAGGTCCGTTTTTATAAACGTATCACATAATAACGTACCGCCGAGAGATTCGAAAGAGTTTTCGATTTAATGAATTTCAATAAAGTGCCTCTACAACGGGTATAGGATATTATACGGACATGCGCACACCTACTGAGACCGTACACAATTATTGGGTTTGAATCTTTAACGCCGATGTGTATCATCGTGATTGATAACTACTATAATTATACATTTATGTATTATTTTTTTTTTTCCGTTTCGAAATCACTCACGATATTATTTCGACGTACACTTTTTTTTACGATCAGAACCGCCAGTTTCGAATATAAATACGTTTTTCAAAGGTAACGCGCGATAAACGTTTAGCTTTCGCATAAATTAATTAAATGTTACGATTAAATGGGCAGAGGGTGATACTAAACGTTATAATAAACGAGTGGTAGAAGTAAAACTTACGTCTTAAAAAAGCGCACCGGCCGTCGGATTTCGACGATTTTTAACAACAAAATATTATAAGTTTTTTTTTTTTCACGGATAAGACGACGGTCGACGATGACGAGCGATGAAAATAACGCGTTCGGTGTATTCTATCGCGGTACAGAGTATCATAGAGTTTATGTTATTATCGCGATTTGATGCTCGACCCGGCCAAACACAAAACGGTTGTACGTGAACGCACAAGAGAAAATATAAACGATTTCGATCGGAAAGTTTAGGATTTCGAAACGATAATCTTCGGAAATATAATACATTATTAAACAGTTGTTTGTCGACATTCGTGTCGACGAAAAATGCTTTTTCTCGTACTCAAAGGGGACGCTTTGCCCCCCCCCTCGGATCCGCGCCCGGTTCTCTTATGTATTCGGACAGAGTTTTTCTCTCGCCTCGCATGAGGGTGGTTAGCTGAGGTTTATTTTTTTTTGAAAGCGGATTCGCACGCGCGATTCTTACGGTATAATATTACTATTATTATTATCGTCGTCGTCGTCGTCGTCGTATAGTGTACGGGCAACGATCGAGCGGCGGGGGGGGGGGAGGACCGTCTTTGAATAAATGTGTTTCACGCGGACCGGTGACGCGCGGAATAAATTACACAAATCGCCGCCTCGGCGGGGTGGTAAAATTTCCGCGCAAGAAACGATTTTTCAAATTCGCGTACACATCGCACGCTGCGGGTACATACATCACGTATTCACGTGATACACACACACACACACACACACACACACGTCGTAGTGTGTTCCGCCGCCGGACGACTAATAGCCGATCAGATTTGTTTTTTTTTTCTTCATATACGATACGATATGTGTTTTTTTTTTTTTTTTTTTTATTAATTTGTACGTCGTCGGCGCGGCCCGTGTGAATAATAATTTGCCGCTCGCAGAGGCAACGCAACGCCGCGTGTATTTATATACGCACACGCCGCGGCAGAGAAACTTAATCGAGTTTCGTGAGTAATTTATTGGATTTTTCTTCGTATTTATGTAAATCGAACGACCGACACACAAACACACTCGACGGCGACCGGGATCATATGTGTGTGTGTGTGTTTTCGCCTTCGCGCATACGCGCGTGTTATTTTTTCTTCTTCTGCTTCTTCTTCTTCTTCTTCTTCTCGTCCTCAAACCGCCCGCGATTTATCTGAAGCTGCCGCGGGACCGAGTCGGTCGCTGCCACGGGGTCACCCGAGTCCGTCCGATCGGCTCTCGAAATCCGTACGATAAAACGCGATAAAACGCGCGTGCCTATACTTACACGTACGTCATACCGTGCGGCGAGCGACCGCGATTTCAATATTATTATTGTCATCGAATAATAATGCGCGTATTTACGTCGCGAGATCTAGTGGACTCGGCGGTATACGTCCGTGCGTCACGCTAGTACGACCTATTCGTTTTGAATCTACACGGCCGTCCGTTTCACGAAAATTCTTCGATACGAACATTTCCATTCCGATATTATAGTCACTTCTTATTTCGGTTCATCCGAGTGTGATAAATCGCGTTAGTCTTTTGAACGAAATTAGCGAAACTCTTAAAGATATATAATTTGTTGAAACGTCACTCGCCAGATCGAATGCGAGTTTCGTATACGTATACACCTATAATAATAAAAATTACTTGATTATTTAATCTCCGATTCGGTCATGTTAGACTATTAGGGCATATTTTATCAGTTCTGGCTTGAGTTTTCGGGTGAGACGACTAATTTTCGTAAAAATTACGCGTCAAAACAACAGAGTTGAGAGGGAAAAAATACCGTCGTCGACGCGAAACACATCTGTTTATCAGTTACTTTCCGTAAACAATTGCTTAATAATTGTAATGTAATGAAACGACAAAAAAGAAATAGGTTTGCCTGATTTTAGAAAGATTTGTAGAATCCAATGAAAAAAACTAAAACGAAAAATATAACTGGGAGAAATCCGGCATTTTTCATCTGAATCGATTCACTTCGGTATGTCCGTGTTTCCGGACGAACAGTTGTATTTGGATTTGTTGTACAGTTTGTATCCTATCCTGGCGAAAAATTCTCCACCAAAAACAAAATAGGACACGAGTGTAGAGAACAGGATTATAATCTGTTTGTGAACGTCTCCACCAATAAGAACTATACGCAAATCATTCGTGTGCTGCTCTCGGTTCGCGTCGAAATAATCACCGTGTGATATATATGCGTGTGTGAGTGTGTGCGTGCAGAGCTATTATTCTATCATCGCCGTAAGTGATTGATTTTTCAAAAGCGAAAGTTCGTGCACAATAGGAGAGAAAATGCAGACGTCTTACGCGCGTCTTCGAGTCGTAAAAAAATCACGTTCGTACGATTCAAAACTGTGTTTGCATCGTAAAAACTAATTGTTATTATTATTATTGTTATACTGTGACGGCCGTGGTGGGACGACGACGCGTCTCTTGAGGTCCCGCGACGACGACGACGGACGTACCGGAGGAGAGATGATTTTCGAATGTAAATGTTGCGGTTTTGTGAAAGTTTTTCCCGCAGTCGTCGAATCCGTTTGAATTCACTAGCAGTGTTCACGCTACGTCGCTATAATAACACGCATGGGTTCTGCGGCCGTACAGCTTATGACGTCTCGGCGTCGACGAAATATCCAACACGCGCGGTTAAAGGCGTTGAAATCGAGCCGATCAGCGTTTAGAGGTTTTTACTTTTTCTTTTTTTTTCAACGCGACGGGCTGAGAAAACGTTATTGTCCAAAACGCCGTTCGAATCGATAGCTTTTAGCGACGGTTATAGAGGAATTCAGTTGGTATACGACGACGCTCCTATGAACAATTAGTTTATATTGTTTATAAGAATGATACGCAAAGGCGAATCGAAACATTTTGCAAGGCAAATATTTTATAGCGCATTTACATGTTTCTTTTTTTTTTATATAATATATAAGTATGTAATGATTTGAAATTGCAAATTTGCCACTTAAAATTAACAAACGCGTTTTCCACGTGGGACGATTATTCGCCAAGTTATAAAATGTTTTTGAAAGGTAATTTCTAAATCGAAACGAAATCGCGAGTTGTATTTATTTTTTTTTGCACTCGAGGTGTTTGCGCTTTTAAAAATTTATCGCCCAGCCGCCCCCGTCACTCTCTTTAACCACCACTGATACTCGGCGGCGACAAAACGAAAAGTCGAGGACCCCGGACACAGTGTTATAAGGTCTACGACGGCGGCGGCGACTTTGTGATTCCAGAAATATATCGAGAGCGAAACGACGAAACGGACGGGGGACAAAGATATTATGATATAATTATGAGAAATCGTTCGATAAACGTTTACATATAGAATACGACGGAGGACGCCGCTTGTTGTTTTCTCTCACGCGCTCGCTCGAAACACGACATGACGAACGTATAACAGCGCGTATTGTGTACGACCGAAGATACAATGGCACTGTATTATATGTATATTGAAATCCAATCGTACGCGTTTCGTTCGAAATATTTACGGCTGAAAACGCTGCGCCGCAGAGTTCACGACAGGTCAACCGTGTCTCGTTCGATAAAATAACAGAATATTAAGTAAACATCGTATTATTATTATATTTTGATCATATCGCGCGTTCGTATTTTGTTCGTTTTTTTATTTTTATTTTTACAACTAATAATTAAATATCATTGCGATTGCGCGATTGAATCGTTACGACGCGAATAAATCAAAAAAACTATACGACCGCGCGCGCCGCGTACGCATAATATTATAATATTCGCTTTCTCGTTATGATTATAAATCAATTCTAATTATACCTTTGTTAGATGTGCTGCGCGAACGCACACCGTACCCCCCTCGCCCCGACGTTTCCGAGCGGCGCGCGTACGGTAGGTCGCGCGAAGTATTTTTGCGTCGTCGTCCGAGGCAGAATTTTAATTTATCGCAGAAAACGCGCAAACAATAATCTCGTAAAAATTTACAGCGAAATAAAAAGTAAATAAAACGAAATAAATATCCGTTAGAAAGCGTCGTCGTCCCCGCGCGTGTGTGTGTGTGTGTGTCTTCAATTAACTATACGCTACTGAATAATACAAACGAATCCAAAAGCTTTAATGAGGAATACTGCGGCCGATTCGCTTATCTGATACGACGTGTACCATAAATCCTACAATTATCGCCGAGTTCGATACCGATCTCTGCACAGTGGGATAAATGTCCCGTTCCGGTATACATACATAATACAGCGCGTACGCACGGCATAATATACGTATATATAGGTAGTGCCTGCCTCCGTGTGCTGCCGGGTAGCTGCGAGTCGGGAATATTTAAATTCCAACTAATTGAACGTGATATATATTATATGTGTGTGTGTGTGTGTGTGCAACACACGTTGTGCGCGTCACCGGGGGATTATGCGCGCGTTGGTACGTCGTCGTCGGTAAGAAAAACGTTAGAAAAACAACCGGAATCGAATCCTTTCCCGAGGTACGGAGTGTGTTTGTTTTTCAAAGGATCCGGAGAACCATCAGGATCGTTTTGTTTCTCTCGAGTATGCGTTCGAAAACGGAGAGGAGGCGAAAGAACCGCGTGTCCAAAGTGTAAGTGAACAATCCATTTCGAACACAACGTTTATCAAGGACGCGTCGGTATTGTGCGTAGAAATTACATTTTTTTTTTCATTATCGATAATTCGAGTTTTCTAATTTTAGAAAAAGAATAATTTTCGGATCACCGTGATGGCGACGTGATGATTGACGTCGCGATCGAAGTGCACTCACTATTGTATTATAAAAATATTAACGTTACGGTCAAACAGGCGATTCGAACGTGTAGCCAACTGCACGAGGACTCGTAAAGCAAAAACAAAGTGCAGATAATTCGTCAATAATTAGACGGAGAAACTCGTCGACCGGGCGTCACTCGATTTGCATCGGAATAGGCAAATACCGTTTTTGGTGGTTTACGCGGTTGAGTTTCTACGCATTTCGGCTTGTAATAATGAAAGAACAAAAAAAACTGGTTCTCTTCGTAGAAATTATACCGTGTAGGATTGGAATTTCATTTTTTTTTTCTTCCATACGACCTACACCTAAAATAGTTTCTTTATATCTGCACATTTTCGATTTAAATAATATTATATAGTTTCCTCTCCTATATAAAAATATCACTCGTTATTTTGTCATCGAAAATCCATTTCATTTCATTCCGTCGTCGCCCGATACCCAATACTTACACATAGAGTATACGCGTCGTTTCTCGTCGCGTCGGTGTGTGTTGTACGAGTGCGTTCGCCGGACCGCGGCTTCTCGAGTAGAATTTCTCAGACGAGGGCGACGGATGTGATTTGCAGATCGTTGTTTTTCTAGAACGAAAAAAAAAACACTAATAAACACCGGATAACGAATAATTATACAGGTACGTTCTCTTTTTTCGTCGCGATCCATATCGTTTTCATTTCAGCCGGTCCGGGAAGAGCCGACGACGCGGACGGACGGGGCGCGAAACCAGAAATTACCGCGGCGGCTAAATCTCGGCGGCGGCCCGGCACGTATCCTTTCGGTTTTTTCGACGGTCGCGTTTTTCGTTTGCTCACACACATTACGACACAGTTCGCGCACACTGCAGTGCTCGAAACGGCAGTCCGACGAGTGCCCAACGACTTTGTTGGACATCGGCTCATCAAAGACCTTACGTGCCGCGAAAATTGCGCGTTCGGGCTCCGGTTAACTATTATCCTGTCCAAACATCGTGTTCGGTGTCTGTTGTAATATATATATATATATCGTGTTCGTGTTTGTTTTAGTAACAAAAAAACGCGACGTCGGCAGCTGTCCGAAGTGTGCGCGTGACGAGTACATAATATATATATATATTATGTGTACATGTAATAGGTATACGTGCGAGCAAACAATAACCACTCGAAACGTCAACAACGCGTTACGTGTGCGGGTAAACTGCCAGGTGCTAAAGACGAGTTTCGGAATCGCACGCGCGCGCGACAAAGTACATTCGACGGTGAATCGGCCGAAAGATTTGGGCTCGGGAAAATTTCAACCGGTCCTCGAATAATGTTTTCACTATTTCTACGCGAAAAAAACTCAAAAATAACAAAATCACAACGAAATCAAAATATGTTTTCCAATCTTTAAGTGGAAAATGTATTTTTGAATTTTCTTTTTACTTTTCGAAGACATTACATTTTACATTTCGAGGTCATCTCTCTATTTAATTGATCGAGATAAAATCCTTGGGAGATTTAATTTTTTCATTTGCAATATCTTTACCGACGATTAAAATTCGTATAAAAAAATGTTGTATACATTTTCATATCGATGATAATCGTTACAGTTAAACGAAAAAAAAAAAACAAACTAAAATATTACAGTAAAACACAATTACTATATTGGGAGTATTGGGTTTTCAGACGACAGATGAACGTCTTTTCAGGACGTTTTTTTAGATGTTTTAGGACATAAATTACCATAATCGCGACGAGATCTAGTCCGATTGATCTCGCGGCGCGGCGCAGCGCCGCCGTCATAGTACACCGCAACGATATTAAATCGTATCATATCATAAACTATATACTACGTTGCGCGTCCACGTTATATATTACAGGCGTGTAAGTGCAACGGTTACGGGACGATATATTATTATTATCATATACATGCGCGCTCGGTCCATTGATCAGAGAGATGACCGTCCCGCGTCCCCTTAAATTTCCTTCTCTCGAGCGGCGGCCGCGGCCGGATGATCTATAAATATCCATCCGCGACCAATAAAACCGATGTTATTTATCGCGCGCGCTCGATCGTTCGGCGTCTCCGATAAATAGATCTCGTCCTTTGGATGTGATATACGCACACGCACATAACGCTTACGCCACGGGCCGCCGACCGATCGTTTATCATCGATCCGTGTGAGAACCTCTGCAACGGCCATGAATTCCCTCCGCGCGGTCCTGTCCGACGCATTTATAATAATAATAATATCGTATACGTACTGTACGCGATACGATATCGTGTCGTATGATATATTATACGAATAATAATTTCATAAAAGTCCCGACGACGGCGGCGGCGGCGAGCGTTCGCGTTGATATGCGGACATAAATATTTCCTGCGCGCGCGCGCGCGCGCCCAAAGGATTTCAAACGACGGCGCCGACCTCCACCGCGCGCCTTTTACGAGATAGGATCTGTTCGGGCGCTCGAAATCATTTGCGGCCAGGCACGTGGCCAGGATTTGTTTTTATTTTCGGGAAAAGTCTGAAAAAAAATCGAAAAGAAAGTATACCTAACAAATAATAACAAATCAATAATTATTAGATTTGATAATGTCTTCACTTTTTTAAGTTTTTATTTCAAGAAAAATCCGACTTTTCATAAAACCTATATAAATCATTAAAACGTGCAAAAATAGAAAAAAAACACGCGATTCCTTCGACTTCCGAGCCCTAACCATATAACTAACTGGGTTTGGTAAAATTCGGGTAGCTGGTCGTCAAGCCGATTGAAAAATGACGTCGAGTAACGCCGATCTAATAATAATAAACAGTACCATTTGTTATATTTTTTTCACCCGGTGAGAACACACAATGTGATAAAGAGGACCGTTTTGACGCTCGTGTACGCGATACAAGTGTTCGCGCCCAATAACAATAGTGACCGATTGTTATTATTTTTCGTGTCGACGATGAGTGGGTTTTACGGACGGGACTTTACACGACTACGGTCACGCATTGAAAATCAGTTCGGGAAACTACCTCGTCATAACAATGCACGACAATGAGTGTTCGGATAGGTATAGTGCGTGTCCCTCGAAAACAGATAATATAGCAGCAGCAGCAGCAGTGTGAGGTTCGGAAAATACTCGGCGTTCCGATTGTTCGTCTATTCGAATGTGGGCGAATGAATGAAAAATAAAAATAAAATCTAACGTGGTTATATTTAGTTATACAGTTAAGTCGAAACGAGAAACTATATAATATGAAGTCTTATGGTATCGTATCGCGGGCAAAATTATGTGACATGATAGTTAACAAATAATAAATTCGACTTTACGAGTATACGCAGATCGAGATTGATTTGACTATTAGTGTTAGAAAAGAAGTTTTAAATATTTTCCTAACCTTCCGAATAATCGCTGATAATCAATCGATTACAATGGATTGGACGAAAAAGAAAAAACACCGAATACGTTGTCGATTTCAAATTGTTACGTTGCCAAAAGAATCGGTTGAAAAAAGCGTTTTGACTTTTAGTTCAAAGTAGTATCAAATAAACGCACTAGTAAGCAATAGAAAGCATCTTCTTTTGCGTTTTTTTTCGTCACAGCGTACACCGACGTTTTCTCGACTGTTCTAGTCAACCAAATATATAAGTTTCGGCGAAAATGCGAGAAGTTTTGTCCAACGTTTCATCATTTAGAAGAGTTGAAACGCCAAGTCGAACGCTAAACGTGTACGCCAAATAAACGAATGCTCATACGACGACCGATTAAAAACGATATGGGCGGTGGATTAGCGTTATCTACGCCGTCGTCTTTACGTCAGAAACGTGATGATATCGAAAAGATAGACGCAAAAGACCTCGAGGCCGCGGCGGTCAGTCGTCATGTGGGAAACCGTTTCGAGCCGATAATTTTAATAGAATACATTAAACATAATATACGTTATTGTGCGGCACAGGCGCATTTATACACTATATTATTATTATTATTATTATTATTGTGCATTGTGTATATTTTAATCGGTCGGAAATAATAGCGATGACTGGCGACGACGACGACGACGACGGCGACCAGAAATGGAATCGATTGAATATAGTCTGCCCGTTTCTGTGACAAATACCTACCTATTTTATCTGATTTATTCGCACTACTAGAAAATATTATAATATTATTCCGCTACTGCACTTGGCGATGCATTCAATAATATCGGGTTGCCTGCGATGTTATATATTTTAATATAGTGGCAGACTAATAAATAATTAATTGAATAACATTCTTGTGGGCGCGTCGTAAATACCTTTATGTAGCGCGAAACGAGAACACCGCGTCGCGGAGCGAACATTCGAAACTCGTGCTTTTGAAATCGGAATAAACGTACAATAAATAATAATGTTATAAATGGTAAACCGGCGCGCGCGCGGAAAGGAAATCCGTTTTAGAACCCGAAAGTTCGTTTCGTCACCAGGAAAAGAAAACCGAGAAACGCGCGGCGGGCTCCGCGCCGGAGATATGACTGTTATCACGACGATCGGCTGCGGCACAGTCACAGCGCTATATTATTGTTTCTCATATTATATTTTATATCGCGGTAATTTGCCGTTTCGATCGGTTCACACGATCACGCGCACGCGCACCGTATGACATGTTTTCTTATGTTTTCATAATGCGCAAAAACGATGACGACGGACGTTTTCCCGTGGCGATTCGTGCCCGCGACCAAACAATAGGGTTTCGTATTTATACACTGCGTGTTGCATGATGCGAGAGAATTTACAAGCTTTTACCTTATACGCATCGTGTACGCCACGCGCATTCCATCCCCGGGACATTCTTTATCCGCGCGCGCGTTCCGGCCACATTATTATATTTATATTTTGCGCGGTCAAAGTTGTCACAGCGTGTGGGAAACGACGACGACCACGTCGTCGGGCAAATGTCGTCGCGGCTTCCCTAAAAATTGGGAAAACGTCGATTATCGTATTTGTTATACCGGTCGTCGACAGCCGGTTCTGCAGCTGCAGGACGTCGAGTGCGTCGAGTTCACGAAAAAAAGTGACTAATATTTGTTGCGCAAAAGAAAGTAAAAACAAAAAAAACCCTATTAAATTAAATTTTATTATTGTCGACCGTAAAAAGTGAAAATGTTTCGTCACTATAATATATCGGATATTCCACTCGTTTATCCGACGGTAAACAAATACAAAAGAAATATTGTGTTAAACACTTACCACGTGGGTGTCGTCTATGCACTCGCGCGCAGATATTACCAAAAGAATGTTTCCGATTTGGGTCCTTTACCTGCGGACCACACTGACGAGTTATGTGCGTTACGTGCTTACCGCGCAGCAACTCTATAAATGACATACGACAAACAGTAATAGTCGTACAAATAAATAATAATATTATGTCGTAAAGTTACTTAATATATACCGTGTACATGACCATCGGGAATTGATGTCCTTGACCGGTCAGAGATGAAAATTCTCGGTACAAAATCGATTTGTCGACTTCTATTCCCTAGATAATTGTAGATTTTTTCGTTTATCGGAGATATTTGCCGACAAATTACGTCTTTCTCAGACTATCGACTTTGACCGCTCTGCTTTATCTCTGCGAACAACAATAATAAATCTATTATATATAAATTCGTCTCTCTCGCCCACGCGCGTGTAGATATATAATACACGTACCAACAGTGGACACGCGTTATTATATTGAAGACGTCGAGATAGTGCGCGCGGCTACCTGCGGTTTCTCTGACATCTAGATCTTCGGTGATGGACAGTAGCTGCGGAGTCTCGAGGCTACATACTATAGTCGCGTCTCGCTGCAACAGTTCCTTCCGAATTCCGTCCGGGTTGCTATTTTAAGACACGCGTTAGTTGCGTCGCGTAAATTTTTAAAAAAACTAAACTTTCACTTCCCTTTTTACACAGACTTAAGCGATAGTTTCCAAGTACTTCAGGTAAGTTATAAAAAAGTATTGTATTATTATTCTACGCGTAGTTTTTTTTAATCGTTACGGATAGCACACGGTTTCACTGTGGTCTAAAAACATGTGATTAGTTAGTTTATTTTATACGAATATCACTGTCCTCTCTCACGAGAAGATAAACCTTATAGAACGTTGCGGGAGAGTCCGTCCCGGTTTTGATCGCGGGTAAAAAAGGCGATGCGTCGAAGTCTCCGAGGGAACGAAACGACGGATTGTTCGCAGCGTTAGAATGCCGCGAGAACGGAATTGTTTCATCGCGAAAATCCGTTCCGAAATGAAATTATTGAAATACGTTCTCGCTCTGTCGACCGTATCAGATTCTTAATACGTATGTTGTCTTATAAACGTCTTTTGTACGTCGCCGATCGATCGGCTATACGAACATAAAATAAAACTATAAACCGACGCAATCGTTCGGCCGTACGCATACGTAATGACGCGCGCGCGCGCGGCAGTTGTATGCACTACGATTTACATTTGATAAAAACCGCATCGTTTGATTTGACAAAGCGTTTATACACGCGGATACAAACGTCAAACCACCTAGTTTTATTTAAATTAAATTTCACGGACTGCGGTTGTTTTAATTTTTAACACTTTGTCGACGTGCATCAGCGCGCGTCTGCCCTGTTCCAAACAATCGCTATTATAATATACGTTCGGGTATATACATATGACCACCGCAGACTATAATTTTATGTAAAAGAACACGTGCCTATGTACGTGTATAATATATATATATATTAATCGGTGGTTTCGATATTATGATTATGTAAATTTCTCGCGAGAAGTGACAACTTGTTTCGATACCGAAATCGATAAACCCGCGACGAGCCATTATCGGTCGAGTAACGAGCGCACGTGCATCGATTATGCGTTAAATTGATCCGTCGCTCGGATAGTGTAGTCGCGTATTCTATAAGCGGCCCGTGCGCGCGCGCAGGTGCCGTGTAACTATCGAGATGTCGAGCGTTTTCCCGTCTGTCGTCGTCGCCCTCCGTGGCGTTTGTACGGTAATCGATCCGTTTAAAAGTGTTCATAAATGTCGAAATCGTTCGAAACGCGGCGCGTGCGTCATCGATCATAATATTAACGATATGGGCGCCCATGTCGGTTTCGATTTTCGTTTCAGCGGATACCGCGGTACATACATTATGGTTTCTCGGAAAGTTCCGGACGTCATACAAAACGATAATACAATACACGCGTAAACTATAATTCCGTTCGTTGAATCGAGTCCCGAAAAGAAATCAAAGTTGCTTATATTAACGAAACAAAATATAAATAAAGTACATTTATAATAATATTTGTAATAGAGATGGCCTACCCCGCGCGCGTAAACGATAATAATACCAATTAACATATGTATTTTAAAAATAATTTTACGTTACCCTTGGTCGTCGGAATACTTCTCGGCCGAAAAAGACATTTTGAGTTTCCACCTACGATTTGAAAAAAAAAAAAAACAAAGTGTTAATATTATATTAACAATAATAATCGACTCGTGGCTATATAATCCTCACTCGATGGCAGCTCGGGGCACACTGAAACGACGATCGCGGTGAACCTTTAATCGACGGGACGGGTTTTGGACTTTTGCCGGTATATATGTGTACAAACAATGAGAGAAAGTGGCGCAAACGGTATCGCATAATTTGTGAGCGATAGCCATTCGTCGAAAACAAGGGATCTGTTGATGGTTGACAAACGATGTAAGTATATCGTATAAATACGTATAAATTCACGATTGATACACAATGCAATCGATTTGTGCAGTCCGGATTATCCGGAGAGCCAGACTCCCGTCGATCGATCAGGAACAAACCTTAAAGTCGGCTTTTGGGAACAAATGCAAACGGACTATTATCTCTAAACGATCCTCGTGTAGTGTGACGAAAAGTGCCAGAGAGTTCGATGTGTTTTGAGAGCGGACTGCGATGTGACACGAGGCGCAAGGTGGCGTTTGACGTCGGAGAGAAAAATAAACGATACTCAAAACTACCGGGGCGCGAAGTACAAGAACGGAACACGATTGATTCGCGTTTCCGATATGCGTACGCCGTGGCGGTGTTTTTAGCATCGTAAAAGCATCGAAGCTTGTCGAATAGAACGCGCGAACCGAGACGAGAGAATTTATATGATCGGTGGTACACGGGGGTGGGGGAGAAAGTGCAGACTTAACCATACGAGATGTGCTCGCCGCCGGCCCGCCGCGGGCGTTTACATACACTCGAAACGTGGCCGCGTCGTATATTTGTGAGTGTGTGTATGTAATACGCGTACACGAGTTTTCTGTGCGCGTGTTGTACAATATACACGCGAAACGATGCGACGGCAATTATTCATAATACGCTTATCGGCGGCAATCGTCGGCGTCGGATTTATTAGGCGCTAAGGATGGCGGGTAAGGACTTTTACGCGCTGCCACTCTCTCTCTGTCTCTCTCAGTGTACAACGCACGCGTTATACATTCCGGTCGCGTGTGCTCGCGCATATATTATATAAAATATTTATAAATAGTTTGCAGCGCGTTTTCGCGAAATCAAAAGAACAGATTTTTTTTTTTTTTTCATTTTTCACTCGATACCGCCGACGCCTCCGACGGAAATAATAATAATAACCACGCGCGCGCGAGACTCGTCTCCGATTTCCAGTAAATTCCAACACGCCGCGGCGAGCCATAAGTACACGACCGTGTTATTATTATTGTATACGAGTACGTATAATAATATATACATACGCTATTATACATATTATTATTTTATCTAATGAGTGGACGCACATTTTCGCATTCCTCCTGCGCGACAATAATCATGATATTGTTCGCGGCGCGCGTGCCGCGCCGTTAACTGATGCCGCGACGCGTCCGAGACGATTCTCTCTCGCAATAATAATAATAATAAACGAATATGCGCGCGCGGAGAGACGATATTACACGCTCGGGCGTTATAAATCGCGCGCGGTGCTATGCGTTTATCTTTTACGGCGCGCGCGCGTGAATACGATTCCAACCGGTGGCGCGGGTCGAGCGATTTTATCTCGGGCCGGGGGTGAATATAATATATATATATATTATATATATATTGGTCCGATGGCAGAAATGGAGACGTACAACATAATGTCGCACGATGTCCTGGCCGAGCGCGCGCGGTTGAAATCGTAAACCGTGTCGATCCGCAGCGTATTATATTAACACGAGACCGGGGCGAATGATCGATCGTTTGAGATATTATTCTAAAACGCGTTCGGGAAGTTATAAAATCACTGAAATAACAACAACAACAAAAAATGCCACGTGGTGATCGTGCCCGAAGAATAGATGAACTTTCGCGTCGATCGCTATTTGTAGTAATAATAATAGAAACTTGATTATTTTATGTACAATTTAATCATATGCCTGGCTATGATAAGTATGTATAGTGTATTATTATTATAAACTATTCGGTGGCAGTTCTATTATTTTATTATTATTTTATTAGTCAATTGCAGAACACATTGCACACAGATATTTCGATTTACAATACAATTAGGTTTTTTACCTCTTTTTATACTCGTGTTGGAGGTGTAGTTCTTGATATTTATGTTCGACTGGTTCTATGTGTGTTTTTTTTCTATTTTTTTAAGCGAGACGACTTATTTTAGTTGAATATACAAGTCGAAATATTGGAGTAAACATTTCCCCCGCTCATTACGTCTGTTCCGGGTGACTTCAAGCTGAAACGATTATACACAGTTTTAACATTATAAAACGAAGAAATAGGAATTGACTTACCTGTTTCGAGAAGTTATATTATAGTTCCTGTCACTGAATTTCCTGCAACATCAAAAGGTTTCGACGGAAATTGTGGCGTTCGTCTCAACTGAATTTATTCGTATTGCGACAATTTAAATTAGAAGCTTAACGTTCCTAAAAGAAGAAAAAGAAATCGACGTTAAAGAAAATAATCATGTTTCGGACGATGACAAAGATCGACTGGAAAAAGTCGAAAAATTTTGTTCGCCCAATAGAATAACATGCCTTAAGTATAGTATGCTCATTACCGTAACATATCATCTACTAAAAATGTTTATAATAATGTGTTGCGTTTTCCATCCAATGATTAATTACAATTTTGCATATTATTCTAGAGTCGTCTGTTGTCATTATTATTATAGCATGATTATTAGCAAAGTATTATTAAAAATAAATTGTTCATAATATATTAAGTAGTATATAGAATGTATTAAATAATAATTATTATAAACTCCCTGCTCTCACCGCGAGCTTCGTTTATAGAGAGCAGGTATCAGCTTTTAATTCAATTAAAGATATTATTAATGTATGCATGCAACGTTAAGTCGAATAATCAATAAATATATATGAGACTATAACATTTAATTACCGTACTGCTTTTTAACAGGTTATCATAATGGCTACTATACTTGTTGTTTATCTTGATGACTTAAGCCACGGTTAATTATACGTATGTATGTATTATACTTATGCCATAATACTGAAAATATAAATGAAAGTCGTACATGAAATTTAATTAGTAATTTTTTGCTTATCCGGTAGTTAGAATTGTACGGCACGAGTATCAAAGTGCCTACCGATAACGATCCGGGTGATTTCGTTCGTGAACTTTGAACAAGGTTGCATCTATCCCGGTCTAATGACGGACGACGAACCAAACTTTCGAGATTTCTCAAATGTCATCACATCGCGCTTTATTCGGCGATACGTTTAAAAACGAGAGTGATAAAAAAAAAATGAATAAAATATAATGATAATAAATACGAACGGAAGAACGTCATTAAAAAAAAATCAGAGCCTCGGGTGAACCGAGAAGAAAACATATCGAACGTTGTTCACTCGGAGAATCGAGGCTTCGTCCTCACCTCAAAACCCGGCTGGCCGGTCATATTTTTCAAGCCGCCGCCGCGGAATATAATAATATGTACAACATATTTCGCCGCCGTCACGCCTCGCGCCCGTGTAAAAACATAATTATTACTGTCGTAAGTACGATGTCGCCGTACGATATCGATATTCCGCGGCGTTTAATTGCGCGCGACCGTAACGCGAGATTTTACGATTCAATATTATATTATTATTATTATGTTATTCAAATCGCGCGCCCGGTATTATAATGCGAACGCACGCGGTAGCTTACACGACGACGACGATAGCAATAATAATGCACCGACTCGCCACGGTCTATTGTACAACACGCGTTATTTTATATCGTACATATTATTATTTTACGTCTTTATTATTATATAATATTATATACGAGTCGAAACGCGCTCGAGCCCTGTACGCGCACGCGTTCTCGACGAGCTATTATTATTGTGATTTCTCTCCGCCTCTCCCTCTCTCTTTCTCTTTCTCGCTCTCTGGGAAACAACAAGTATTATTATTGTAAACCATATATTTTGATTAATAATCACGAGACATTTTTACATTATTGATTTTGGTGCTCGTCCAAGAAGATCGTGTTTACCGACGTCGCCGCGTGCGTTTCGTTTTGCTCTCTCTCCCTCTCCGTCTCCTCTTCTTTACTCCACGTCGTCGTCGTCGTCGTCGTCTGCTGCTTTCGACTTTAACGACGCGCACGTCCCTATGAAAATTACTCGTTTAAGCGTATAATGTATTTATAAATCGATAAAAGTCGATCGATTTGAAAAGACCCGCGATATGGTAATGAGCGTTTATAAATACGAGTATGTACATAATACATACTCTTAAATGGGTGTACCCATCACGACAGTTGTCGACGTAGATCGCGTAATAACCGCGCCGGGTCACGCCGCGTACGCGAAACTTAAAATATTGAAATCGGAAAAACTCTTTCATATTATTATAAATGTATACGCGCGTTCGAAACTTTGTTATCGATCGTTTGTATGCGCGTCTTTTCCCGACGACGTGGTGTGTACCGCAGCGCACTTTTAAATAACCTCCATCGGCGTATACGCATGATAATTCTTATATAATATATATTATTTATGCGTACATTTATAATATAATATAAAATATATTACCGTTATGCGAATCGATTCATATGGCGATGTCCGACGATGGCATCAACTGCTGCGGCGCATCACCACCACGCGTGTTTATATATATATATATATACGCGCGTCTTATTGCAGGATTTCCGAGTACATAATATGAGCGATTCGACGTACAGCCGTGTAGTTGTAACATCAATCGAAATACCGTGCAAACGATTACGATCACCCGCAATAATTTACGGAGGATCGAGATCACGTTGGAATCGTCGTCGACGTCGATGAGTGACTGCGGTTGTGACTGAACCGTCGAGATCGACCGACCGACCGACCCCATATTCCGCACTCGTCGTCAAAGTTCAAATACGAGTCGTGCCGTTGTTATCGTCGCGCGCGTTACTGTTACGTTACGTGTAATAATAGGTAGTGTGCGAGACGCGAGAAACGCCCGTTCCAAAGGTTTCGGTCGATGTTAATCGAGGCGTAGAATCGATCAAAAGCGAATCGCGTTATTTTTGCAAACGTCCTGCGCACAACGTCCTGGCAATCGCTTGCCATCGCAGCGCAAAATGCGTAACAGACAGGGCATACTAAAGAATGTCACGTTTTGTGGTTTAAACTTTTCGCTGGACATTAGACGCGTGTATTTCATAGGAAATGATGTGCTCCGACACAGATTTATCATAAAATATTCCCTAAAAGAAACGAAAAATAAATAAATTTTTGATTTTTCTTATTATTATTCGTAATAATGGCCAAGTGCATTCATATTGCGGGTGGTGACCTGAGATTTTTATTTATAATTGTTACCGCATTAAATTGTTTATTTAAAAGCATTTTTCAAAGATTTTAAAATTTACGACCCGATTCAAATTATCATCACCCATTATTGTGTGTACTTACACGAAGAGCACGGAGTCTGCGCATAAATTTAACCGCGCGGTCGACGACGTTTGACGCGCTACATTTGCATTTGCTTAGAACCGACGACCCGTGACCCGCAGTTATGATTAAGTATCAGTCTGAAGTCCGATTTCTCAACGTTTTGGTTTCGTATTCTGCGCGTTTGAGATCGCTGGGATGTGTTTCTTTGCTCGTTCGTTTATTTCCCAGTGCTGTGTGCTGTGAAGAACAACCGCGGTCGATTCGTCGCAATGACTTTCCGGACGATCCAAGTGATAGAAAGGGGAAGATTACACCGACTCTAAATTGTTGAGAAACACTATTATTTAACCTAGTAAATGTATAATAAAGACTATAAAAATAACTATAATAAAGATGGGTAAAAAGTGGCTGCCTAAGAATTTCACTGTTGTGAATGACCCGACGACGGTAAATTTGAACGTCCATACGAAAGCGCTCTAGAAAAATTATCGACTTGTAATGTTATAGTTGAAACACGTGTTTTTGTAGAAATGAAAAATAAACGTCGTAGTCGATCGAACGATGTGGTGGTCGCGTGTTTATAACGCGTATTTGTACGGTGATTGAACGTTGATCCCGAGAGATTTTCTCTCGGTACCTCGCCTAGCCTAAACAACAACCGCGGCGGCGGCGGCGACGACGCGAAAACGTATCGGCGCACAAAGAAAGCCGGAAGAAATCGACCGGGTTTAGTGTGTTGTTCTATTCCGCCGACGACGTTCACGGCGCGCGTTGAAATTTATACGCGACGCGAACCCGGTACACACGCTCGATAATTTATTTAGTTAATCGCCTGATTTGAATAATATTATTCTAGAAATCTCCGGACGGACGTTTCTTTTTTTTTTTTTTTTAAATATCAAACGTATCGTCGCGGGACGAGTCCGGAGATGGGTTTATCCGATCCGATACAATATTATATTATATACCTAATGCGAATAATATTCATAACACGGCGCGCGAGTCGTAATCGTACGTTACGATCCTGCGCGCACAATAAACGCAATACCGGCCCGGCGATCGGAGATTTATCGAAACTATTAATTATCACGTCCGTCCGCCGCGGCGGCTTCGTCATCTCGTTCCGGACGACTCCTTGAACGCGTCCGCATAATATACGTTATATTATATATACTTATACGCGCGTATATATACACATAAAGCTGAGCCCATAAAAGAAGGCGCGCGCGCGCGCGCGCGGTCGTGGTGTGTCGATTCGAGTGCGTACGACTCAGCGCGCGCGACCTTTATCGCTTTGAAATATACGTGTTTAACAATATTCATCGCAGACACGTGTTGCGGGACGGACGTGTCAATGTAAATAACGACCGCAGGACGTGCGCATTCTAATTATTGTGTCGCGCCCGATAATCGTTTAGTAGAAACTGTTACGAGTTTCCAATTTCACACCACTTACTATTTAAGTGCGGCGCGCGCAAACGTTTTCTAAGGCAAATGATTATGACCCGTGAAGATCGTATTATTTCGCGCGCAACATAATATACACACACAATAACGTACTGTACCCCCTCCCCGTACGCGTTCCCGGCATATTTCGCGGTTTCCCGGCCGCGCCCCCCCCCCCCATTATATTACGTGAAATATGTTGCTTTATTGTCGTGCCGGTCAAACGAAACGTTACGCGTGTCGTTACGCATTAATATGCGTCTGAACTGCGGACAGGACGGAAAAACAAAACGCGACGGCACGATGTCGTACGCGTCTAAGCGAACGATATAATATTGAAGGATTCATACCGGTCGCCTTTATTTCCGGCCGACGCACAGTGGGATAGAATGAAATTTAGGTGGCCAAAAATGGTTTTTAAAAATAACAATTTTAATCATAATTATTATCTTTTATACAATTTATACACCCATATATATCATAAATTCAATAAAAGATTAGATTTTATTGGTTAGTTTATCAGTACTTAAGTTTAAAAGAAGTTATCAAACGCGCATTTCACTCATTTTATCGAGTTCTATGCGCGTACAACATATCCAGATTTTTCTTATAAAATCCAATAAAATAACTACAACGTTGTATGAAAATTATTTTCATGAACATGGAAATTGAAGATAAGTTCATAATTTAGATAAATGTCTATTTTAATATAAAATATGCAAATTATAAATACATTACGAGACGATTTGAAAGGTTTTATTAAATTTAAAGGGTCATAACATCTAAGTTTCAAAAGGTTTCTTAAATATGAAATATACTATTCATAAAGCAAGATGTTATATTTTAAATGATATAAATTTGACATGCGCCAATCTGCCTCCTTATTTACTACGATTTTTTTTTGTAGGCGAATCGAGTAGTAAAAATACTATTCGTTTATATACGTAAATGAGTTGTTTAATTTATTACGAAACAAAGAGTGTTTAAAACCTACATCTGTTGAATCAATACAATTTCTATTTAATATCTTAAAAGAAAATGACAAATTTAGTAATTGGAATTCTGAATATGAAGCAAAAGTTAAGTCAAAAATAAAAAACTTTACCATTAATTTATCAAAAAAATGGACAAAAAATAATCGGTCTTTAAATAAATTCTTAAAAAATAATGAGAAGTGGCTTAAAACAGATTTAAATCTAATCAATACATTTGGCACAATTTTGAATGCTATGGCCAGTGGATATGAAATTAAAGACCACGAGTTTGAAACTTATACTATTGATACGGCAAAATTATTCGTTTCACTTTATCCGTGGTTTTATATGCCACCTTCCGTTCATAAAGTTTTAATACACGGAGGCGATGTTATTCGCACTTCACTCCTCCCAATCAGTAATTGTTATATTGTATTCTTATTCTTTAAAAAATCTTGTTGAAAATTTTTTATTATTAACATTAATTAATAATGTTATTACTGTGAAATAGGACAACTATCACTAGAAGCGCAGGAAGCTCGAAATAAAGAATTTAAAAATATAGAGAGCATAACACTCGCAAAAGTTCGAGAGTAAATACAAACGAAGACCTCATGCATATCTTACTTGTATCGTCAGATCCTTACATATCTTCCTTAAGAAATTGTCCTTCAAAAAAAAAATCGTCATTTTCTACAGAAGTGATGTCGTTATTAGTTTTAAAAGAAGATAATATTGGAGATGAAAGTTCTACGAGTGACAATAATTATGAGGCAGAAACTGATACCGATAGCAATTAATTTTACTTACAAACATGTTTAACTGTAAATTGACTTCAAAACATTTAAATAATACTATATAATATAATAATGTATCATAATATTTTAAATTTTATGTTATTATTATTTTTGGCCACCTAAATTCCATTCTATCCCACTGTGCGACGACGAGGCGACTCGCGAGTCCGAGAACTGGAACCGAACCGAATGGTGCGCCGCGCCGGTCTGAAACTCGAAAACGATAAAAATATTTTCTCGATCCAAAACGAATTAAACGTTTCCAAAGAACCGGAAACTCATATTTTCTAAGACGGTTTTTTTTTTTTTTTACACCACTATTTACAGTAATTCGTATAAATCGACATACTTGCATATTATATTTTTATAGCTTCTTAGATGTTTTTTTTTTTTTTCCATTTTAAATCGCCATAATAATATAGTACCCGTGCAGTTTTATATCAAACGTTTAAATGTCAAATTCATTTGATTAGCATTACAGATTACCTACAGTGTCGACCGAACTGAATACCATAAAATACGGTATCGGTGTAAAGGGGAATTATTACCCTCGCCCCCACGGGTAAACATTTGGCGGGTAATTATGTTTTCTAATAGAATCAAAATTAAAATCGACATCAGATTATATTTAAATGCATACCGATTTTCCTCCTCGTCATAATTCATAATATAATACTGCATTATAGCACGATGCAGCTGCAGTAGGTGTTTTTTTTTGTTGAAAATTTAACCGACCCGTACGCGTTGTCCTAAGTATTGACGTACCTATAAAATAGAAGAGCGCTATGAATAAAATGTAACAGAGTGACAGAAAATATTTGTAATAAACACACAAACGAATTAACAACGATATTATTGACCGTATAGGACCCCCATTCAGGGGCTGATGACAAAGATACTATTATATCGAGTAGCGATAACACCGAACGGTCGGAGATAAAAAAAAACCACCGAAACGATGAAATCCCAAATCAGCGTTTGGAATATCCATCGAAAGTTTCTCCCGATCATTTCTTCAACCTGCTGCTGACTGCTTCGAGACGCGCTCGAAGCCGCAAACGGTTTGCCGTTTTACGAGATAAAAATATCTGTTCCTTCCCCTACGACGACGATCGGCGGCTCGCAGACATAACGCGGTATTTCGGTCGCCACGAGTTCGAATATATTACATTACACGGGATCGATAGCGCAACGTCGACGTATGAAATAATACGCAATATATTACGCGATATTAGACAACGATAGAGTATAATGTATTATAATATATGAGCGCGGCCGTGTCGTTAATATCGTATCGACGCGCGACATGATATAAATAGACGTATCGCGTCGGAAAAGAGGTGTAGATTACAACAATAATTTGATCTCGTGCAGATATAACCGTCCGTATTGTGTACAATATATTATAATAAATAGGTATATTAAAGCTTCGAGTCGCGATAACTCGGAGTTATTACTCGGGTAAAAAATCGCTTCGAGAAGCAATAAGAACAATACGTTCGAGGTGGTAATTGACTGTGATTTTTACTTCGAATAATATTACGAAAGGAAAATGTAAAAGCTGAATATAAAAACACGTGTCATCAAACACAGCGATACAAAAAACACGAGTGTAAACACTTCCGATTATGCGCGTCGTGGTTATCGATCGAAAAAAAAAGAAAATTAATAAATATTAGGTAAAAGTAATTCGTAAACAATTATATCGTATAAGCTTACACATTTATTTTATTATACGTAGCGAGCCGATTCGTAATCTAATTAAAGCGCATCGTTAACACAACGGCAATATAGTCTTCATTAGGAAATGTTATTTGTACTCGTATCATGTGTGTGAGTGTGTATATTTTATCGATTCGCGTTTGAAAAATATTCAATTCCAAAACGTTTTCATTTTTTTTTTTGTCCATATAAAAACAACGACACAAGGTGAAAACGTTGGATTTGGCGACAACTGCCGCAGAACTCGATATTATGTATTTACGTTTACAGAGGGGGCCCGCCCGGGAATAATACACTTTGACCGGGCGATTTATCGCGATTTTATCTTCGAGCCGACGGGACCGATTTATATAAATATTATATATAGGAGGTAGGCCAAGCGTCGCTGTAGGAATAAAACGGAATTCGAGTCGTCAAGTTTTTTTCGAGTCGCACGCGTATCGCGGCGATCGCGACTCGACTGTATTACGAGCGGAGGACAAATGGATAATTTATCGAAACGCAAGGACCGTTTAATAAGCTGGCGTGTAGGTTGCAGCGGGCAGCCAATCACGGTGGCTGCACGGGCAGAGTATATTATACGATGACACCTTTACGCGTTGGAAATATCCGATAACAAGGCCGGCGTAATCTGCTCGCGCGGACGAAAACACGCGCCGCCGTCGCCCGACAAAACCGATCGGCGCGGCGGAGGGAAAACGGAAATCGGTGTCGTCGATCGCGTCGTGTACCAATGTATACGTATACGTATATGTAGTAAGTCGAACCTAATCCATGTACAAGAGGAAAACGATCGCATTCGCGTTTACACGCGCGCTCGTGTGTGTGTGTGTGTGTGCGTATAATAAATGCTTAGCGTGTAAGCAGGCCGAGCGTATGATTTATACTGTCAATAAATTATTGCGGCCGAGAGAGAGAGAGAGAGAGAGAGCCGAGAGAGTGGGATCGAGAAAGATCGAGATTAAGGGAGAGGAGATCGAGAGCGAGAGACGCCGATATTGTGTGTGTGTGTATAGGGGCAGGGTAGGGGAGGTGGATTGGAAATCGGAGAGGCGAATCGTAGGTACGCGCCGCCGCCGCCGCCGCGGCCGATCTGTGGGAACTCGAACGTTTTATTATTTCATTGTTCCCGTTCTGTATTTTTACCGAGACCGCGTGCGTGTACACGTACGTATATATACGTATATATATATATATATTATATATGTAATGCACTCGAATAGAAGTGTTTTTTTTTTCTCCTTTCTTTCTCTCGTTTCCCCTTTCGCGTTATCGGAATGCCCACGCGACTCTTCACGCGGTCGACGTGCTTTTTTATTTATTTATTTTTTTTTTTTTACCGTTTGTACACTATACGTGTCGTCGTGCTATATGTATGGGTACGGTGTTCGCTGTGCTTTTGCGCGCGGCTAGACGATGATAAAAAAAGAAAATAATAAAAAAAAAATGAAAAAAATCGTGCGTAAATCATTTCGAGACTCGTATACCTTATGATAATCATATACCATCGCAGCGGCACGTATGCGCGGTATAATGTACGCGCGCGCGCGCGCGCAACAGATTGTGAACTCTGCGGCGATAATAAACGCGATGGCCGTGGCCGATCGTATATATACTACTTGGAGGTGTTAGGAATAGGCCAAACTACACGTATATAAAATATATAATCGAACGAGACGCGGCGAACAATCGTTGTTGTTGAATAACATTACACGATACGCGTGCGCTCCGAGAAGGACGCGAAAAGGAGAGTGCGACACTTTGGCGCGGAGCCCACGGGGTAGTAAAATTAGTCCCTCCGAGAATATGCCACGACCTGACGATATGGTCTCGCTCGAAAAGACGGTTTATTTTATGGCCCGTATAACGAGGGGACTTTTGACTCTCGAATAAACCGCGCGTCGTCGTGTGAAAAACGTCTCTACTCGGAGAAAATGTCGGCTCTACCGGATCATATAGTGACTATTAGTTTACTGTTTGTATACGATATTATAGAATGCGTTCGACGTTGATGCGACGACGGTAACGCTATAGTTTGCGACGGACGAATTCTAAATAATTGTACACCTCGGGTAGGCGGCGGCGATGTGTTATTTGAAAAGAAATTTTAGTTTAACGCGTTCTCACACCAACGGTATAGTTTTAAATATTTACTTACGTACGAATGTGTCGCGAGGAACGGTTTTTCGTTCGATTTTGTCCCAGATTTTTTTCCCGAAGGGGTTCGTATTAATTTCATATTCAAATATGTCTTGTGAAAGGCTTCACACGACGCTCTTCGCTGTAATCGTAAATGATATTTTAATGATTATAACAATTTTCGCGCGTTAAATTATAAAATATTTACATTTGAAAGGAAATCTTCAATTTTCATGACAATAACGTCAAGACAATTATAAGACTGAACCAACGATGACGAAATCTGAAGTGTTATATAATATTGTTTACACAAATGCGGCTAAGAGGGCTGTTTTAAGACCGCCAAAAGCTCTCCCGAGCTATGCCGCTCCATAACCGTCTCACGACACCTAGAAAAAGTCGTAGTTAATAATAATTCGAGTCGATTTTTTTCTCGATCCGTAGCGTACATATGTATTGCAGGGTGAAATAACGGACGGTAGACTGAACAAAATTCGATGTAAACCGTTCACTATACGCATTGTTCGCTTCGTTTAAAGAACCGAACAGTAGATGTAAATTATGTGTATAAGCTGCAGGCTGCCTAAAGTCGGTTTGGCAAAATCATCTACAATTCGCAAAGTTCCAAAGGATTTTAGTCCTGTGCGCAGGGCCGTATTTTTGCGAAAATCGCACCCAAAGACCGGAAAGCTCCGCGATAAACGAGCGCACAGGAAACGACCGCGGCAGAGAGAAGAAGTGTGTGTGTGTGGAGAGAGAGGGAGAAAAAGCCGAGAGAAGAGTCAAAGAGTGAATAATACATAAACAATCCGGTTTCTTCTAGTGTGTGTGTGTGTGTGTGTGTGTGTTATCTGGACCAAACGAGCATAAAAACCCGGTCGTAAAATTAAAGTGCATTAGCGTGTTAGACTTCAATGACCACACGAAATATGATATTTTTTCACGCGCGCCGCCGCCGTAAACATAAACGTTATATATGTATTGAATAATATATATGTGTCTATACGTATATTATTATATAGTGTTATGGGTCATCCGAAGCACATCTTTTACACACACGCGCGCCAGTTTTTACTATTATCATCATCATCATCATCATCATCGTCGTCGTCGTCCTTTCACCCTTTTGTATCCTTCTAATCGCGCGTTTTATACGAATACAATATATATATATATATATTTACATACATCAATAATATATAAAAATAATAATAAACGAACGTACGGATATGTATATTTTACAATATTCAACGTTCGAGCGACGACACTATCCATACGCGAGAGTATACCTATTTAATACGCGTAGGCAGAGAGTACGAGGAAGAATTAAAATTCCACTCGGTATAAAATATAAATTGCGCGCGCATACTTATATAAGCGGCATTATGTATAAAACTAACGCCGTCTAATTTGCGATACTTCCTACGTTCTCGCGGTGGTGGTGTGATCTTATTGAAAATAATATACGCGTATAATAATAATAAAAAAAAAATTATAAATTTATATACGCGGCGAATCTTTCAGTCTCTCTCTCTCTCTCTCTCACCGTAGGTACCTATATAATATATATTTTATGTATAATTATATGGAAAACGGGCAAACTGGTATTTTAATGTAATAATATATAGCGCGTAATATATTATAATATACAATATATATATTATATTGTATATACGCGCGGCATTATATATTATTGTAATATATTATTGGACAAACTATTTGGCGGCGTCGATAAAATACGATTGTTTACGAAAAAAAAAAAAAAAAGCCAATAACGATAGTAAATAAATAAACGATAATCGTTTGCCAATTGAAATTATAAAAAAAAAAAAAACCCCCCCATTTCGCGACCACTCTATAATGCGAACACGTGCTATTATTTATGTCACACATTCCGTGCCGCGTTTATATACATAAAATAATATTATACGATTCGAATGCGTCGTCTCGGCGTGTGGGCTTCGTTTCGCAGATAGGAATAAATCCGTCGGTAATAATAAAAAAAAAAAGGCGCGCGTAATCGTAATGTATCGCTATTATTATTATAATCGAAACGCCGACCTGCAACGGGCTCTCGAGCCGGTGTACGACGCGACGTCGACGCGCACGCCGCCGGTGCAGTCGATGTGTCCGGTCGTCTCCGATCGAGAGTGCACGTCTCTGTGCGCGGGGTGCAGCGCCGCGAGATTTCGACGACGACGGTAAAAAATCGTTCTCTTCGTCTGGCGCAATCGTCGCGCGTTTCGTATGCGATTGTTGATTTCACAACCCTAAAATGATAAACAAACGATTTAATGTCATGTCGATCGAACAGGAAACAATCTTTTTTTACGAGTTTTTTTTTTTACGAGCACACGCGAGAACGTCGAAAAACCATAGGCGAAGATCGGTGGGGAGCTTAAGGGAGCTTGACGCTCTCAAATGGTACCCAAGGCCCCCAGACATTTTTTTTTCCGCGTTTGATTAGATAATTTAGCTTGTAAATATATACCTAATAATATGTAATATATATATCATATCAAAGATCAAAGTACGAGTATATTGTATAGGAACTATTTATTATTAATGTTTTAGAAGTACACGTTTTCATTGAGACCTATGCTCATTGAAATACTTTTTACGTCTACTATTACAATTGAAACAATGTGTGTTTCAATGGGTATTCAATAAAAAGTTTACGCGCATTTTTGATTTTTCACTGTGATATTTATAAATATTGTCAATCATTATTAACCGGCAGTTTTATTTCATAAATACTAGTGATATATGGTTACTCAGTATCTATGATAAAAAGGACATTAATAGGAGTCATGTTAATTCGTGAATGTAGACTCTATTGGAATAATTGAAACTCCCACCGGTAAGTTTGACTAAATCTCGATCCACGCGAAAGACTACACTAAATTATATTAAATTAAATACGTAACTTTAAGACGGCTGTAGGTTTCTATTCTATTGACTGGTCGATTCGATTGAAAAAATAATCGACAAACTCGACCGATCGAAAGAAAACCAAACGTCGTGATAATTTGCCCCCGGCCTTGCTCTTCGGACGTTTCCTTCGCTTCAAAATATCCTTTATCAACTATAGGAATGTCGGATTATTATCTGCAGCTAAAAAAAGAAGAAAAAAACGAAAAATCAGTCCAAAAAGGATAAAACGCGAAAGGCTCGCGTCCTGAGAACCACTATGTACAACAATACGAGTCGTAATAACGATAATAATATTTAATATCAAATGATACGGGCGCGCGCGCGTCTCGTTACTTTTCGGCTCGCCTCCGAACTGGTGCACCGGCAGAAACGACTACCGGGTTCGTCGTCGAAAGCGGTGAAATTACGCACGCCCCGCTGTACCTGCTACACGCGCGTATCGATAGTAATATTATGTGTATCGCGCGCGTTTCGACTAATATTACGTATAAAGTGCACACGAATACGGCGGCAGCGGCGGCGACGACGTCGGGCGGTCGTCGCTACCGTTTCAAATCTGATCGGTCATCGTTTCCAATTGATATCTTCGCGTAAATATATATCACGAGGGCGCGCGCGCGCGCGTCGATTGATTATTATTATTATGATATATATATTCGATACGACGGCCGTAATATCCATTATAACGTGCCGCCGCCGCCGCCGAACAACACTATTTTCTCTCTTTATAATTGCAACGCGCGCTGCCGGAATTCGTATTTATTATAATATACTTGATAATATATTCCATTTATTCAATCATTATCGTTATTATTATTATTATCATCATCATTAATATTATTTCGATGTACGGCGATTGTGTAGTGCACTGGTTTACGTCTCGTGCCGGCTATATTATTACGCAATACGTTTTATCGACGTGTTTTAATGCGTGCGCGCGCGTAATGATCTACATACACGCATACGTACTAATATAATATATAATACCGCGGGCACGGTCAATGATATAGGCGTCTCGAGTCGGTCGTTATTTCGTTATTATTATCGCGCGGGAGGAGCGGCTCTCGGCACGGCGCGGCGCGGCGGCGGCGCGCCCGACGGACGGACGGAAGTCGACACACGTCGATCTCGATCGTCGCGCGACCCGTAATTATTATTTATTGTAATCATTATATTATTACTGTTTTTACTATAATTATTATTATTATCGTCGCCGCCGCCGTATGAAAATCATATCGTCGCTGGCACGTATTCAGAGGCGGGAAGGGGTGTGGACCCCCTACGAAATGTTTATAAATACTTTTCCGTAGAGCATAGGTTCTTGATCTTTTCCGGGCCATGGACCCCTTTGAAGTAAGAAATACAATCGCGGACCCTCCACTGAAAAAAAAAAATATAATTTCTATTTTAATTACTTTTTAATAATAATACCATGTTATGAATTAACATCGAAGAAATTTATTTTCGGATTATTTAAAAAAAAAAACTCACGGCCATCACGTGGACCCCCGGTTAAGGACCTAGGCCGTAGAGGATGGTAACTCTTGACACTAGAAATCGAAATCAAACATTGTGTGATCTGCAATCATAATAAAATAATATTGTATTACATCGTGGGTACATAATTCATTTATTATTCGTAAAAATAAGAATATTTCTTTCGAAGATCGAATATTATAAATATTTTTCGATTTGTTAATAATGATATTTGTCATACGCGAGGGGCCTTTATATTATATATTATCATAAATTTACAAAAACAGTCGCGTTAGGCACTGTACAAAAAAACCTTTTAATTTTGTGCGGGGAATAAGGGAAATTTTATTCAGACCTCTACAAAATACGCGCCTGTATATTATCGCGCGCGAAACCGTTTGTTCCGCTTAACGCGAGCGATATTACCATCGTTGTGTGACGCGCATAATTGTACTAGGGCGAAACACTCGTTTTTTGATCGTATTCAAACGGTCGGGTTGAAAAATTCAGCGTTTCCTCCATACATTGTCTGTTGCCGACCGCGCGGGCTTCGGAACCTGGCGGTCGCGACGTAACTTTTTTTCAGGTACTCGTTTATTCCGATTCAGAGCGAAACGATACAATAATCGTTTTTTCCGTTTGGTTGGAAAGAGTTTGCCGTTTTGTCGAACACGGCACTAAATAGGTACGTTTCGAAACCGTTTTGCGATTGCTTCGACGCGTCAAACGACGACCTCGGTTACGAATAACTGATATAATATTATTATGTTCTCAGTTCTGTTGATCAATATTATTCGATAACGACACATCACACTCGAAATTTAACAACGAAAATATTGTCACAAACTCCCACGGCCGATCGGTACAGTATTCCGTTTAATCGTGTCCGGGGATACGATTTCGATTCAAAGAGTCAGTATAGTAGTATGGTATATATATTATATACGATATCGTTGTCGACGCAAAACATAATATACAGTACGTGTACATAATGTATTTAAACGCATATGTAGATATACACATGTTATATTGGTATGTGTACGCGCGCGCAACGTGGCCGATAATTTATTCCGGTGGCTAACACGGCCACCGGAGGTGCATTAATCAATTATTTATTAATAATTATATACGCGCGCGTGTCGAACGATAATACCAATAATACGGCGGAGAATCTCGAAACCCTCGGGGGTGTATCTCTATACACACACACAGGTATTAATCGTAGAATGCGATATCACTCGCGCAATACAAACATTAAGTACTAACGTATACGTAAAGTGCATTTTTATAGAAAGGTTTGTTTTATGCGCCAGGGTTCGGCGGTTTCCGGCACGCTCGCGTGCGCCTCGAATAATGCGACGGATTACGAAATCGACGGAAAATGCGACGTTGACGATCGAATTTCAAACCGGACAACAAACGGTCGTGTTCTCGCGTTCGTACTAATAACTGTTATTACACAGTACGGGCGATACCGGATTTCGAGTGGCACAAACGACGGCAGAGACCTCGTGTCCGACGTCTAGTTTTTAGACGTTTTACACTGCGCGCGTCCAAAGTCGGCCCTGAAAGTTATTTTTTTTCTGTCTAATAAAAAAAAAATTAAATAAAACGGTCTAACGTTTATAAAAAATAATGTTCAAAACCGATTGCTATTCTCCTCTGTTTTCGTAATAATCGATAGTTTTATTATGCATAAAAATATGAAATATAAGTGATTTATTACTGGCCAAACAGCCGTCTTTAAATTATGAGCGCCCGTCTATACAGATACTGCAATTACTATTTTATTTTAACCATGTTAAGGAGAGATAAAAAAAACACTTGTTTCCTTCGAAAGTGTTTCAAAAAGCATCGTCCACTTGTTTCGAGCCACTTCGACCGCCGCCGGTCACGCGATATCATTATCATGTGTGGATCGGGTGTATATGTAAATATTATGTTCGTCGACGTTTACTGTTATCTCGCAAAGTTCGCTATCGTTGTTGTTTCGTCGTATTGCGCACGCGAGTCGAGATATTTCGTTCATAATCGCCGAGTGCGCCTCCTGCGGGTCACCACCGCCCAAGCTAAAAGAAAATATCGAGTCGTCGTATACGCGACGACGCGACGGCCAAGTCGGTCATCGGTAGGCACTCGTAAGAATCGTTACGGCGCGCGGACGACGCGGTGCTCTTATAATGTATACGCCGGTTTCGCAAACAGATTTTACGATTATACGTTCATCGTTCTCGCCCGGTATATGCGCGCACGTATAAACGTCACAACGGTTCGCATCGCGCGCGGCGGCAGAAGCTACTCGCGGGCCACGGCGAGAGGGGAACGGAGGATCGCAAATCATTACAATATATACCGGTCGACAATCTTGACCTACGGCAAATGACTTAACACGTGCCCAAAGCACGTCGAGCGTTTAATTGAAAACGGCGACGATGTATATATGCATATATACGCGTGGTAGGTACACGCCTGTCTAAACACACACACACACGTATACATATATAAATACCTACATCTCGCAGCGGCACAAAGTTGTCGTTTTATACCAATCGTATTTCATTTATTAACGACGCCCGGACGCGCCGGGGCTAATGTGTTTGTGCGCGCGTCCGGCGCGCGCCGCGGAGATTTTAACGCGCGCGCGACGAGAAATGGGATTTTTATTTTATTTTTACGACGGAGAAAATTAATGAAAAAAAAAAAAAAAAAAAACCAATCGTCGTAATATATTATTATTGTTATTATAATAATATTGTACAGTCGTCGGCGGCGGCGGCGGCGGCGGTGGGCACCGGCATCTCGGGCGCGAGCGAGATCGACGTCGGTCCGGAGAAATCGATTCGCGATAGCCGCGCGGTGAACGCATCGCGCCGTCATGGTAACGCGGAGTGGTTTTCATATTATCGAACCGATTCGGTCGAAATCGATTTCAAACGATATTAATAATACGGTCGCGTGCACGCTACCGCGCGAACGTTATAAAAGACGAGGGCGTAAACGGCGGTAATATTGTTATTACGGGATGAACGGAGGACTGCGTTTTGTTTTTCCGTCGTCGGCAGACTATCGTGTGCCAAAAGAAACGCGCGATGACAGTTTCGCGATTTTTTTTCCGCGTGCTTACGGCCGGGGAGAACCTAGGAAAAGTCGGTGCAGGATTTCGCGTTTTAGGGCAGCATTACGCGCGATTCGGATTTACAAGTATATTATAAAAAAAATCGTATTTCCTCACGCGATATATTCATTTAAACCTGTGTTAGATAATAGATGAGATTTTCAATAATTTTTATTAAAATTCTTCGCGTCGATATGACCTAGTAGAATCGATTTACGGAATTTGAATGCGCGGCGATTTATGCTGCGACTAGATACTTTCAATAATTTATATTTAACGAATACGAGCGACGGCGCCAAAGGACAAATGCAATGTCTGTTCCGACACAGCGAGATACGTTCATTCAGAGTAGAGCACATGAAATTTAGAAAACAGAATATCTAATCTATTCGTCGTACGCGGCTATATGACCGACGACCGTTCGTGGCACAAACGCGACACTCAAATAAGATTTAGCGATCGTACAGTTACGACGTGTATATTTTTGAATCGCCTAAAATCTAAATTATTGCCGTACCGCGGTCGCGCGCAGTGGCGTATTAGGGTTATCACAAAAACCAATACACATAAAACCAGTCCGTAAACGTTTTACGCAATTAAATTATTGGCCGGAACTACTATAGAACTTATTATATTTGCTCAATATAACTAATAGACGCATTCTATAATATATATATATATATTATGTTACGTATTGGTTTTCATAAATTATATAATTTATACATCCAGTAAAAACAGCCAATCAATCGAGACGACTGTTACGTGTCACGTTTTATTTTTATTTTTTTATTTATATTAATTTATTACCTCCCGTTCTTAAGTATGTCACCGCTGGGTGGCTTCTTTAATCGCATCGTTCATGCCACGTTTTATTTATCACATGCGCGCTTGTAGTAAAAATTGATTTACAGGTTGTGTTTTTTCTAAACAAATGTAATAGAAAAAAAAAATATTAATTTTTTTTACTCTTTGATGAAAAAAAAAATGATAATAATAAAATAACTTATTTTGGCAATCCGTTGAGTTTGAAAATTGATTCAAATTATTTCGATAAGTATTGCGACTGAAAAAACATTTATTTAACGTAAGTATCTGCAGTAATCGAACATAATAATATAATACGACACTACCTAAAAATGATATCACAAAACCACAGAACACTCTCCTTGTGTGACACACATCTGGCCGCGTTTGACGTCCGTTTCAGTTTTTCAGACCGTTGTAAAACTGCAAATATTTATTTCGACTCGTAAAAATATTACGATCTTGATATATTACACGGTGAAGGAATAATTTTGTAATACTTGCGTATACCTAAAGAGAATTGTGTAATTTGACATTACCGCCGACGGAACAGGCCGGTTGGTCCATATTATATTTGTTGAGCTTCGGGTTTAGGACCCTCGCCCCGTCTTGTCCATTATTGCCACTAGAAAGTAATTCAGATGATGCAAAAAGGTTAGAAAATTACTAACGAGAGTCAAGGGTGGAGGATAAATACCCCCTCCTTCTTGAGCTTATTATATATTACATGGTATATACATTATGGAGTTAAATGTAAAAATTACTTTTTCGCATTTGATTTTTAATTGCCCCCCCCCCCTTTGATTTCTAAATCCGCCCTAGAAGAGAGGATAGTTTAGTTGTTTTACGAATGAAACGACAAAAACCACCGCCATCGGCGATATCACCGCGGCGGCGGCGTTTACGTGAAAAAGTAACAGAACTTTTGTCGTCAAGTCGGTCGATTGAAAAACACGTCTCGACGGGATTTCTCCGCATCTCGGGATTCGAACGCGCGGATCCCGGAGAAAATCGAATAAAATACGACCGTACACTAAATGACCATTCATCGAGGGAAATCGGTTTTTCACGGTTATTGTAAATAATTTACGTTTACACGAAAACGGCGGCGCGATTGTCAATCTCACACGTATCTTTATTTATCCGTTCGTCGCCGAACACGTATAATATCATACTCGAGTACCGCACAAAACTACGCGGCCATCCTCCCTCGCGCCACACGCGCACACGCTCCCGCTAGTCCGTCGTGATAAAACGAGCGATCAAACACGGACCACTTAACTCGTTTGACTATTAAACCACGTGTGACCGTTTACACACACACACACACATTTATAAAAAAAAGACACGCCGCGTAAAACATTATAATATATATATGTGTGTGTGTGTGTGTGTGTGTACAGGTATAGAGCGAATATAATATAATATTATTTTGATGAGAGGAAAAATCAGGTTCTCCGCGCACGATCGACAATAATATTAATAATAATTACACCACTTTTGAACAAACCAACACTGTTGCGTACGTATATAATAATATTATAACGCGCGAGCGCGCGCTCGAAAATATACGAGTACCGAAAAGACGTGTAATTTTCAATTATATATCTCGCCGTGGATATAATAATAATATGTAAACCGATTTTTAACGTTTCCGTTAAAATCACGTCATTAAAACGGCATAAAATTTAAACGCGTACATATTATTCAAATAAAACTAGTTGAATAATAAAATATATATTACGTGTGTGCTCGTTCGCGCCAGTGTTATTTATATAATATATATGTATGTATATACTGCGTAGTATATAATATTATGTTTAATTTCATATAATCCAAAACATTAATCAATTAAATTGTTAACAACGGTTGAATTATCTCGATGATTTGTGGTTATAGTCGGTGGAATTCATACGAGCGCCTCTCAAGTTTTGTATATAAAAAAAAAAACTTTGAACGCATAGGTTTCGTAATATATTGTCCCACGAAGATTTACTATTTATTTTTTTTTGAAGTATAACGAGAGTGATATAAAAATTCCAAAACTCTCGCTTCACTTTAATTTGACGAATATAATTAAAATTGTTTTATTATTTTCTTCAATGATCAAAGTACCAAAATCATATTGACTTGGACAATGTTCATAAACGATTATGAATATATTTGGTTTATTATTGTAAATTCCGGATTTTAATGATTTTAGCAATTTTTTTTTTTTTTGGAAAGTCTTAGACGATGTTTTTTTTTTAAACAAAATATGTTTTTCGATAACAAAGGAATCTATAAAACTAGTTTTTATTTTACATTTTTTTAAATTATTAACTAGTTTTATGTAATATTAGTGGTCATTTTCCTTTGATTTCAATTTATATAGAAAAATAAATCGTTCACGAATTATTATTATTCATTTATTTCGTCATTATTATTTTTTTATCTACAATCGACCGTTACCATAATAATTATTAATAATTTTAAAATAATTTTAAGGGCATGTTTTACGTTTTAGTTTATGATTAGATCTTTTTACGGACATTTTTTATAGGCTTTTCGATGTCCTAGTCATTATTAGGCAACACGTTATTACAGTTCTCCTTTAATGTGGCATACATTATAAATATTACAATATGATACACTTCATTAATAATTTTATCGCGGATAGTATACTCTCGAAACACATTAATTATTAGATTTTTTAATTTAATAACTATATATTTTTATAGATAGTAATAATAGTTTGCGGATTTGTTCCCCTTCGCTTAAAATATATAATATAAATAATACGTCTAATAAATCTCCCGGCCGCCCGTTAACGTCTCCCGAGGAAATGTAACATATTGTAATAGTAATAACTACATTATCATATTATACATTATTAATCGAGTATATAATATTATAATAGGTACTTGCTACTTACACGCATACTTCCGTACGCGATTATAATGCGCTTGATAAATAATTTAAACATATTTTATAACGTATTATAATGTAGGTACCGTATACGTGTGTGTGTGTAATAATTATTATATTTTATAGTATGTTATTAGTCATTATACTTCTATTTTTATAAAACGCGTGTCACAATAAAAAGAAGAAAAAAGCGCGTTTTGACGTTGGTTTAAAATATTACGGTCTTAAGTTTTTTTTTATTCTTTTAATACGACGACGCCGCACTTATCGTTATGAATGTTTAAACGAATTCGAAAAGAAAAAAAAAAATTAAACACGAGATCATACACTGCGGCGCGAGTATATTACGGCCCATCGTGCTAGGTATAATAGACGTGACGGTTTAGCTGTGGATTTGGTTTTTTTACACGCGTGTACTCTCGAAATTTATTCCTTATTTACATAATTCGATTTTTTTTTTTTTATTCGATAATCCGTGAAATTATCGTCGTTCGTAACAATAACGCGCGCGTTCGAATAATATACATTCCGCGCGAATCGAGCGGCGCTGCTGCTGCTGCTGCTGCTTGGGCAGACTTCCTATACGATGCGTACGAAATGACCGTCGTCAAATGACGAATCGCTCATGCGAAAATCATTATATCAACGCGAATGTTTTGCAGAAAGCACAATATGTCAATGACTAATATAATATATTTTACAAGTGTACACACACGCCACACGCACCTGCCGCACACTGTTATTACATATTGCATATAATATAACGTACACGAGATTGCACTCGGACCGGCATGTACTTATATACACTTCGGTAATCGTGCACGTCGTTAGTATACGTACGTATGTGTGGCATACATTTGTAGTTTATGGAGTTATTGTTTCGTTCGATAATTCAGACGTTATATTTATTCGAGTCGGTAATAACTATACGGTCCAAACGAATCCGTCAGTTCGACAATCATCGTCCGCAGTCCAACAAAATATAACAACCGTGAAACGATGGGACAATACGAAACGACAGGAACGTAATATTATCCGGCGCGGTTCAAACAATACACTATATACTATAGAACTATAGCCGATATATTCCGTTATGCCGAGGCGGATCAAGATAACGGGGGAGGGGGGGTGTGATTTTTAGAGGGCGCGCGTAATGTCGATAAAATTGATTATAAATAAATAAAACACGTTACCGGCTAAACGTCCATTCTTAGGGATGTTTTGAAATTTTCCTAATCCCGAAGTAACGATCGTGCCAAAAACTGAAGTCTCCGATGGTTTTTTTTTTTTTTTGAGAACGGGGGAGCGGCGGCGATCGCCCCAATCGCTGTCCCCTGGATCCGCTTCCGATTTTATGTCGCATGCAGCTCGCAGCGAACAGTACCTATAACATAATATAATATATAACCTTTAATATATTATGTACACATATGTAATCTCTAAAGCCGTATGCTGGAAATGAAAAAAAGTTCACGAAACCAAAGTGTGAAACAATAACCAGATAATCCTACTGTTTTTGTTCTCTCGCAAATTCCACTGCAATTACTCGCAATGGATAATATTCTCAGCAGATTTTGATAAATCCGATTATTATTATTGTTATGATTATTGTATTATAACATAAACGGATCAATCTAGTACTTAAATGTACGTCCTGTTACGCCTCGATTCATGGTTTAGGCACGAAATGTCTGGATCGTTTCGAAATACAAGCCTATCATTAAAAACGCCACTTTTATGGAACATAATAGAGTTGTTAAAATATTTTTTGACTATAATACGGCTAATGACCGTTACTAATTATACCGAAAACTAAATTAGACGTGCACTGACCCAGATAAATAATATACGCGCATATCTCAACCGTGACGGTCTGATTAACATCACGTTTATTTTTTTGAAGTTGAAAGTTTACATTTTTACGTGTCAAATGTGTCGATAAAGATTAATGGTTGTAAAATTAATGTACAATAATCATAACGATTTTTTTTTTTAATACAACTCGATTTGTTTTAGCGAAATGTTGACCGTTATTGGAAATGTGCGTACGTATTATTATATATTTCTTGCGGGATTTTCTCTCCACCACGTATAAATCGCGACAAGCCGCACATATTGTAATAAACTGCGGTAATATTTTTATGGTCGTATTGATGGACACCGGTCGGTTATTTTTTTATCGGAGCCGTTTCCGGTAAATAATGTAACGCAGGTATAAATTATGACGTACAGACAGTTATCGTAACTGTCAGTCCATCATTGTCACATTTTACCCACCGCTAATCTCGAAAGTACCTAAGTACCACGTAAATGACATAATATTATAATTTATAATAATTGTGATTCGCTATATTATATGCGCGCGTAAATGAATGTTGTTCGGGGCATTGTGTCGTTAATATTATTCAATGCGAGACTGATAAAAGCGTCTATACATGCGCGCGCGCGCTCTCTCTATAGTGTCGTCGTACTCCAGACGTCGATTACGACAAAGTTAATCGTAAAAAAAAAAAAAATGTTTTAAAAAATAAATAAATGTTAATTTCGGTTTATGTATTACCTAGGTTTCCGATCATGAGATTCCGGCTTGCGGTATTTTCATAAGGGGTTCCCCGGTTCTAGTAAGACGGTTTCAGTCCCTACAGGATTTCGTCGGGAAAAGCTCGCAGAACGTCGTTATAATGACCAATGCTCACTGTACGCGAATCGATTCGGTCGTCCTTGCGGATTTCAATACAGGTCTCATATTGACTCGTTTAAACTCCTATGATAAATGTACAAAAGCTTTAATTATGAAACCAATATTATATAATATGGCTTTCAATCGCGATACCTTTAGAGATGTCCATAACAAATCCGCGCGTCTCAAAGAGTGGTCATCTTGTAATTTTATGAAAACGAAAAGTCCGAAAGTTGATTTCCGCAGCCGGTAAAGAAGGCGGAAATACGAATAAGACCGTGCGTGTGCTCGACGTGCGACCACCTCCTTCTATTGAATCGCTATTGTGTATTGCTACATTGCATGCACTGAAACAGAACAATTGAAAAAAAATATAATTCCTACGTGGATATTTCCATCGGAATACCGCGGTGGGCGCCACCCTGTGCGCTATTGTATATTTAAGTTGATCGCGATCAAACGTTATGGAAAATTTTAAATCACTTATATTACATAAATATAAATTATAATAAATATGTACATCATAATATTATACTGGCACCAATTATTATTGGCACAAATTATTACGATTTATAAAACCGATGGTTTTCTAGGGTTTCCTGAATTGTAGAATATTTTTTCTCCCTAAACTTTCCTCGCGGAAACGGGTATCGCCCGCAGCAGCAACACAACAGAATACCATATAATAATAAAAAATTAATAACAAAGTTTCTCGTCGTCGACGCGACGGCTCTCTCTCTCGCGCGCGCGCGCGTGGACGGATTTTTCCCAACAACTCGGACGCGTGTTTCTACTTTTATTTCCCGTTCTCTCGCCTCGTTCTCCCGTACCTACACTATATTATATATTTTTCGTTATTCTTTATTATTGTTATTATTATTATTATTTTTTTTTTTTACGATAACAATAATTGCGCGTATCGAATCGCATCTGGTCCACGCGAAGGCGGCCCCGGCTATCGGGCCACCAATCAGATATATTATGTCCGGTCGCCTCCCAACCGGCTATTGTGTGTCCAACAATCACGTGCCGCCCATAAAACAGATGATGATGTCGATTCGCACGACCCGAGGTAACCTTTGCGCGGGCCGCACGCACAAGCGCGTTATTATTAGTACTTATTATTATTGTTTTTCATTATAACCTAACGCGCAGAGCACGCCGCGCCGCCGCGCCGCCGTCTACGAGCCGAGACATATGATGATAATATATGGAATATCTGCGGCGAGCACACGGTCCGCGAAACGTATTTTCGGCCCGTTTGTCGCGAACCCGTCTTCGTATAGTACGTACGAAGGGAACGAAATTATATTATAAAATGTTGTTGCGATCGAGTCTCTCGGCCGCATACGAACACGCTGCCGTTCGAATCCTACGCAAACGTTTATAGTAGACAGACACGCGCACTGTAATTGAATGGTTTTACGAAACTATTCACCGAATCAGAGTGCATTATTATTGTCGTGATATTCCCGTGTGCGTGAATCGTGTTTGCTTTGGATTCGCAGGAAAAAATATAGAAACATTCTATTCAGACGAAATCACGACCAGCTACGAAAATAAGACAATCGACCAAACAGTCCGACGTAAGAGTTCGTCGGGGTGGGAAAAACGAAACGGTTCGAAAAGAACTCTCGGTGAAACCACCGTAGACGACTCCTCTTTTCGCGTCGCGCCAAAACAGCAGCTCGTCGAAACTCCAGCGAGATTATAAAAAAACAACGCGATAACCGCGAAAGAGAGTTTCCACTACACGCGCTCGGCGGCGAATCGTTTATCGTCAACGCGCGGACAAGAATCCCGAAGCCTCCGGGGTCAGGCTCTCGGTGGCCGCGGCAGTAATTCCGGCGCTCGTCTCTCTCGTCCTACGACCGCAACAAAAGTCCTATACTGTTATAAGCGCGCGCGCGCGTCGTATAAATTATACACGTATCGACACGCATCGAGAATTCACATTCGGAGGCCGCCGCGCGACAGGAACGATCAAAGTCACGAGGAAATCGTGCTTTTTATTTTTATTTACAATAGGCCAGCGAAACAGTGGCATAGAAAATAAACGCGCGAGTCGGCAAACGCTGGCTAGCTGGCTAGAGAGAGAGAGATCTTTCTCCCGGTTATTATCCCATTGTGCGCGCGTACGCGATCAGCGCGTTTCAACTAGCTCCGTCTCCCGATTTCATTTTGTGCGCGGGGTACGACGACGGAGAGTTGATTTAGACGTGGATGACCGCTCCGGCGGCGGCGGCGGCGGTGGTCAGAGAAGTCCGGCCGCCGTTTCCGCGTACGATACACACAACGTATAGGTATATAATATACCGCGCGCGGTTTGTCCATAACAAAATGCATATTAGCACCACGCGCGCGCCGCCAGCTTGCAGCGCGTCTCTCACAGAGATTCCAATCTGGTTTAAATGCAAATTTATGTGGCAAAACGTATACGCCGCCGCCGCGTTTCTATATTTTTTTCGGACCTCTTTTTTTTTTTCATTATTATTATTATTTTTTTGTATCGAGAGCTCTCGTCATATATGTATATACATTTATACAGACGACATCGTGGGTACTTATATATATATAAGCGCATACCTAGTAGGCGTGTGTGTGTGACTTTGTGCGCGGCATCCGCTGCAGAAACAGCCGACGGGGAGAGAGAATATAAGAGAAAGATGTACGTATATATGCGCGCGCGTGTGTGTATAAACGGCAGTAGATCTTTTTCTCTTTATAATGTTTGCTAGGTTTTTTTTTTTTATTTTATTATTATTTATTTATTTGATATCCTACACGTATACACGCGCGCGCGCGCGCGTACAATATAACGTATTACGAGTAAAAGAATGGGCCGGTCGTCGTCGTCGTCGTCGTGAGTATATAGGTACGCCGGGTGTCCATTCAAACGTCTGAATAACTAATCAGGCCGCTTTTAGTGACAAATCACAGCCATCGGGAAACCTCTGCCGCAGCGCGCGCGTGATTGATCGCTTACAAGATGCGCGCGACCTCCATTCCGCCGCGGATGACCGTCGCCGCCGGGCCGCCTATATAATATAATACCCGTGCCGTTTCTTTTGCGTTTTTTTTTTCTTCTTCTATACGCGTTTGTGTATACATATATATATATATATTACCTATATTGTATACACACGCGTAATATACGCACATCGATATACATAAAATATAATACGCGCGCTCACGTTATACTATATAAAATATAATACGAGTTTCAGAACGCACGGCGCGTAATCCAAGTACGTAGGCATATGGCGTAATGTACGAGAGATGGAAAAAAAGAAAGAAAAACGTTTATAGATTTATTATGTATACACCTACTTCGCGGCCGGCCGCGAGGTTCGCCGAAATCGTCGTCGCGGGGTAACGGTTTTTTTTTCTTTTATTTACGTTATATATTTTGTGTATGCAATTGTATGCGTTTCAGAGCGCGCGCGCGCGCGCCGAGATCGCGTCCCGTCACCGGGTTGCAGCTCGCTCGTGTTATAAAATAACGCGAAATCAACGCGGCCACTAGGGTCAGCGAGTCCCGGGGGGACCGGACAGAAATAATAGATAAACGATAAACCATACATCATGCGACGTATAAAACTGTACATCTATTCGCGTAGCGTAAATATTGCCGCGTGGTCGAAGAAGAAAGAAACGAAGGAAATGCGACGTGAGAATTTACCGAAATATAATTTAGAACCTAATTCAGTACGGTTCGTGTTTGTCGCGAAATTATATTTTCCTAACTGAATCGTCCGGACGGCGAGAGTACCTACTATAATCACTAGTGATGCACATTGATATCGTATTTCGATATCGATATCGGTATCGAACCATTTTACCGATATCGATGTGACTAATTTATTGAAATTACATCGATAATCAATAATCGATTCATTTTATTTTCTATTTTCTATTTATTTAAGTTTTGACAGTAAATCAATATCAAAGAACGATAAATATTATACGATAAGCAATACTAAAACGATAAAGCCCTCATAATGAACAATATATTATATCGCAATACAATTTCAGTCTCGTTATTTCCGTCGATCGTCTATGTCAATTTTAGGCTTTAAAGTGGATACCAATGGTATAATTTTAAATAAAAAACAAGTCCATTGTCGCGCGTATCGATATATCGTATATTGATATCGATATCGTTTGTTATACGACATCGTGATACGATATCGATAATTGAAAACATATCGTTGTGCAACACTAATAATCACACTACAGCCATAGAGTATACGATATATTTGCTTATGCGCGCGAAATTTGTTTTGTTTATGAAAAGAAATTCGAAAGCGACGGAAGAGACGTGAGTTAAGGAATAATAATAATAATAATCTCGTATGCGTTCGATTTTACCGTGTATTTCATATTATCTCGTATCGTATATATTAAACGGTATTATTATTAGTCAATACGATATTATTATTGGAGAATTTAATTAACCGTTCGAGTTCGGCTAATTAATAATTACACGCGCGGCGGCGCGGTTACATTTTACAAACACGTTTTTTGTTTTTACTAATATTTTAAATATTTCTATTTCGTCTCCTTACAACGTGTGCGCGCGTGTACCTACATCCTGCAAATGCATATTATGACGAGAGGTACGCTATAAAAATATACGCGTGTTTTCAATTTATACACACACACACACAAGCGAGTATTAATAATATAATAATATTATTATTTCCATTGGTGTACACGACTGTTAATTAATTTTCGTGTGAGTTTAATTATAGAACGTTATTGATAGTAATAATTAGTAATAGACAAATCGTGAAGGATTCCAACGCGCGAGTTTAATTTTTAGATTATAAATTACGTGGTTTTTTTTTTTTTTTTTTAGCGTTTTCAAAATTCAGGGCGTATCCGCCGCCGCCGCCGCCGCCGCCGTACAACGCGCGAGAGCTGTATACATTATTGATTTCGACGATGGGTTCGTTTTTATCGCGTACGATATAATACGGAGTGCAATTATAATTATTGCAATAATAATTCGAACATGTTATCAATTTAAATTCTATACACCGCCGCAAGTCTTATATATATTCTCCTACTATGATCGCTGCACCGCGCCGAATGGCAAAGTAGGTAGGTACCTATATATATATATATATATATACCCAAGGATTTTTTTTTTTGCACGTCTATACGTTAAGAATTTTAATTCCGCGCGGACAGGCATCACGACGGTTACTTTCGGAGTTTATAAGAATTTAAAAATTCGATAACAGTTGCGCCGATTTCACCCCCGTGACGACGAGTCAATCCAAAGGTTAAAAAAAAGACGTTTCGATGTGAAAATTCAGAAGAAATAGAAAACGATTTGAAACGTAACAAAAGAATACCACCAAACTATATTAAAATGTATCGTAAACGTATGATTTACACTCACCAATAGGTGACTTCCTGACTTCCTAGTTCGTCCGTGTCTTCGGTTACCGTAAAGACTTGTTGTCCAGTTGAACTGATTGTTTTTTTTTCTTTTATAACAACATGAAAAAAAAAGAAAAAAGCATACTTTTAATCGTTTATTCGCGTGAGTTATCCTTCGCAATATTGAGTTCACCTTCGTACTCAAAAAATAAAAATACAAAAAGTTCAAAGTCCTTACCTTTAAATATTTTTCGTGTCCGGCGACAACCGTTAGTTTCGCATTGGTTTCGGTCGGGTCGCTGAAAAAGCCACAGATAGCAGTTTGTTCTTTTCATGAAACTCCTATTGTTTTGAAATACGATATAAACGTCTTCTTCTTCTTTTCTTTCTTTCATTACTCAAGTATTATTGCACACGATATATTGCGCCGCACAATAGTACATAATATAATACGTAGGTACAATGTAGGTAGGTAGTATGAATATGCTAAATACATTACATTCAGATTACCTATAGTAATACTCGTATAATATACTCGCAATATTTTTATGTGTTGTATCTCGTGTTTTGCAATCGCGTTGTACTATATTTATCATCTTTTTTAATCTGAAAATAGTTTTCGTTTTTATCGCTCCGTACGTTATAACACATTATACGCGAGTAGGTATATATATACCTACTAATTTATCGCAATAAAAAACGATAGTATTATCATATTTATAACGTTTTATTTTTTCTTTTTTTTCTTTCGAATTAAACGCGCGCGCGCTAATAATACAATTGTGTATTTTTTTTTACAAAAACAATCGTACGATACGTCGCGTACCGAAACAAATACAACACAGGGTGTCCCGCGAGAAACGATTGTTTTTAAGCGATCGCGGGACTAATGTCTCGTCTTTGTAGTATCACACTCGGTATAGTATTAGTCGATGGATAGACAGACAGTTTCGATATTTATAGAATTCACATTAGTACTGAAATAATATTAACGTTTGCCCAGAGCCGCGTTTAACGGGGGGCAAGGGGGGGGGGGAATTGCCCCGGGGCGGCAAATTTTATGGTGTTTGATGGGGCGGCAAATTTTTGAGGATCAACATAAAATAAAAAACCACTGACTGTAATAATAAATAGTGTGGTAAACTTTATTTTTAATATACAAAAAAAAATTTTCTTAAGGGCGGCATATTTAAATTTGCCCCGGGGCGGCAACATAGCTTAACGCGGCACTGCGTTTGCCCATCGGTTAACCGCGACGGAAACCCCGGTCACGCGAAAATATCAACAAGATCGTTACGGCGGCGTTCGCTGGGGTCGCGTCAAACGAGACTATAGAGTATAATAATATTTCATTATATAATTTCTGTCCGTCGTTGATTAATTGAAAACAGACTGAAAATTCGTAGGGCTAAAAGGGAAAGGTGAGATTTAAACGAAACGGGTCGCGCCCTCGTGACAATAATTGTTTTCGCCATCTCTCTCGTCCCTAAACGTGTCCCCGAGTATCCTCGATAAATACGCCGTCGCGGCGCCGGTCTATTTGTCATGGTTTATATAAGTGTACTGTCCGGGTGAAATACCTAGTGGCGATGAAAAATAGCGAGTCACAAACTCTTGTCCGATTGAATTCGGTAAAAACTAAAACGACAAACGGTCCCGCGGGACTTTCGGGGAACTCTCTTCTTCCCCGAGATGGAAGAAGGGGGGGGGGCATAAAAAACCGTTCGTACCTCTCTCTCTCTCTCTCTCTCGCTGCTAGTCGCAGATCGACCGGGTCGATACATAATATAATAACGTCCGCAGTATACTGTCGTGTCCGTCCACGTATTATAATATCATACAACGCTATAAATCTTTCCCGTTATCAAATTACAGCTCCCGATTAGACCACAGTCTCCCGTAGCCCCCCAGGCTATATTATTATTGTTATTATTTGTCGTACGTATAAAATGATTTAGAAAAAAAATTAACGCGCGATGATGACGCACGCGGGTACTCGTTGCACTGCGTATATAAACATCCGTGTATATTATATATATACCACGTGATCGCGTTTCAAAGTGCCCGTCGTTTGCAATGATACGTATCGGCTCGTAAATATCGTTTCATCGCGTCCTCCTCCGCGACTGTATATTATTATTATTATTATTATCATTGTTAACGGCCGACATATTATATCGAATCCCATCGCTACCCGCAGACTCTTCTCGACGACTTCCTCCGCCCGCGTCGGTGGAAAAATACGGTCTACGGCGCGCTTTCGCCGCACTGCCCACGACGATAATATAGTTCTGCGGACGAAACCGCGCGCGTAACATAATATTACGTTCGATATACCTCCGGATATATTATAGTCTCTACGACGATATTTATTACTGTCGCGCGTTCGAAGAGGAAAGTCTTTACCGTACCTTTCGACGAGGAGCTTTCAGACGTTTTTAGACTCGCGACTACTGTGAACGACGTTTAAGTGACCGACACGAAAAACTGACGTGAACGAGATTTCCGAAAATTCGCGCGCCGACGCCGATCGGTAAGCGCGTACAACCCCTCCGTGGACCACACGATATCCGATTTAGGTTTCCTACGTTGTACGTTAAAGTATCGTAAAATATATCGTGAAATATTAAATTGAAACACAGTGTTTAAAATGGTTAGAAAAAATGTTTTTCAAACGTATTAAATTGATCGCGACATTTCAAATATTAATTAATGGTTTTATTACGTAATAATTAATCGATTGAACCCGTCTTGATTTCTCATAGACTGTCAAATATTTATTTTTTACACGTGGTTTAGTAGTAAATTAATTGTCAACGAGTAAACATCAAACACGATCCATGAAAAACGACAACGACAGTCTCTTTATCGAAACAAATAACGGTATATACACCGTCTTAACAACACAATATTTCATACGTTTGTAAAATATCTCTCATTTTAAACTCTAATTTTACCGAACTCGGCGGAAGAAAACGAAACGCTTATTTTATAATAACAGCCGATAGTGCAGCACGTTTGTTTCTAACTATCCGATCGCGCCGAAAGTCGGAACAGCTTTTTTTTTATATTAAAATCTTAATTGTTTGATATTTTCAGCCCGAAACAAACTACAAAGTAGCTCCGGTTATAAAAACAATGGGGTTCGACACCCGCCCACACACACAAACGTACTTTTTTTAGTGCGTCTCTCGCTCCGCGTTTGTTTCGCTGTTATAATAATTTAATCATACCCGCCGCCGCGTCGTCGCTCAGAGGTTACGCGCGTGACACGAAAAAAAAAATAAATAAATAGAAAAAAAAAAAAACACGAAGAAAACGTTCAACGTAATTTATATTCGGAGTAGTACGCCTAACTGCAGTTATTTTTTTAATCGACGGGCCGCGCGATTCGACTGGTCGGGCTATAAAAAGATTTTTTTTAACAATATTTTTTATCGAAGCGACACGAAAGCGTTAACGAAATCTCATAACATTTTCTCCGCTTGTATATTATACGATAGAATACACATTTACATTTATACGCACATAAAACATATAAAATACGCGCATATACGATCGTAATATAATATAATATATAATAGAATGCGAAAAGTGTTTGGGCGCCACGAGACATGGTTTTTTTTTTTTAATGACATTTAGAATTTTATTCGGTTCGTTTCGGACGAGAGAGAGAGAGAGAGAGAGAGAGAGAGAGAGAGAAGTTTTTAATAAAAACGATCTTCGAGCGGTACCGCGTGTGTATGTTTTAGAATATACATCTATTAACATTATATACTCGAAGAATTAGGGCCCGTTTCGTTTTAATAGGTATACAACGTTTATACACGTCACTTTGCGCTCGCCGCACCGCGCGCGTCGATAAGAGATCTCGGTTTTAAATATTTGACACGAAATTCTTAAATATCGCGATTATTTTATTAATTCTTTATTTTTTTTTTTTTTTTTTTTTCGTTTTCGGTGCATAGCCATAAAGTTTAGTGCGCGGCTATTAATAAAATAAAAATAAAAAACCGGTATATAACGTTTCGCGTCGTCGTCGTCGCGTGCGCCGCGCATATAATATTATATTATGATGATCGGTTTATATAAATTGATATCGATATCGAACACGGCATCATCTGCGGTATAAAATTATTATAACATTGTATTTAGCGGCGGCGGCGGTTAATTTCTTTTTTACAATCATTTCGAACGTCGAAAATGCGCTCTCTCGGTATACGTTATCGTGGCATTGTATTGGGCGGCGCGGCGGTCAATTTATTTTTTACGTTTTTCGACGCGAAACCGGCAGTTTCGGGTGGTATTTTATGAAACGCGACGGAAAACGCGGTGCACATTACCTACATTTTTACCGTTGATCGGTCTCTCCCTAGGTATTATAATTATGCGTGTCGTCGCGTACCAAATTTACACTCAATAATTATCAACGTTCTTTAGCGCGCCGCGGCGGACGCGATAAATGCAAACTAAAAAATACCTATCGCGAACTGGTCCTCTTTAATATTTAAAACATTTATTACGTAGAAAATCGATCCACAGTCGGGATAAAATAATTTCTAATAATTTCGCGAATTCGAAACGAATCCGGGACTTAAAATAATAATAAACCTATTATCCACTGTAAATACGTATATAATAGGTACTACTTACGGCCTCCCGGTGCGTTGGTGCTGAAGACCGAAGTTCGCCGCAGCCGCGTTGTCTGTTGGCTCGTGAAATATAAGTAAAAAAGTCACTCGATAAAAACGATTAAAATAAAAAAAAATCACAAATTAAAAATTAGATTTGTCGTCCGTCGACGAAATAAGTAAAAAAGACCGACACTATTGACTGTTACGGAGAAAAATAACAACTGAAATATTTAAAACGGAGAACACCTTCCCGAACCGCGGTCGACACTATACTGATCGTCTGAACTTTCGGAGCGTCACTCGACCGGGTATCGATTGCGTCGTTGCGCACGCAGCTCGGCAGTCATTTGTCGTGTGGCGCGAACAGCTTGGCATTCATTGGCTCCTGTCGCCCACGCAGTGTTTGACTCACGTAAACTTTCCGATTTCACAACAACACACTCGTTGTTATTACTATTACATAATCATACTATTGTTTTATCATCGTAATTTTTTTCCGTGATTACATAGCAGTTATACTTTAAGAAATTACCAATTATCCTCATATAATCATTTATGATAACTAACGAGATTATTTTGACCATTATTATATAATATATAATATAATATATAATAACCCCTTCGATCGAGATGAGACGATAACGGATCATTAGTGTTGAAAAAAAAAAATGGTACTTCTTGTCACGCGACAGCGATGTAATAAAAAACGATTTGGTCAACAAAAGATAATCGCGTATAATATAATAAAAATATTATAGTATATCGGTTTCGTATTTATCGAAAATTAATTATACGAATTCGCTTGTTTTTGTTTATTAAATCACGTGGATTTTCATACCGAACCCGACGCTTTTGCACTACAAATAAAGTAATGCTAATTTGAAACGAGTTTTTCGATGTGAAACGTCTATGTTGGCACGCCTCGGGGGTTAGACCGACTCGCATGCCGTTATGCTCCCTCTCCGCCTCCGCCGCCGCCGCCGCCGCCGCTCGCTACTCCCTTGTGTGTCGGACACGTTTCGGCGGTATATTTGATGGCGATCGAAATTCGACGGGAAACGCTGCGCGTACGTTTTTACCGAACAATTTTTTATACGGGCATCGTTTCGGTACGCGACCATGTACCAATTATCGCCGATAACATACACTTGAGCAATTAAAAAAAAAAAAAAATGTACAAATTTGATAGCCGGACGCACTCGGCCGTCGATTAGACGTGTTGAGACGTCGTCGTCGTAACGAAACAACGTTCGATCCGCTCTATAGTTCAAGCGATATTTCGGTTCGATAACACAGCTAAGGCCCACCCGCGCCTCTAGTCTATAGCTGCACGACGTGGCTTTCCGCTAGAACGTATCGCATTGTATCGCTACGACTATATACACGTCGAGGAAATAATAATGTATATTATCCACGTCGGCCGGATATAATATCGTACAATAATTGTATACGCGCGCCGAACGAACTTACGATAGTATTTATAATATTATGATTTAAAGACCCGACGCGTCGCCGCCGCGGCGGACCGAGAGAGAGAGAGAGAGAGTGGAAATTATTCGAATTTATCGCGATTTTCCATAACACAATAATTACCGCAGTCGGATAATAATTAAAACTCTACAAAGCGGGGTGTCGAATTCGATCTTCCCCGAGTCTCCCCGGTCGGCCCGCCTCCGGTCGAACACAATCACTCGCGCACGGGATAAGAGGGCGGTCAAAGGCGTATAATACGTATAATAACGTAAACGCCGCCGCCGTACGCAATACGTTTTATTATTATTTTAGTTTACCGTAATTCTTTTGATGCGGACTGGGCGTTGCGCGCCGCGATGCGAGATATAATTTGGATAATATATCGCGCGAACGGCCGGAAATCGTTGCTGCTCGTCGTCGCACGCGCCGCCCGTGGAAACGCGTTTCCATGCCCGTATTATACAACATGACAATATTATTATAATATACATAGTGTTGAGAGTCGTTTAATTTCGCCGGGAAAACGCCGAACAGAGCGCCGCGCCGCCGTGAAAATCGCTATCGCGCAAACGTGACGTAATATCGTGTGTCGCGCGACGGTCGATGTACTGACGCTGACATGATTTCGTATGTCCTAAATTATTATGAATTCGATCGTTACGATGTTCAATACGATTGGCGCCGATGAGTTTATCTTCTGTGCGTTTCGCGAGGCGGCCCGAAAATACGTCATGGCGACGAGAGAATAATCCTCTCGTGCGCCGGGTTCGATCTGTCCCCGATTCCGATTCGAACGACCTTAAATAATAATAAATGAGCACTTTATACTGTAAATCGTCATAATTAAATCTCTCGAGTTAGAACGACGAAAACGAGACTCGTTAGGAAAACGAACGAAACGAATTTCGTCGCCCGCCTCGATATTGAATTTGGAGAATGCGTCTTACCTCGACGTGCGATGGACGAGCGTTGCGTGCGATACGTACGCGATGTCTTTTAGAAATTTCGCTCTCACTCTGCGGTCTCCGTCGTCAGTTCTGTCCGTTGTCGATAGAACACCAACATTTGAGCAGACTATTACGATCGGGGAAAAAAGAAGGAATCCGGTTCTGGCCGTGTCCGAATCGCATGCCAACGACTGTAAAAAAAAAAAAAAAACGTTCGAATTCCATTCCGTCTCTTATATAGTTGGTAATTAAAATTATAAAATAAATAATATATAATATTATGTTTTAAACGTTATCGCGTGTAATATGATTGTGAGTTTGTGACGTGATTTTTGATTAAGAGCGAATATTATAATAATTGTGACGATTAAACAAACTCGACGTATTTTTATTTTTTTTTTGTAAACGAATCGAAATACATTTATTTTTTTTTATAATTTTGGTTGTTTAATATTTTTATTTTAGAAAAATTAAAACTACAAACACACAAACCAGTTTTGATTTTTTTTTCTCTTATTATTATTAATTGCACAGTACGTAGATACAATTTACAATATTATAAAGAAATAAAATATTAAGTTTAATAGGCGAAAATTAAATTAAATCGCTGAAGATTAGTAAAATTTATTATACTAGGCGTCGTGTACTTAGTATTTTTTAATATGTATATAATATATTGGTAAAAATTACACGTCAAAAAAAGGAGTTGAAAAAATGTTAACATGATAAAACGACGAAATTAGGTTCGCTTGCTCCGAGAGATGATTTTCTATGACTGGACTTTCGGACGTTTGCGACGATTAGAACTGTGATGTCCGTCACAAATTTGATTATGGTAGTGATGATTTAATTCAGATATTAAACAGACATAAAACGAACGAAATCGATCGGTCGGACTCGAGTAAAAAATTACCGCACACGCATGCGTCGACGAAGAAATTTACAGAATGTCTTGGACGAGTATATTTGAATATGGTTCGAACAAGTCTGCATCGACAAAGACTGATTAGAGAAAGTCGACGTTTTCGTCCTAATCGATTTCACTGTTATTTCCGGGTCAACCATTGTGTACAGTAGGCGATGCAACCAGTGATTATATTTCTTAAATTTCAGATCGCTATTTATTTGATGATAGATAGATGGAAAATTATTCAAAAATTTAGACTGTCGTCGTGCGTTATTTACTCCAACAACTGAATTCTTGACATTTTGTAGCTGATAAAGTAACTCGCTCGATTACCACTGTCCATAGACTTATGATAACCAAAGGCGTGTGCTAGGGTGCAAATACTGCACTCGGGCGTCATTAAAAGCTCTCTTTATGAGCGGCGTACTCAGTATACTACAATATTATGTATTCAGTATGTTTTTTTGCCGCAGACGAAGTAGAAAAAGTCGAAATTGTTTTTACTGGTATAAATTAAATATTAAACGATCAAAAAAAAAAAAACAAAAACAAATGTAATAATTTATAACATACGGAATCTAAAACGGGTTTTTCGTACGCCGTCAGTTAACCGCCTGTCCGATCGACTAGGACGCCGTCGCGTTTCGTCTTTATTGAAATCGCGACACAGCGCATACGTACTCACAATCAACGAATAATTTATTTTCTTTCTACGATGAGACTTTGATTGATGCAAAAGTCATGGCACCACGCGTGCTCTATCTAATAGTGATGTCGATTTTATTTTCGTGCAACTGATTTTTTATTATTTGAGCCACGAGAAATATTCGATCATATTCGATAACGACTTTTATGACTTTTTTTCAAAGACTCGGAGTAATTTTATTTTCTTTTTTCTTTTCAAATTGTACCCGCCGAAGATGATAAAATATGTAATAATTCGCCAGCGAAACGACCGGTTTTGTAAAAGACACCTGTTTAAGAGTGTATACATATGTACACGAGTACACGGGTAGATACGAGAGTATGCCGACTACATCTGAAACTCGGAAAGTCTGCGCACGCCTATGGATAGTAACTCGCCCGGATCTGGCACACAATGTTTTCTTTTTTTTATACATTTCGTCGGATAGATGTACCTATAAATTTTGCCGCACATATACGTGCGCACTGCACACCTATGAACTTATCTATAATACGCGTACACGGGCGTCCAGTGCAACGACCACAGTCGAATGTTCGAATGTGGGAACCGGTACGTGTCGTTCGGGCGAGAGGAGAAGACGAAGGGAGAGGAGTAGTAGGAGGAGAGAGAAAAACAACGACGACGGAGGAACACAATAATTGTTATCCGATGGTCGGCGGCATCGATTTGTTATGATCGGGTCGCGCGCGCGCTCGGCTCGAGTACAATAATAATAATAACGACGACGACGACGACGATGATAATAATAATAATAGTAATAACACGGCGCGAAAGGTGCTACAAGAGGTCGCGTGTGCGGCGGCGTAGGTATACACACATATATATGTGTGAGTACACGATCAGGTAAGAGCGGCTTTTCAACGACGTGTTCAACAATCGCCGTGAGATAACGATATTTATTTTTTTTTGTTTTCGTTTTTTATACGTCTGTAATTTCCCAATGCCGTTTCACGCGGCGATGTCCTTATAGGCCTTTGGAGCGGGCCTACAATATATTTACGTACACTGTAATACTCTCGAAACCGCTGGGGTACGCGGTGTCGATCTGCGACGATCCATAACAAACTATATAATAATGCGCCCGTGTCCATCTGATAATAATATTTCGTGTCAGTCTGTTCGAAAGCGCGCGCGTCATTGTCGTCGTCGTCGTCGCGTTCGCGTTGCATTTGACAAAATATCCCGCGATTGTTTCATTCGATGGCGCGAGCGCGAGCGTTATTATATTGTCATTACTATTATTATACGACCATTATAATATTATATTATAATAATAGATCGACGTGTCGGGCGCATTCCGATCGCGCGCGGTTTAACTGGCACGCGGCAACAACAATAGATCTACATTAGCGCGTCGATGAAGAAAAAAAAAAATTAAAAAACGAGTTCGATCCCGTAAATCGAACAATGGCGCGAACGAGCGCGCGCGCGGTATGTCTTTGGGCAATTAGCCGGGTTATTAGTCGACGGCCGCCGTCGTATCTTGATGCCCCGAGCGCGCGCGCGACCGACCGACCGACCGATCGGGAGACATTGCCGCGTCGGATATCGTGTCTCGCGCGTGCGACTAGACGTGTAGGTACTTACTCAACAGAAGAGGAAAAAAAACGCCGCTATTGTATGGTCACGGCCGGTGTCGATGACTTTTCCGTTTCGGATCTCGCGGACCACTGCGGGGGCGAAACCGTTCGGACATTTCGGCGTAAGCCATTAGGTCTCATCATAGTACTACATTTGATATCACGATCAATAGTTTTCAAGACCTGTAAAGTTTATAAAATTGAAAATAATTTTAAAATTGACCTAAAATAGACTTACCGAAAAAAGAGTATTACAATCGACTTGTTCGATCTAGAATTTCTAGATTTATACGAATCCTTGTTATAGTATCTCCAGAACATTTTAGTTTTATCACGATTATCTGCGTCAAACACATACGTAATATTATGGTACATACAATAACAAATTTGAAATGACGTTATTAAAACGACGAACGATATTAATAGCCAAATAAATTTGAACTCTATAAAACGCGCGTCACATTTCAGTTCAAAAGTTGTTAAGGTCACTTACATATAAACATAAACGTATATACACCTCTAGTAGTGGGCTTAAATGTTTTATCCGACGGTCGATCACTACTTTGATATTATTATTCCGACGTATTTTTTTTCCCCTTTCCACAGATCCCGATTGAAATCGCATATTTGCACGGTTATTTAGACCATCGCGGTTTCCTAGTTATCAGCGTTATTTGTGAATATCATCACGGTCATATTACAACGTAATAAGGAGTACGAGGCGCGTGCACGTCTATTTCAAACTCAATAAAGTCATAAATATACACGATATCATAAAAAAAAAAGAAAAAAAAAGGGAGGCGAGACCCGATTATATTATAATAACACGTATTAACATACGTATTATATTATAACGTGTACAATAATAATAATAATACAAGATCGTTACCGTGGACTATATAATAATAATAATAATAATACCGTGTGTATCGTTAATACGCGTTCAAGTCGTCGTCGACTTGCGGTACGTAATATTATTATGTAGCCGTCCACACGGGACCTACGCGCGCCATTATAACTATTGCGTAGATTTTTTTCGCGAGATTTTCCAGCCACCTTTTTCTCGATCGTTTTGTCCGATAAAAGTCGCGTCACGCGTATATATTTCGTACGCGCACCTATATACGTATATACGAGTATATTATACATTTACGCACACGACGACGGCGGCGGCGGCGGCGGCGACACGTAGTACGTACACGCGTATATTTTCTTCCGATCTACGGCCGGAGATAAATGGAAAAAACGAAAGAGAAAGAAAATATAAAGGCAGGAGATGAAAAAAAAAAACAAGTCCGCAAGTCCTCGGGATAGGAGTATAGTGGCTGCGGTATGCGCGTGCGCTGAATACAACAATGGTACAAATAGTGTGGTAAGTGGATCGCCGAGGATTTCGAAATATGCGCGCGGCGGCGGCGCAACAATGCGTCGTGTACGTGTGTGTAGTGTGACGGTGTTTCGCTTTGCTTTTTTTTTTTTATTATTATTTATTTGTTTTTCATTTTTTTTTTCTTTTTTTTTACTTCGCACCCCGCGCTCTATGTATAGATATAAAGACGCGCAAACGTACACACGCGCGGCGCACAGCACTTATCTAGGCTCGGGGAGCCGCGCGTGAGACTCCTCAGATTTATGTGTCGCGACGTCCCGGGGTCAGGAATTAGCTATAACCTATTATATACATTATAATATTATATATTAAGTATTATTATTATTATCGTACGGGTGACCCGAACTTTACCGCTGGCTCCGGTCTTTCGTGTACGATATACAGGGTGGGGCAGTGAATCGGGCGATTTTAAAATAACTATAAAAACCCGACAAGTATTTTTTTTAACAAATATATTTATATGACCTGAAAGTATATAAAATAGCATTAAACAAGTGTTAATTTGTTATTTAATTTTTATAAATGATATCTGCAAGATGGGGCTACGAGTCATACAGCTAGAGTGAATATTCTAAAAGATTTGTTTCCGAACCGCATAATTTCTCGAAATGGGAATATTCCATAGCCTCCACGTTCGCTTGATTTAACGGCCTGTGATTTTTTCCGTTGGGGTATATCAAAAGTAGAGTATACCAAACACCACTAAGGCCACTTGATGATCTTAAACAAAGAATACGAGAAGAGGTGACACAAATCTCACCGGAAATTCTGCGAAACGTCATGACCAGTTTTCAAAGACGCCTTCACGAATGCTTGCTTCGAAATGGACGCCATCTTGCAGATATCATTTATAAAAATTAAATAACAAATTAACACTTCTTTAATGCTATTTTATATACTTTCAGGTTATATAAATATATTTGTTAAAAAAAAATACTTGTTGGGTTTTTATAGTTATTTTAAAATCGCCCGATTCACTGCCCCACCCTGTATAACAAGGAGCACGTTACTTACGCGCGTTGCCTATATGCTGTTATTGTTTTACAAAAGGCGCGACGAAAACCGTTCGGTAAATACGCGCGTTATTGTCTGTACGTACGATAATGTGCGTCGTATTATATTATACTATATATATTGTACTATATACGAGTATATTATAGAGAAGCGTCGCGCTTTGAAGATCGAAGACTGAAATGATCGCAATAAACAACGGAAGGTAGACGTGAAAAAAGGCTCCGGATATACGTATTATGACACGTGAACGGTAAAAAGAAAGACAAAAAAATCGCATCATCGCCGTGGCACGCTACGACACTATGATAATTTTCAACGACGATTTACATTGTCGTCCCCACTTACAATTATTAGACACTGAAGACTGATTCGGCTTTGCCCAAATTTAATCACATTAAACACCTATTTAATCATCGTCGTTGAAGTCTCCGTCGCTTTTATTTTTCTCTGACACGCCGCCGCCGCCCCGGAATAGACGTTCTAATCGATTCTGATCGTCGTGTGAACTATTCGCGATTTACACTGCGAACGAGCATTACAATAATACACGTCGTATGATATTACTCTTTGTTGTACAGCACACATATTACACACGCTCACATACACGGGCGCGCGTTGACGTTGTAATTTCGTTAATGAAACGCCGCGATTGATTTATGATGATGGTCAGATGTACAATGTGGTCGAGAAGTCGAACGTTTTCGGTTTTGTCAATCACCTTTGGTAATGATGGATTACCGTTTGTATACATATTATTATATAGTGCCAGTCGTTAATATATTATCATTATTATTATCATTATTATTATTATTATTACAATATAACGTTGCACACGCGCGCGCGTATAGTCTGACCGCGACGATCGCTGCACGTGTAAATAGACAACAATTTGTTAACGCTCGTGTCCGTCGTCGTCGCGGATTCAGAGTTCGGACACACCAGACTCGTCGATCGTACGCAAATCGTATGGGACGTATTTCGACGGGTTGTCTCACGAGAAACAGAGAAAACAATATATCAGGCCGACTTTGCGAAATCCCAGGACCTCGGGTCCGTTTCAGAAGTACATTCGTCTTGCTATCCAAATCTCTCCGGACGACCGACGCGGTATTGTCATCTGCGGCTTTCTTTCAAACCTATGTTGCTCGTTTTGATTCGAAAATTCGCGCCGAAACAGTCGCAACAACGGCGTCGTAAATATAGAGATCTCAAAGCTAACCCTGTTACGAACTAAGAAATGAAATCGACGAGATGACTTTCGAGTCGGAATCTTCCGTTTGGATTCGGTGTTTCTACAATATTCCCGTTCGACCGGGTCGAACTCGGCGGCGGCGTCGGCGGCTCGCACGTTTTCAGAGTAAACACGTTATTTATTACGATATTGTCATTACCCGCGCGGCGATCAAACTTTGCGGCGAATAGACGACGACGTCGATCGATCATCGACGGCGAAAGAGAGCGCGCCGCCCGTAAATACGATGATAATAATTTAGCGACGGGGAAAAGTACGCCACCGCCGAACGTGATTGATTGCCCGTTGTCGCCGCCTATATCGCCGACAATAAAACCGCCGCGGTATTTATAACGCCTCCGCGCGGCCGATTGTCCGTAACATTATTGTCTTTAACAGCCGCCGCCGCCGCGCCGCCGCGTGTGATCGACCGTCGTGTGTTATATTATTATCGTACCGCGTCCTCCGTCCGAGACGAACTCTTCTCGCTTCACCGAACGGCCATTTTCTGACGGATTTCGTCCTGCGACGACGAGAGGAGGGCACGGGCGTACGGGGGGAAGGAGGTGGGGTTAGGTTCTTCCCGAGCGTCTCGCGAGTATCCTTGGTTGGAAATGGTATTTTCAAAGCTCGGCTCTCACGCGTCCATCTACATTTTTCATATTATAATATCTATACCGATCGCAGTGAAACGTAACAGAACGATACATAATCAGCAAACACGTTTGAAGGTGATCGCATATTTTGAGCGTATCGTTTCGTTAGGGTGTATTTTCGCACGTGTATCCCGCGTAAAACAGACAATGATTTGTAAAAAAATATCGAATGCCCGTGTGCCGTTTACGGTCTTATTTAGATATCCATTGCAAGTGCGATTTGACGAGCCGACCCCGTACAGTAGTGCGCGAATCTGGTTATCGAAACATCGCGACCGTGTATCGCCACCACGTACGTATATACAGATTAAGTTTGAGTAGATTACGTCTGAAATGGTCGACATTATTCTTCGTATGCGATCGATATTCCATGATTCCATAGTGCTCGTTCAATCTCGAGTTTCGTCGCCGTCTATAAATCATATCGAAATTAAACAAACTTTATTGAACGCTAACCTTTTTTTGGCGAATATTAAAAAAATTACCACTTAAAAGTGATTCAATTCGGAGACGTCTTGTTTGAAGCTATATATTTTATCGACATCTCTCAAAACGTAACTATAATAATATTTTACGCACGCGGGTTGTACACACGTACGACGCGAAACGCATATAATAATAATAATATACGTATAAATAATATAATAAACGCACAACTACACGCGATATTCTAATATAATGTGTTACGGTGAATATATTATAACACACGTACGAAGTACACGTGTACGGAGGTTTTTATTATTTCTTTTTATCTAAAAAACATCTAATATTATACTCGCGCACATCGATCAATGATAAAAAATAATAATAATAATAATAAAATAGAAAAAATAAAATAAAAACGATTGCCGATCCGATGTGTGCCTTATTGGTCAAGCGGCGGCGGCGGCGGCGGCGACGGAATCCACATATTATTATACGTATACCGACACACACGCGAGAGCCGTCGCCGTTGATTACAAGGCCGCACGTACAAATCGTTATTATCGCCGCCTCTCTCATTATAATATTATTGCCGTACGGTGCCGTTGCGATCTTCGTAGGTAGGTGCTGTGTAAAATATATGCGCATAGGTGTATCGTACGCGAGAACGTATAATATATAATATTTATCTAAATTTTTTTCGGGGCGATTTCGAGAGTTCATATATTATTTGCTCTCTCTCTCTCTCTCTCTCTCTGTGTACATCTCCTCTTGCCCTCTTCGGATCACCGACGCCGCCGTGTCGGTCTCTGTCGGCGCACAAATCTCACCGAAAAAAAAAAAAAAAATAATAATAATATGACGGAGATATAATAGTAATAATATCGGACGCCCGCAATAGACGTGCGAAAATCGAAGAGTACGCGTCGGAATCCGTCGGTGCGGCGCGTACGTTATTATTATATTGTTTTTACGCCGCCGCGCCGTAGAGATGCGGCGCAATGTGTAATATTATCTCCGCGCGTAACGCGTGAAACGAAATAGATGTTACCCAAAGCGAGGATTTATCGATCGCCGGACGTCGGCGCTCCGTAAAAAACGAGTCGCTGGAAAAATGTCCCGGCCCTGGGAGAGCACTCGTCGTCTTTACGACCGGAGTTGTTTCGTCTAATGACTGGGGCCCGGAAGTTCATGCTTGTGCGTGCTTTTATACGCAAAAAAGTCGCTAGATAAGCAACACGTTTGAATCACAACCTAACGAGTTCGAAAAAATGGAATTCATTTTGAATACGTATGTTGAGATGGCCCTGAAATGTGCATTTTTTCCGCGTAAAATATTAACCAGCCATAATGAAAATGACAATATTACGTAACCGTAGACAGCCAGTGTAATAGATCACACGATTTTTATCGACAGTTCTTTGTGATCTATTCGTTCGGCTCGTATATCTTCAGATGCACTCGAGTGAAAATCCGAAAAGAAAATCAATATTTTCGGCTCCGACTGATGGCGCGATCGGTAAAAATCCAACAGTTATTGACTAGCGGACGGTTTTACGGCAAACATATAATATATTATTATATACGTCGCGTTAACATTATAATATATCGCGTACGACGACGTGTGATCATCGCGTAGGAAGCGCGCGTTCGAATTTTACGAGAACAAGCGTATAATGAGCCGAAATGGGTTTTTTCCCCGTCTCCTTTTCCTGTGGGAAACCGCACGTTTATAAAAAATGTATTCCGCGCGGTCGCGCCGGAACTGCTGACGACCGACGCTAAAATTCGCGATCGACCGCTTCATGACGTGTTGTGTAGTAGTAATAACGCGCGGAAATCGGACGTAAAATTCGCCATTAAAATAGATGAAAAAATAAGAAACAAAAAAAAAAGTAGACGTTTTAATACTCGGGCGCGCGCGTTATTTACGTATATTATCATAGATACCGTAACGCCGTACACGCGAGTGCGTTACGACGTTATAAAACGTATTATTCAAATTTTCGCGACGCCCGCCGTCGGTTACGTGAAATAATAATAATTATAATACATTATCTCGCGTTTCGTCGAGATTTATGGGCTCTCCGAAAATCCGGCTATTACGCCTACTCGCCGTACTATTGCGGATGCTCGTAAGTGCCTATACTAGCGTGGTCTTCCGGCCCGGGAATCGACGATTTTTCGCTGCGGTCGTACACGAGCCTAGAACTGTTCGCGGATTTACGAGTCGACGCGGGGCCGGTCCGATTGGAATCGATAAGATAAAATCTGGTCGAACACGAGCGCGTCTGAATACGAAAGGATAATAATATTACTTTATACATTCGTCGTTATACGACGACAAGTCAAATTTGTCGTTTTCAACACAACCGTACGGATAAGTCAAACATAAATATTATATTATATACTTTAGAGTACACGGGTTGTAAGATTAGTAAATTGTATTCATACGTTTGTTTTTTTTTTTACCGAAATAATGCGAGAACTGAATTTCAGACCACATTGTGAGTTACAAAGCACCTTCGCGTCGCTCAGCGACGACCGTCGGTTTCAAACTCGTACGAATTCATATTATAAATAATTTTCCGTGAGCATGGAAACGAATTGATTTCTAACCGTAGGAAGTTAACGGATTTGATATTATGTTGATATCCAGTCGCGCCGCCGCCACCGATTTAGTTATGACCGAAATGAACGAGATCTCACTATCCGCAATCATCAGCGGTATTAATAATATTATAATATCGCGAGCTCGCGTGATGTTATATACACTATCAAGGCCGTTGTCGGAGGAGGGGAAAGCCGCCCGAATTAGGTGGGTTCCGCGGAGCACGCCCCCTCAGCTATTTTTCAATTTTTCGTCAGTTAAGGCGAATCGCAAATAAACAGCGTATCAACCGACACCGTATTTCTCCGACACGAAAAAAACAATGTTTAATACGTTATTTTACATATACGAATAATAGTTTACGTGATTGATTTTTAAACCGTCGGCGCCGCCGCCGCCGCCGAACCGACCTTACCGAAAACAGTAAATAGTTTTCGTCGGTAAACTATAAGGCCGTCATTACGGTGTAGCGTATATTTATGAGCCGGAAGGACTATGTGTAAGTACTAAAAATTACAGTCGTATGCAAACTTTTGGAGCTTAAACCCGTGTCCTCTAAAATACGTCATTCGATTTTCTTTTATGGTATTAAAAAAAACTTTTAAAATTATATATTTATTTCTTTTTCATTTAATATAAAATTCTGGTAATAGATTATATCGTATACCTATGTATTTTTTGATTTTTCATCGAAATAGACTGTAACTGTTTTCATATTTTCAATATTCTCATTAGAATACGTCTAAAGTGATTGGTGAACAATGGCAGTTTTTAAAACTATGCAAATCAAACGAACAACGAAAAGAAAAAAAAACACTTTACAATATGCCAAAATATGCATAAGTAAAAGACTTCGTATTTGGATTCAGATCTGTATATGATCTGGCGGCCTTTCTATTCGCTAGATAAAAAAAACGTGCAAATCCATCGACTTCCGGACGCTATCTCGTCCGTTTACATTTTATCAATCGAGCCTGACCTAACCCTTTGCGCTAAACGCCGCCGTCGGCGCCTCCGTATACCTGGCCACTTACAACGTACACACATAATAATTCATTCGATTCGGAAGTGGCGACGACCGTTATACATTCCCCTCTTTCTCTCCCCTCGCTCGTATACTGCACGTCGTAACGCGCTCATTGCCCACGATATCGGACATTTATGGTGGACACGGCAAGTGCACAATATGTTAAATCCGATTGTATACGAAATTCGACTTCTCGCGCCGAGACGATGTCGTGTGTGATTTCTCGTCGCTCTTTTATATCCACAACACCCGCGAGACAATACGACGAAGAGGAAGTGTACAGTACTATTTATATGCATCACATAAACCATGAATATTGCATGAAGCAATGACAATTTAAACGAGTGTATAGTATTATAATATGTATAAACGGTCTTTGTAAAACAATGCGTTTAAATCATTTTTAACAGTTGACAAATTGTCCGAAATGTCTAAAAGACCGTTCGCCCACGACACGTCGGAAAACGATATTGTGTGTTATATAAAATATACCGTACGCCACGCACATAGCGCGTTCGTATAAGCTCCTTACGACGACGGCAGTATTGTTCGGCCGTAGGAAGGTATTATTGTTGTTGTTATTATTATCGAGTCGGCCGGGGGTTTATGATAATAATAATAATAAGTGACAGTCCGAAAACAGAAAGCTATTAAACTATATAAATTATTTCCGCTTTCGATAAAATTATTTATGATTTGGATTCACGTTTTATAAAATGTTTATAGAATAATATAATCCAATGCAGCGGTTCTCAAACTGTGCTCCGCGGAGCCCTAGGGCTCCGTCAGAGTAGTCTAGGGGGCTCCGTGGCTCCCTGGGCATATCTGTATTAATTAAATTCAAATTATTAAATTATAATTATATTTCTTAGTTACATTTTTTAATTTTTATATTTATATTCAATATTATTTGGACCGTATACTAATATGTATTATTTTAAACGTTTAAACTATTTATAAATTCGCATATTATATTGTTTTGTGTCATAGTCAAAATGAGATCAGATAAAAGCCGGCTTCATTAGACATATTGTACGATAATTTAGTTAATTTTTTAAATAAAAAGCAATAATCGTTTACAATTGACATCATTTTTTATGAATTATTGTTGTCTCAAATAAACATTTCTGATTTTCGGGGCTCCGTAATTTTTTTTAGGAACATAAAGGGGGTTCCGCGAACAAAAACGTTTGAGAACCGCTGATCTAATATTATAATGTATACTCGTTCGCGCATCGAGCGCGGGATTCTTATTTTTATTTTTTTGATCATATACCACCGCGAGTCGGACTAATGTGAGCGTCACGATTACCGGTATACTAAATTGATTTCGTTCGAGAAAAAAAAAAACAGTATACACACATAATATTACACTAATATACGTACGATGATGATGCGTCTAGAAAGTTTGGAAAGCCTAAGTTTGTAATTGGGATCGCGCACGCGGATCGAATTATGATTATTAACGACCCGATTTAACGGCCGAAAACACGTCTTAATAGCCGCCACAAATTAAATTAATACGCCGTCGTCGGTGGGAGGGGGGGGCATGGGTGCCCGATGAAAATTCAATTTTAACCGTGTCGCGTTATTATAGAATATAATATTAACGCGATCCGCGACAAATCCAAAAGGATATCCGAATCATCGTAAACTATTATTATTATTATTATTGTGTTATTATGTATAGTTACGGTTATAGAGTCGTGACAACTCGAAGCCGAAAGAGGAGTAAAAACGAATTGGAGTTAATAACGTCAAAATGCACCCAACCTATATACAACGTAATCGGGAGTCTTCGAATAGTCGTCGGCTGTTAGGCGACTACGTACTGCATTTTTAATAAAAAAACGTATATGAGATTTTGGTTAACGAAAAAATCAAATCCCAATCGCAGATATTCGACGAAAAAACTCAACTTACGGTCAATACTCATATACCAATAGTGTTTCCGTGAAAAAATTACTATTTAACAACTAACCTAACGACGATTTCTATTACACAAAGTAAAACGGTTGAAAACGCGCGCGCGTTCAAGTCGAATGGCTAGAAATCGGGAGACGCTATATAAAAGACTCGCTCTAAAAAGATCGAATCGGACAAAAAGCGTATATAACATGATATCTTATAATATGATTATTATTATGTAAATATTATGGATCTACGGCGGCGGCGCGCTCTTATCGTGTTACGACGACGACCGCGGAGACGCGTAACCATCGCGTTAGGTATTTTCGCAAAATATCACGTCGTTTTTCGCACGCGAACGGGTTCTGCAGAGACCCGAAAAAGAAATGATTTACCGCGGTTTGTCACTCGGCGTATAGATTTATTAACGTTTATTAAAATAATATTACGCCGAAAATTACATATAATACGTATAATGTATATATATATACTACAAAGACGCGCGCTCAACATTTAAACGTCACGCGAATTAATTGAAAACGTACTTCTGTTGTTATTATTATTGTACGACTAATAAAATGGCGTTTCGTTTGATTTTCGTGTGATTAATTGAAAACGGCACGAAACACGATTGCGAAAAAATAGGTTTGGCAGGTTTTGGTACATACAAATATACATTATATTATGCGTACGTAAAACACCACCGCAGTTGCGAAACGAAAATTTACTACTATATTCATAATAACGATAATATATGGATATACGCTGCGAGGAGTGTGTATGTGTGTATACAACGACCTAACACTTGTTTTTAAACGTTTATCCATAATTTTAAGCCGCGCGAATGTTATAACTGTTCATAAATCACTACCTACAATAAATCGTATTCAATTTTGCGGTGCCGGTAGTCTCGCGCATGGTAGTAAATAACTTATGAATAATACACGCGCGCGTATATATCGTATATACATAAATATTATATACTATATACATCGAATATTGTGCGTATACCGATTTTGTTTTCAATCGTCGTCGGGGGGGGGGGGGACGCGTGTTGCGCGCGAGAAAAATCAATAAACTCTCACGGAAAATGTATAATTACATGTGGTTGGCGAATGTGTATGCGCTTAATTTCAGCACCTAATACACAGCGCTCGAATCGGGAAAGTCGTATAACGAGCTTTACACGAGAAAATTCTACTATAGTCACGATATTGGCGTAGCAAAAAAATCGATTTTTTACGGACATTAAATCTCGACATTTTGACAATTTGAAATACAACCGAGTTTTTAATGTTTTATGAAAACAAAAATACATTATCGTCGACATATTTTTTTTGAATCCGAATTCGAGATTCGCTATTACCACGCCTAAAATTCGATCATTGCGCGCGTGAAACTGAAAGGAATCGCAAATACAGATCACGTCGGGACGGTTTACGGAGAGAAAAAACGAATCATAAAACGCGATAGTAACGCACGCCGAAAAGTATGCCGTCGAATCGTTACCGATATTATTGCATCGCGCGTGATACGAGCCCGAGCGGGACTTCAAAGAGTTTTTAATGTTTTATGAAAACAAAAATACACTATCGTCGACATATTTTTTTTTAGTTTTTCATCGAATAAGTTGGAATCGCTGCTCGAAAAAGATCTCGATCCGCACTCGCCGTTCGCGTCTGCGGGAACGACGGTGGATCCGAATTCGAGATTCGCTATTACCACGCCTAAAATTCGATCACTGCGCGCGTGAAACTGAAAGGAATCTTATACAGATCGCGTCGGGACGGTTTACGGAGAGAAAAAACGAATCATCAAACGCGATAGTAACGCACGCCGAAAAGCATGCCGTCGAATCGTTACCGATATTATTGCATCGCGCGTGATACGAGCCCGAGCGGGACTTCAAAGAGTATCCGCGTTGATCAGATTACCAGAAATCAAGCGATCAAATTACGACGTTAAAATGCTTTCGCGTACGTGTTTAATTACACGTCTGTAGGATATTATAATCGATTACGTTTCACGGCCGTTGGGACTGATACGCCGTTTGAGACGACGCGCGGTATTAATAATATTGCGACGGTGTAATATCCCCCGTGTGTGGCGCGCGCGCGAGAGCGGCTCGCGATATCGACAATAATCGATCGTTCCAATATCGCGTTATCGGCGTTTTATCGCGCGTTTGCGTCACGCCGATACGTAATAACAATATTATTATTATTATTAAATGTATGTAAAAAAGCGCGCGTGCAATAATAATAATATGTTATCGAATGTAATAATATATTACAATAACGTGTGACATTCGCAACGTAACGTCGTCGTGGTGTTATATGGTGTCGTTACACGCGCGTACACGGGCGATTGCGACGCAATTATTATCGGCGAGTATTTATTTTCTTATGCGGATTTTCAAAGAATTTTTTAACAACGTTCAATCGACGCGACGCGTTTAGGTCGCGCGCACGTGCGCGTGTAACGCGAAAATAACCATACGAATTCAGCGATGGAATGCATATTGGATACGGTGCAAAAGTCAGCGCGCGCGAAAATCGAATCGCCGCGTTTAGAAAGAACAAATCGATGATGTATCTTATAACACGGTCTATGCGTCGTGTATCTCAGGAGGTATATCAGTATTAGTCTGAGTAATCGAATTTATCCATAATCAACGGTAAAATGTATATATACTTTTTTATAATATCTACTCGCGTTCTTTTTCCTTTTTTTTTTTTTAAACACTGCGTCTACGGTGCACTAAAAAAAAAAAAGGAGAGGAAAAAATGCATTTCTTGGTAAAAGTAATAAGGAATACGGTCTTTCTAAACATTGCGAACGACGATAATTATATATATATATATAATAGGACGTGCAGTATTATACTCTATAAATTATGATTTTACCGGAGATTTTAATGTTTTAAAACATTAGAGTATATGACTTTTATACGTAAAAACACGTACTGTTAATAATACGTACTCGTACGTATTATAAGTATACGGTAGTAATACGTAATTGGTACAGAGTTATTTTGAAAACAATCATATAATACGCAGAAACGAAACGTTTTAAAACGCAGGTCACTAGAGTTTACGCGGATCATAGATATAATATACTATAGCGAAAACGCCGAGAAATCAACGTCGGATTCGATAGCGGCTGTGGAACGGACGAGTCTCGCGTCTCCAACCGCTCGTTTCTCGAACGGGCGTTTTACCGTATCGATACCGTGTATCTCACCCCTATCGTACGACACTGTTTATTCGCGTCATCCCCTTCCGAAAACCACTGAAAAAACTGACGGACGCGCGTGATCCGGTCGACTACTACGCAAACGATAGCAACTCAGTTCGTACGCGCGTAGGTTAAACATATATACGTATATAATCATATAATTATTATAATACTATGACGTGAGACGTCGTCCGCGAAATGTTATCGGGCGTAGAGTTTCGCGGCGGAGGGTAGGGGGGAAGATAAAAAAAACCCGGCGGCCGTAGTGATTTATTCGAGTGCGAGCACGCGGTCGTCGTCGTCATAAATATCGCGTACACGTAAACGCGTTTACATATAAAAATTCGCCAACGACCAAATGTGGAATAAAAAAAAAATAATAAAAAATAAATATATTAACACTAAGTAATACCGTAACGTATATTATCGTCGGACGACTCTGGGGCGAGCACATCGAGTATAATAATAATAATATAATATAATGTATACGTACGACGTGGACCGCGTGTAGGCAGAGGCGCGCAAGCAGGTATACGTTTTGCCGACGACCACGTATACACACTTATATAATATGATGCGGACGCGCGTCGGGTGTAATTAATTTTGATAAATGCTCTCGGACGAAAATGTGCCGACGCGTCCTGCGGAAGGATATCGCGCGACGGACATTAATTGTCAACTCGGATTTATTCCGGGCACACGCGCGCGTGCGTGTGTACAGAAACTAATGCGCGACACGAACGAATCTTATTGCTGCCGGTAATTTATTGCGCGTGTTGGGTGGAGACGGGGGAGGGATCGAGCCACACACGAAGAGAAAAATAACATCGCCGCCGCCGCCGCCGCTTTTTTATCCGCGCGTGATCTATGGCCGGCCGCGGTATCGCGATCAATCTTTCGCATTTTTTTTTTTGTCTTTTTTTCTGCTTTTTTTTTTCATCGTTCCCCTCCGCCCGCGAAAGGGCGCGAACGCGCGTCGAGAAACGATACACACATTGGTATGTATTATATACATGCGCGCGTGAACGCGCTCGCGATTCTCCGCTCTCCGAGGATAAGAGATCGCGAGCGCCTCCTCGCGCTAGAGGTGAGACTTTACGGGTTTGTTTTTTTTCCCCACTACCCCTCCTCGTCGGTTTTCGTCTTTTATTCGCTATTAGCGCGCGTTATTATAATGCACGCACACGCGCTAAACTCGTTATAATATTCAATTCCGCCGCCGATACACTCCTCCGCAAACGTTGCGGCACGACGACGACGACGCGCTCGCTTGTACGCGACAAGCGCACGCGGCCGGCGGCGCGACCATACGATTGTTTTTTTTTTATTTTTTTAATCACAGGACGAAATCGGGTCGATCGTTACCTCGGAATGATTTTGCTGATGGATTTCCGTATAATATTATGTAGAATGTAAATTAACGCGTTTACTATAATATCATATGACGCCGATTAAAGAGCTACGTTTGTATAATTATTGATTATTTTTATTCGCTCTGCGTACGGAGTGTCTAAATAATTAATATCCGAAAACAAAATACAATATCAAAAATTATCGCTACATATTCAATTGTTGCAGTGAACGACGACGAGAAAATACTCTCGGTTAGAATAAAACAATATCAAATAAAGGCACGAATCATGTGACGCAAACGGTTTTGGTAGAGTACTAGAGTAAAAAAGTAATTAAGAAAAAGTATTCAAATGCGCGTTTGAAATATTTTTCCAAATCACCCACGTGTATTTGAAAACAAATGCTTTTTCTTATTATTCTATAGATTATTATTATTGTTTTTAATTCTATGACGTTAAACGATTAATAAATGTGCGTGTGTCGAACTGCATTAAAAATACTACATGTTTTCTACGAGTTTTATATTAATTCGATGAATATTTTTTTAGGATTACAATGTTCAGAGGCTCAACACAAAGTCATGCCGAATATCAACCAGAAATCAATATAACCATCACTGAACCAGCTATAGAATTGATATTGAATCAGCAAATATTTTATGTAAAAAATAATAAAAGTATCTTCAAATCGATTATACTCGAATACCTTTGAAAAGTGTTTTTACAAGACCGAACGGACGATATTACATACATTATTGGAAACTCGAACGTTCAACGGCGTAATACACAGCGCTCGGGCATTCTGTACACAACGCTCCTGGATTTTCGACCCTTTTGTAGTATGGACATTCATATTTTGACATTTTGAAAAATGAGTGAAAAGTGAAATTTTTAGTAATACGATTTCGATGCGTTGTTAATTCTATACGTGTGTTGTAATACATAATGTATTTGAACAACAGGAGGCCGCTTTCCAATTTCATGCGCACTCGTATACAAAATAGAGACTAGTCGTTGTAAACCAGTTTGTAATTTGTGAATAGTAATAATTTATCGAGATTTTGAAGATGTGCGACAGAAATAACTATAGCATTTATCATATTTTACAAAATTTGTCGGGTTCGGGTGGTCGCGGGGAACCGGAGGGCGAACGCGATAGTAGTATAAATATACGAATCTAAACCGCGGTCTCGACAGGTCGGGGAAATAGCAGGGCTTGAAACTGGTTTTTTTTTTTTTAAACCGATCGATTTTAAATTTTTTTTTAACAAGTACCGTAACCGAAAAGTACTTAATAAGTATTAGAAAAAAAAAAACACCAATCGTAAAATTCAAACTGAAATCGAACAATTTAAAAAAAAAAACTCCCCGTTCGTAAAACCGAAACCGTTAAAATTGACACCGGTTTCAATCAATTTAACAAATTAATTACAAAGTGGTTACAAGTTTTGATCGATTTTGTGTTTTAGACCAACGGTTCCCAAACTGTACATCATCGCGGTGCCCTATCTCATCGGTTACCTACATTTTTCACGCTCGTAATGATTTTTCTCTTTTTTAATATTTTTCATTGTTTCTTTTAAGTGTAAAAATGTATTCATTTCGGCTGTATTTTTAAACGGTTCTATTGTGTTTTGTGTTCAATAAAATCATAAAAATTTCCCATCGATGAGATTTATCGTTCGTTTTTTTTATTTACGTTCCTCGTGGTATTCATTGAGGCCGGGTACCGTGGCCGAATTCAATCCAAAAAAGGGCACCGCCGGAAAAAAAAACTTTGGGAATCGCCGTAATTATCTCGAAAACATTGTGACGCGGACTATTTTATTCTATTTTATTGGTATATTAATGTGCTGTGAGGAAAAAAAACGCGACGGTCTTCAAAAACCGTTCTCGAAACTGAAACTAAAGACGTCAAAGTTAATATGGGCCGCGAACCTTGGAAAATAGTTTTGCGAACACCGCAAGCCATCGACTAACACGAGACTAATGATCGCCGCCGAGTGGCGCGTCATTTACAGAGACGACGAATCGCGCGAGACGTGCTGCAATCGATGCAGTCGACTGTTGCACCGAAGACGGCGGTCTACATATTGCATACACGAGTGAACTCTCCGATCGTAAAAAAAAAAAAAAAACGCGCGTGCGTCAATCGCACGACAGTCGTACGTTTCGCAATACATTTAGTTTACTATTTCTAATATTATATATATATATATATGCATATAAGACGCTCGCGCGTATTATTAATATTATATTATTATTGTTATCGTCATGGCCATGATTGACAATCCACCACGGACTCGTTCCGCAATATACGCATGACGCGAGCGAGTTCACGTAAGTCCCGGGAAATACGACGCAGGAACCGGCCCCGACAATACGACTCGCGCGTTAGTATTATTATAATATAATGTAATGCGCCGTCTTATTGTTATTGTTATACGACGCGAGATCCGAGAAATTAAGTCTGCGCAAAGAGGAGGAAAAGGAAAACGTTTTAAAGCGCACGACATGTTGTTATTATTGTAATGCGTATTGTAATCGCGAAACGAATATTACATTATTGTTATTATTATTATTTGTGCGCTAAGGCTACGATGCTTTCTCGGCTGTGTGTTTCAATCAAGCGCATAGAAGTGTAAATAATTGATTTTAATTTTGCATTTTTTCTAATATTATTGTTTTATTTCCATTTTCAAGGGTATTTTTTGGAATTTTCTAACTAAATAAAGGGTTAATTATTATCGATTTTCATTATATGCAATCTTTATCGACTAGCTGTTACTAAAATTTATCTAACTTAATTTAATTCTGTGTTTGTAATTGTATATATTGATAATAAACGCTATTAAAGGATAATAATTGTTATGCTTTTATTTTATGAATTACATTTTTCAAAAGCATCGATATAGGTTTAAGGCGCGTTTTCAGGTCCTAAAAGAATTCTTATTTCGGCGCTCTCGCGAGTATTTTTCGGACGTTTATTTAGGGTTTTTCAGGTCCGGGCCTTGATAATAACTACGTTATGATGTCATTATTATAATGTTGTATTATTGTCGCGCACACGAGCCACCGCGCAGCTCGCGGCGGAGATTCCTTCGCGCGTACGCAATGCGCCACATTTAAAATTTTAATAAATTACGCCGGACAAACGCGCGCGTCCGTGTGTGTGTGTGTCGTGTAAACTCGATTAACGCGATACACACGGCGAGTATATTTTATAATAATAATAATAATAATAATGTACAAAACGCGGCGCACAAGAGAGCGGTTGTTGTTAGTCGCGTTGTAAGTCGCTTGTTCGGACGTGTGTTTTTTAATATATATATATATTATTTATACACATAAACGTGTGTACACGATTCCGAGCGGTCATTTCATCTGCCGGCCGGTCGTCTGCGAAGAGCGCGGCACTAATTAGCGCCGCTCGCCGCTGTCTGATCTATATATGGATCTAAACTATATGACACGAAGTCGTATTGTTATACGCGTTAAGCGCTTCCCGTACAGTGATTTATGTACTCGGATCGCGCGAGCCGCGCGCGCGTGTTTATACCGCGCCGCGTGCAGAGGTCACCGCGCGCGTGTCATGTTTGTAAAAACGTACGTTATTAGGCCGCGCAGTGGCCTGGACGCGAATGCGAGGCGAGGCCGAGAAGGTTTTATTTTTTTCGATTCGAGTTTTTCGAAATACGACGAAAACAACAGTTGTGAAAACAGTCCGCGCGGCCGGACTTCGGGGGCGGGCACGACGATAGTTGTTTAACTAATTCCCAATACCACCGTCGTTATTGGTGATTTTTTCGATATTAAACGGGGATGATAATTACATATTATAATCCTTACCTCGAGTCGATCTTGAAGTTTTGAAACAATTTGTCAAAAAATGTCCGCCCATAGTGGTAGTCCGGTCGAGTTTCTAAAATCGCGTTCACGTCGTCGTTTGTTCGTTTTTCGTTCGTTCTCGGTCCGTCATATTGTTGCACGAACCGATTTCGCAGCGTGTTGTACATATATAAAAAAAGAATGGCAAAGTAAGTAATAAGCAGTATAGTTTTTTTATAAGTCGTACTTACTCTGAAATCCACAACAGCCCATTACTTTTCTTATTATTTGCTATTGCTATCGTCATTTTTCGATGCCCCCGCAGCAGCAAATGCATTTTTCATTCTCCGTGTAGTAATTATAATATACTCGCGTTAATTATAATAAAATAAATAGTGTAGATAAATAAATAAATAATGTGTTTTCAGCTGTATCGCGGTGTATCGATTTCCCAAGGTCTCGTTATTTTCCTGTTGGTCGTTTTAACCGGATACCGTCACCGTGTTTATGGTCACGCGGTACGTGGGCTGCATATAATATAAGGAACCTCAGCGTGAAACGTACCGAAAGAGATCGAAAGAAACGTCTCGGACTGTACGAACTTGGACGCCACGGTAGAAAGCGGCGAAATCAATCAAAAACAAAAGCGCCGCGGCGTCTCGTCCGCGGACGAGACAAACGTGATTTTCTACAAGGTTGGGAAAAAAAAAAAACATCAAGCTCGTTTCGCGTTTCGTTCGAACGGTCCAATCAATATACGGTGTGTTGATGTTTTCGCGCGTGTACTCGTCACAATTCGGCGTTGGCGTCGACCCCCCCAACCGATCTCTTGACCCGACAGAAATCGATTAATTTTTCTTAATTTATTTCTCGATATTTTTCTTGGTTTTTTTCGCCCGTTTATTCGAACGATATATCGTACAGTTTATAAATCACACTGTGCTCTCTTGCGGCAGAACGCGCCTCTTCCCTGTCGTCCGGTCCGCGACGGACGATTTGTCAGCGCTCGGATCCGCCACCTCCGATCTACACGACACTGACACTGCGTTATAATGTTATTATTATTATTATTATTATTATTATTATTATAATCCTTTCGCCGTCCCGCGCAGTCTCGTCCGATGCGATGATAATTATAATCGCTTTCCGCGCGACGACCGCGGGTGTATTAACATTTTTTTATACCGTACGTATACCGCGGCGGCGAGTTATTTATTACGGCGCGAAATCGTGTGGATTTATAAATACAATTTTTATTTTTCGTTCCGTGCAATATCCTGCGCTTTTCGTGCGGCTCACCGAAGTGAGTACACGTGCACGCCGAATAGTCTCCGAAACGCGACCCGTCGCGTTATATCACACATCGCTTCGACGGTAAACGGAGATGGTCCGCGCGCGTATTAGTTTTACGTAAAAACTCGTCGAATTTTACGGGTTTTAGATAACTCGAAAACAATATTGTATAATATCGCCGCGCGCGCGCGCCCGACCGTCCATTCGGAATGTGTTAATAACGTTTTATACCACGCACATATACATACTCGAGCAAACGTAGTCGTCGAAATCGTCGTTTTCAATCTTTTTGGCCCGATGTAGGCCATTCGCCGCCACCACTCTGTAATCACCTAATTCTTCGCCGTCTATTGCATTTGCTCCTAATTCCCAACTCGATCTCTTCGTCTCGGCCGTTCCAGCGGTCTCTCTCCGTCGGCGATCCGTTTCGTCGTTGCCTCTCGAATTGTCCGATCTCGTCCTCTCTCGTATATATACGTTCTGCCCCCAGCTAACACTTCGACATATCTCACTCGTATACGAAGCACGACTCGAAAACGTGCCCAAAACGTTGTAAAATATATTTTCGTCTTTTGTAGGACAAACTTTGATTTGAAAAATCAGTCGTTAACTGAATTAATTCTTTGTTGGATTTCTTCTCATCTAAGGTCGCAGTATTTATGGGATTTTTATTTCATATAATCAGAATATAAATGATATATTTTAGATCAGCCGATTATAATTCCACAGAATGTAACTACAGAAACCTTTGCGAATGATTTTGTTTTTCTTCAATGACAACTGAACTATTCATATTTTGCGGAAATAAAGGAGACGTCGCATTTGTAACGAACGCACTTATAATCACAAAATATCAATAATCTGTCCTGTTGAAAACGACTAGCGACGACTGTGTGATTTGTAATTTTTTTTTTCCAACATATTTTATTTATAAGTGTTTTGAATATTTTGTTTCTGTATCGAATCGATTTAGATGTATTCGTAATATTTCATTTTTTCAAACCCAATATAGTGGATTCCATTTTCGGAGCGTGTTCACGGTGTCGCTGTTGTGAACGCACTGATTCCGGTCGTATTGTTACGTATACTTTTGGCGCCCGCCCGCGTCAGCTTTTAGCTGATAGGCGGTCGCGCATGCGCCGACCGCTTTCTCTTTTCTTTTGTTTGTGACTCATCGGTAAATTACAACCAATTATAATATATATATTATGTTATTATTATTATTAAAATATTGTTATTAATATGTTTATAATTTTTTTTTTATTATCATCTCATCGGTATGAAAAGATTTTTATTTTAATTCTAGTACGAATAAAAAAAAGTTATTAAATACCAAGAAAATAGCGGAATTAAAGTAACTCTCGTAAAGAATATGACATTTATAGTTAATTCGTGTTTTTATGATTTCAAAAATTCGAAAACAATATTAAATTATTTTGTCGCGTTCGTTATATAACAATGCAAAAACGTATTATTTGCGCGTAAATTATTTAACGTGCACAAGGGACGTGTTTTCATATAAGGGTTTCTTTTTTACACTATTTTCACCCAACGTCTGTTTCTCCGTCGCTTGTGCCGCTTTTGACTTTTTCGAGCTAGTCGTAAATTTCGAAATCAATTCACCTCGATGCACTCGCCAGTCTGGCGGGACTCGGAACAAATGATTAATGGCGCGGGCCTTTGTCGGAGTCTATTTTCTCGGCGAGTTCTCGCGGGTCGACGAAAACACGAACGCGCCCAAAGACGCGTACGACAACAAACAATATACAACGACAATGTCGTTGCGATAAACAGCCGATCTTCTTCTTTTTCGTTTTCTCGTCAATGCCCGCGGATTCTCCCCGCGTTCGCAGGCTCGTCCGTTTGTCAAAATAAACGCTTGGAAATAATTCCCCGTCCGCGTGTGTGCACAATGTGTACCTTCCGCGTTATTTTTTACCCTTCGGCGCGCGATAATTTACGGTCGTCTTATTCACCGGAGTTCATATTATTATCGCGTGTATATTATATACCGTATTTACGTAGTTAATGCGACGAGCGTTTTGCCCGGTTTCCGACCGTAAATCATCGTCGTCGTCGTAGGTACATTTACGTTTTGAATAATACTGCGAATCTTTCAACTGATGCAGGTGAATACCCTCTTCTCGTGTTTAATTCCATTTCGTTTGGCATTTTTCGTTTTTTCAATTCTACGATGGCGTGTGTGTATGAGCGTGTGACACATTTGTCTACACGATTTCGACCAGAAGACTTGTTCCGATCGAAAACGGAGATTTCCGCTCGGACGACGGAACTGTCTTGTTGGTACTTTCGAGAGGTCATTTTTCGAATTTCTCTACAGTTTGATTTTCAAATTTTTCTGAAATCTGATAAAAATACGAAAATCTACTCATTTTTTATAGCCGACCCATCTTTCACTCGGAATCGTTTCATTTTTTTCGAGACCATTGGTCTGAAATTTCAAATTCACCCGTCGTCTGTATTTCGTCTTGTGTCCCACTTACCCGTTTTTTTTTTTGTAATATATTAAAAACCAATAATAATATAAATTAATGTGATGTCGACAAATAGAGGAAACTGTGGTTAATTCGATCCGTAGGTCACAGAAAGCGACGACGAAATGGCCGCGAGGGCATAAAGTTCATATTGTTCCGACACATAATGTGCAGTTGAGGTTCGTTTCCGTTTCGACGTTAGGAATCCGATTCCGTTCCGTTTCGATCCGACGTTCGGCAAGAGCTTAAGACTAAACTTTTGTAATAAAATTAAATAAATACGATAAAATAATTATACACGTTGCATATGTGTGTGTGTCCTTGCTGTGCGATACCTGCAATTATTATTTTGTGAATTTCGCAGTGACTATTGCGATATCACATAACGTTGCAGTTTATACTTTTTGACTTTCATCGCGATAGTTGTTGTAATAGTGTTTTTTTTTCTTCTTTATCGACTAAAGAGGTACCGATTTATGAAATTATGTTTAACATGCGATTTTAAATCGACCGTTAAAATTGTATTTCATAACGCACAGTGCACATAATTATTACTATAATACGTATATATAATATAATGCGGTAGATAAAAAGAATAATAATAATAATATAATATGTTACGTGTCGTGAAAAAACGTATTCGCTTTATTTTTTTATTTTTTTTTTTTGTACACGTCGTTTTGAAAAATGTGTCGCGTAAATTAATCGCGACGGCGGCGTCGAGCAATAAGCTTGTTAATATAATATCTTATTATTGTATAACTCGTGTTATATTATTACCCGTGTGCATCGCGTGTGATGTGTAAACGAGTTGTTCGAGGGAAAAAATTTATCGCCGTTGCCAGATGTGCGCGTACGTTTCGAATCGCGGCCAATACATCGAAAACAAATCGCAAATTATTATATTAATATGGTTTTTTTTCTTCTTCTTCTTCTTCTTCTTGATATTCCGAGATGTTTTTGGCTTAATGATGACTAATGGACCAAACGGTCTCGCAAAAAGCGTTTCGTCCTATTCTCGTGCGTTTCGCACCGGAGTATGAACCGGAGAATGTTTTTAACGAAGATTAAGTGTGTACATTTTAATATTCGCTGTCGGACTCGGAACAGAATAATTTTTTAGTGTCGTCGAAAACTATTATAGGTTTGGGAAAAAAACGCCACGCGTGTATTTATAGAATATATATATGAAAACGCGTCACGCGTGTCGAACGAAAAATACCCTCACCCCCTCTCCTTCAAACGCCGGAGAAGTGTTTTAGAACGTACGATTCAATTGATCATAGTTCATAATTATTAATATTGAACGGAGATTCTATTTGAATCTCGGTAATCTGAAAACATTTATTTACGCCTTGTATGCGATCTATTAACAATATCAGACATACTGTACTCACATTGTAATCTATCATACTTCACATAACGTTTGATACTCGACGAGATTTAAAAGCTGATCACTCGATCTCTTCGATATAAGACGGGGGTGGCAAATCGTTTTGGACGAAGAGCTGAAAACCAAATGAGAGTTAAAAAATTGTGCCAAAAATTATAGATAAGTTTACTGAAAAACTACCTGCAAACGTATGGTATAGAACTATCAAAAATACTATAGTTGGTGAAAAAAAAAACAAAACCTTTTGTTCATAATAATTATTAATAAATAAATTGGCCATTTCTAACCCTTTCTTTTTCGAAAGTTCACCGCAGTCGTGATGCTTTTGTGTCCATAAAATAACTAAAGTTAATGGGTGAAATTAAAATAAATTATATAAATACCGGTATAGGAAACGAGTAAAACAATCTCCAGCCGTCCAACAGCGACACTACAACGGAGATGCGCGACGGGTCCGAAACGTCAGCGCGTGTTTGCACATAAATAATATATCCGAAAGAAGAAATAATAATCCGACGAAAGCGTCGATTCGTTCACGATATTCCGACAACTTTTTTTTTACGTTTAATATTATATATTATACAATATTAGGTATAATACAATAGATTTTATCAATACTATGTAATTAAAGATATAATTCCGAGCGCAGTATTGTTCGTCACGTCCTAAGTATTATACGCCCTTTGTATTGATTTAGTCTTATGGTTTTTAATGACTTTTTACTCGCGCATTTCGGTTACCAGAGCATCGCCGTGTTGCCGAACCGTCTGTGTGTTTATTGTATGTGAAATAATAAATAGGTTTCGGCGCTTTTAACGAAATATATTTTTTTTCGACGAGGTATACTGTTTTGGAATGTTTAAAAAAAGGAAAAACATATTAACTCCGAAAGGCGTCGATTAGATAACGTTACAGAACCAACCAATATACCTACCACCGCGCCGCGCCGGTGTGAACCGATGTGATTTTTAACGGAGTCGTATATTATAATACCGTTGGACCCGTTGACGACAATATAATATTATATTATACTTTTATTGTAAATTAAAACTTTAACAATCGTGAGAACGATTTATTGACGAAAAGAAGCAGAAAAAAAAAACAATTAAATTAAAATACTCGTATTTTTATGGTACAAAGTTTAAACATTATTTTTACATTAAATAACCATTACGGTAATAATAATCTCCTATCGGTCTTCGATCGGCATCGAAAAACAGATGCCGAGACGGCATTATTATTGTGATGTAGACCACACGCGTGTATCTTTTGACATTTCGAAGTTATGATTATTTTTTCGCACCGTAATACGTATATATTGTGACAATACGAGTAATATAATCGTAAATAACGTCATCGTTATTATAATGGGTATTGCTTGCCGTGGAAGCGACGATTTATCATCGTTACGTTTATTTAATTACACCATAAGTTGTATAAAATATGTACTCGGGGCACGAAAATATCCGCTCTGGCGCGGAGCACGCAGAAATAACACGTGGTAGTAAACGTCGCCGTGGAACGATTTCCGACACATTATATCGTAAAATCGTGTATATTATTATTTCGCGTCATTACCGCCGTGGTTATTATTACGAAAATATGTATAAATTATGTATTTAGTACTTACCAACGATTTGATCGCCCGCCAAACCGTCGCTACGAGATATGTACTAATTCGCAATACCGCCTATTTATATTCAAGGTCGTTTTCGATTAAACGTCACGGGCGATTTTCTCCGATTAAAGCGACTGCAGCATCGTATTATATAGTTCACGTACAAGACATAATAAAAAATAACGCATTTAAAGGCGACTCGCGGCATTCGTTCTCGGCATTCTAGACCGTTTCGGAATGAAGTCGACATAGGCGTAACGACTTGGTGGGGGGTAGTCTTCGAATGAAAATTCAAGAGGCCAATGCCCCCTTGATTTTTCTGTAACTAAAGAAACAGTCAACAGATTACAGTTTACTATCGAAAAGGCAATTATTCGAATATCGTTAGAGTAGTATGTAATAACAAATTGATTTTATTTGAAAAAAAAATAAATATATATAAAACATTATCGAGTAACAATAATTGTTACATTTTGAAAACATATTAACGAACTATATTCCCGTGTGTAATTTTATATGACGTTAAGTATGTTTTTTTTTTCAAAAATGTTTATTAAATTGACATAGGTACGCGTTATTATCGTTTGAAATAATTTATCCAAATGTACGAGACGCGAGTGGTACAAATTCAACCGTATTACGAAAATCGTATAAAGTCACGAGTAACCAAGTCGCCGACACCTAGCCCAGCTTTACGGTTCGCTATTGATAATTTCATCAACACTATATTGGACGAAGCAACAACGCCTACACCGCGAGGAATTCGATATTTTGTAAACGGACGGTGAAAACGCCGCGGCCGGCGGCGGGTCGAGGATATCTCAGACGAAAGGGGGTAAGAGATCCTCCGTCTCGTATATATTTAGACGACTATTTTTACGGACAGAGAAAAACAAAAAACTTAAGGACGAAATATAATACCGTCGTCGGGACGAAAACGAGAAAACAAAATACCACAACATAATAATATAGTAGCGCGGCGGCATTGACGTTTGTGCCCGTCGATTATTTCCAAGCGACGCGTTCGGGTGAGTGGCGTTATGTGTGTATGAAAATGATTCGGCAAAAACCTTTGCTCCGGCGGCGGCGCGCGAGACAGAACCTTCCTGTGTTTATTCTAACGCATCGGTCGTCCGCAACTGGCGGCGCGCATTTGTATACGATAATAATATCATATGTTGTATTGCGCGAGTTGTTTGCCGAGCGACGCACTCGAGACGTGTGCGCGTGGACAATCGATGAACGGCCGGTGTTCCGGGCAAAATGCAAACTCTTATACGTGTTTCGGCCGAGAGTCAAAAAATTGAAAAGTTTATTTCCATCGTAAAATGTCGAGGTGTTCGATAGCGAATAGTATTGGACGGATTTCTTGGAGATCGATAAATCGATTGTGGTACTTTGTATAGAGAACCTTACGAACAAATAGACGGTCCCGAGGATGAGCTTTGTTCCCCCGGAAGTGTTAAAAACCAAAAGAGTTGTGATTGGCCGACGTCGTCGTTGAGAATTATTTGTTTTTCAAACGTTGTCACAGTGTGAAACACGACTTTTATCCCGTAAATAGAATTATTATTTCGATTTAAATCTACAGATACGCGGTACGTTTCCGATCAGCGACGAAACGAATAAATACACGAGCGCGGTAACGGCGGCGGCGGCGGCGGGTAACTCGGCAGTCAGCTATACACATTGTGTAAATAGAAACGACGACGCAAAATGCAACGTACGCGCGTTTTGCGCGTGTGCATGTGCATTTTAAACGTGATGCATCTCTCGGCGGAAGAGTTCACGGAGAGAAATCGCGAGACCGCGTGCACTGTACACGGCGGCGGCGGCGCGGCGTACGAGAGAAAATAACAATAATAAAATGTGAACTAGTTGCGCGGGGCGAAATACCCGTACGACGACGTATGCATTATACAAATAATGACATCGAACTCGCATTACGATGTACACGTTGGATTATATACGCAATAGTCGTCTTGCACACACGTGCCCGTGCAGCAGCGGCCACGGTATAGTTACACGAGCGCGCGCTGCATGTGCACTGCGGTGCACTCGTACAGTTTCAGCGGTCGAAATAATATCTATATGTATTTTAACGCATGTATATAACATGTATATTAAGACGCGTTTCGAGAGAAAGAAAAAAAACGAGCTTGTGATAGGAATTCAACGGTCGGAATAGCAATGGTATTAGATATATAGAACACAATAATGTACGTTTCTTTTATAAGCGCGTGTATATGGTTTAATTAAAAAAAAAAAAAAAAAATCATTGTTCGCCTATCGTCCGTGCGTGTTTGCCTATCTCTATATACTCTCCACGTGATATAATAATAATAATAATAATAAGGATAAGGATAAGGATAATAATAAGAATAACGTACTGGAGTGAAACGCGGCGGCGGCGTATATGCGCGCATGCGAGATGCTTCGTTAAGAGAGAAAAAAAAAACGGCCAACGTATATTATATAGAAACATGTAAACGCGTTTTTTCTAATTAAAACCGGCGGGCTCTCTATATAATATATCGTACAGGTACTTATTGTTGTATAGTTGCGTGGTATACCCATATCAAACGCCGAGGTGTGTTCACCACATTTTAGCTTTACTGAGAAAAATGTCACATGTTTCAACGTGCTATAATATACTGTGTACCATTCGTCTGTGTTTGCCCGATGACTTTCTTTAAAATCGATTAATCAAAAATACACGTTTTACAAGTAGGAACCTAAAAAAATCATCGATTTTTTTTTTTTTTTAACGTAGTATAAGTAATATTCGTGCTCAGGTGCAAGCTGGTCCCGCAGGGTGCCAGAGTCACAATGCACCCCGGGACATCGAAATGAAAACTTACGACCAACGTATATTATTATTCTGATTTATTTTCTAACTATACTTGAATTCCGCTACGAGGCTATGAATTCCAACTCAGTTTTTCAAAATCAATAATTGGTTGAACAGTCGTTTCATCGGTAAATTGGTGATGACGGAGCCTCGACGCTTGTAAATTACCTATCTATGTGTTCATCAATACATTTCGAACAAATACATCGTTTAAATTGTTAAGAATTTTAGAAATTAGAACGCACTATATGATTTGAAATTAAATGCGTCCGGATCCTTCGAAAATATTTGCCCGCCACAAGACTTTTTATTTTCAGTTCCAAAAAAACGCTTTCGCACCACGGGCCAATAGTGATCGCGTTATGCAGAAATAGTATTTTAATAATGATTTTCCGATTGTATAATGACTGCGCGCATATTATATCCGAGCATGTATCACGACCCTTGAATATCGTTTTCAACGATTTCTGCTGCAATACATAAGACGAGACACGGCGTGTGGACCGTATGCGAATACGGATACCCTATAATATGATATAATATGACGTCGCGGTTCCGCACGAGGGCTTCGCGGCGTGCGATGTAAACTCAATGATCCGGCGCTTTTGGACACCGCGCGGCGATCGCGTGTTGTGGAATCGTCGTCGGCGATTTCCCGACGACGGCGACGATCCGTTTCACCCGCGCTGTTTTAATGTTTCGCGATTTCCGAAGGTCGCGCCGCAGCTCGTTCGGCCGCCTCATCTCCCAAACACATCGCCAAGACCTTATTTCCCATAATCTCTTGATTGTAATGTTCTCGACGTAAAATCATAACAGTAAAATTAAGAACTCTTCTCTTTACAAGTATACTTCGGGCACGCTACTGAAGAAAGTGCCTAGTGTTGCGCAATCTTAATGGTTCGAAATACGAAAGACCGGCGAAACTTTAAATATACGTTATCGTACATTTCGGGTCGTCAGGGGCAGCGGGAGTGTAGTCGATAATTATGTATATATATATATATATGTGTGCATTCGAGAAACGAGCGCGCGATGTTTGGAGCGACACAAAAAACTAATAATAATAAATTAACATTATTTTCCGCGTTTAAAGTCCACGAATATATTATTAAGTACTTATTCGCACTGCGGTGTGATCTTTAATACGTCGTATTACGCATATTAAGTGGGTGGTCGTTTATTATTATTATTATTATTATTATCCTCTTATATTTTTTCCTCATATCCGTGTACGGACACGTATATATACGTATATATACACGCGTGTGTGTGCCGGCCATCACGCCGGTTTGTCTGTGACACCGAGATTTATTGTATTTACTACGAATCTCTCTCAGGAGAACGGGCGCGCGCATGATATTATATTATTGTTATACATGACAATTGAGTCATTGCGGCCGTAAAAAACAAAAAACAAAAAAAACACCCGAGTTAAAAAAGGCAATGCGATTTTCAATATCGGCGTTGTCACCGCGCGCGCGCGCGCGCGTGCGTACGCGACAAAGACGTAGAGCGTAATAATAATATTCGCGTTCGATAAACGCCGCCACACGGACGTCTCACGACGGCATTTCATATTATACGGGTAAGACGGTTTTTTTTTTTTTTTTTTATGTGCTCTGCGCGGCCGGCCGACACGGTCGTCGACACACCTAAATTCTTCTGTTTCCCTCACCCCCCCCCCCTTTTATTTTTATACTCGCGATTTATTACGTATCGCGTGTAGAGTTTTTTCTTTCCTTCTTCTCCGTCGTCGTCCCAATTCGTAATCCAATAAAACGAAGAATAAAAAAAAAAAAAAAACCAAACGATTATTTAGGTGCGTATAGTTCTCACGCGCGCAGTCGTAAACTAAATATATACCTGCCTCCCGCAGTATGTAGGCACATTTGATTTGTTTCCTTGACCGTTGACATTATATGCGCATGTAATTTGTCGTGTCAGTGCGCTCGGCGCGTGTGTGTATCGCCGATGATCGTCATCTCTGTCTCTCTCTCTCTCTCTCTCTAGCTCGCTCGGTTACAACCCGTACACGCGCGCTCGCTCGCATATTATGTGTTTGTCCGCGCGCGCCTGTGTGTGTGTTGTACGCGTATTTGTACAAGGATCTGACAAGGACGAGATGTGCGCGAATCCGCCATCAACAGTTGTTTTCGTGTCAGACGGAACATACAGGGTGATGTCCCGCCGCGCCTATGTCACCGCGAATGACGATGTTTTTTATTATTTTTCTTTTTGAAATCCGATATTTTCATAACGTGTTATGACTGTGACCGTATAATGTTTTTTAAAGTCGAAACGATTTTCGTCGAGTTCGCGCGTCTTTTAAATAACGCGTTATGAAACGGTCGATTCGCGTGTTGACCCGATTGGTAGCGTGAAAAATGCAACGCGCGGCTACAGAATCGCAAGTCGCGTGTTACTTTTGGCGATTTTCAATAAACCGTAACTATTAGTTCCCAACGGGTAATCGATCGTCCGAAATAGCTTTTGGAAACTCGAAGAAAACACACGCGGGCCTACAAACGGCTACTTCAGACTTGTAGTCTATTAAAATAATAATATAACATCACATGAAATGAATTTTGTTTCCACTAATAACAAATAAACTGTTATATATTATTGTTATGTTACCGACGACGATTGAAAATATCGCAAAGCGTACAGAACGTGACCTTCGGGAAACGTAATCCTTTGGAAAATCTGATTTCAAAAAATATATTGTTCAGGCAAAAAAGTCGTTGCGGCGAGAACAGGACGCGCCGCGTTAGAACTTCCTGTACACATACGAGTACAACACGCGCCGTATATAATATAATGCGGTCGATAAATGTTTTGTTTTCTATAGTCCGACCGTTTTGGATTATTCGCACGAACGTCATCGGACGGCATATCAATCGTTACATATAATATAGTATAATACGAGTATGTGTGTGTTTGATAATAATATATACCTGATTATACAAATCAGCGCTCTGGACAACGCTTTTGATCGGCCGGTTGTCGCCGCCGACGATTTATTTCGAAAGAAGTAGACGGATTTCTTTTTTTTGTCTTTACATACGTATATAACTATAATCGTTTTAATTTTTTTAATAAAACTTCGACCATTTGCTTTTGCCATTTTTCTTTTGCGCAATTCTCCAAATCGAATTTTCAGCTCGGTCTCATGAATTTCGAACTGTCAATACGAGTAGTCTACTGCGGTATAATATATATGAGCGTGTCTATATTTGACGACAATATAATGCGTACAACATATGAGTAAAAAAAAAGAAAAGAACCGCAATCGGGCACCCGGGGCTACGCGCGACTCGATAAATCGATTAAATTTGTGCAGGTGAATTTGTTCACTCCGTTTACGTTTTCCGTTTCGATTCGTCGCGATTGTCGTCTCGCGCGCGAGACCATAACGGGTCGCCGCAGACCGGGTATAAAAATATGCGAACGCGACGTCGCGCGTCCTTGTCAAAATTATTATAATACAATATTTGCGGTCGTCATAAATCATCGTAGAAAGGATTTACAACGGTTTCGTGGGGACATCTCCGCGTCGGTATTATTATTACGGTAAGTGTGCGCGTCGGAAAAGAAAAGAAAAAAAAACCATCGGCCCGCCGCGCCGTGATCTGATAAAATATATGTGAGCGAGTGCTCCTCGCGACGGCGTCGTCTTCATTCCTCGAAAAACGTTCAAACGAGTTTAATTCACAACCGCGTGTGTTATATAATGTATAAAATAAATAGTCGTAACGCGATATGACACTAATGCGCGCGCGCGCGCGCATACGTAATATATAACACAGGCGATCGCTTAGATTAGGACCACGGGATCGCCGGCGCTGTTTAATCGTTTATATATACGTTTTCGTAAAAATCTATAAATTACTAAGTTGGATATAGAGAGGCATATATAACATGTTATATTTCGTTTGGCCGCCGCCGCGCCGCGCGTGTAATAATGTACACGATTTATCGCCCGAGTAAATTTTCCGTGGACCGAAAAAGCAGTCTCGTGTCGCGCGCATTTCGATACGTAAACATAATAACACGACGATAACGGGCACGTCGATTTTCCACGCGTCGTGTACGATCGGCTAGTGCGTGTTGTTATTATTATTCGACGCGGCCGTTGGATCCGACGAATTCATTATATAATTCCGGAAACTTTAACGTTATTACATCAACCGAGCGTCACCCGGCGGTTTTGTAAAATTGAAAATCGCGCTTGAACAGATTATTTAAAGTACCCATTTGAAAAAATAAAAATATAATAATCGAGACACGTAAACGCTTTATTTTCTATTTTTCAATATAATTTGGCGATTTAATAATTCGATTCGACTATTACGTACTCGCGCGGCCGGAGATTATCAAAATAAATACAATTTGAAAATTAAAATGAAAATCCGACCGTAAGGAATATTGACGTTTAAAATGTTCTCAAAACTCAATAAACACGATGTATACGCGCGTGTAGTATTATAGGCGGTGTGACAGTTGAAACCGCGCGTTTTATTAATATCGTCTATTTATTTGAACTTAGAACAGACGACCAACTACGTCTTCGCTATTGTTATTGTTATTGCCTTGATTCCGTATCGCTTTATTTAGCGATATCGAATTTAATAAATATGAATAGATACGAAAATTATTCGAAAATGTTAACTATCGATGAGCTATACCTACTTGTATACTTCAAATTTCACTCGACACACCGCCTATCTCTTGCTTTATCCCAGTCGCCACTGATTCAATCGTTTTCAGTTGACGTACGCCAGATTTTATATATTTATATGTATGAAATAGTTTTCCATCGCTAAAACGGAAAAATCTTCAGGTTACGCACGTGTTATTATTATATTTAATGTGCGCCACAGCTCGAATGATATTTCGACCGTTGCAACGTACATGTATATGATATAACGTACGAGTAAGTATGTGATATAATAAATGTGACGGCGCGTATCGAGGAGCATAAAAATCGTTTTAAAATCGTAATAAACGCGCGTACACAACACACGACGACGCCGGGGCCATACATTAAATGTATAATATACTTTCGCGTTAAATGATTAATTGGACGCGAGACGTCGTGCGGCCGTATAATATGCGGAGCGACAACAAATCACCGGCCGTGCTGCCGCACAAGTTCCGTAGTATTTATCGCGACCGTCGTCGTCCGCGGAGCCGCTCGTACACGCGAGATAATCGCGAGTATAATAATCGTGCTCGCGCGCGCGCGCGCGTGTACAGGGTGATTTTTTCTTTTTCTTTTTTTTCCACGCGAACGTATTTGAAAACGAAAAAAAGTCCGCTATTTCGACACGTTAGGATGATGGGAAATGATGGGTACTCGAGTATAATTGTTCGTGGCACGACTGACGAACCGATCCACGAACGATCCACGAAGGACCGTGGATTATACGGATACTAAACATAAAAGGAAACGGACGGTTGAATTGTTTCGGATTTCACTCAAGAGAGTAGATTTGAACTACTTAATCGCCAACGTCCACCGAAGATGTGGTACTGAGAAGTAGAAGACGAAGCAGAAAATCTTTGGACGGAAATAAAACGAATTTAGTTTTAGTTTACATCCTTACGTCGGCCACGTCGCGGGGTCCAGAGTAGCTGCTCCTTGCAGTGTACGCGAATCCAAAATAAAACGCGCGATTATTCTCGTCGTTTCGACCTGTTGGCGCGTTAAAAACATCACCCTGTACGTATACCAGAGTACACCAGCGATATGTGCATGCAAACTCGCGAAAACACGAACCATTACACAGTATTATTATGCAACGACGGCGGCGGCGTCCGGCGCGTGTTCCCGCTCGCGTATATTATACGGATGTAATAATAATAATAATAATAGTATGATATGATACGATATTTATTACGCGAGTTTTTTTTTATTTATCTCTTCTGTTTTCTTATAATACGCGCGTAACGCGCTTAATATAATAATAATAATATAATATACGACTCCCTGGGATATTGTCGCGTCGCCCTTACGATGCGGTTCGTGTGCGCGCGAACTGCGCTTCGAGATGACGTTTAAAACGCACTGCTCGTGCCAGAGATCATTTTATGGGTGGAGATTCGTGTGCTCGCGTATTATAAAAAATAAATAAATACCCGTTTCACGGCGATACGCATTGTATACGTTTTACATGATATAATGACGCGTATGAGAACGATCGTGTGTTTTGGGTGTTCGCCACGCGGCGGTAAGGACGAGAGAAAGATAAATAAATATCAAACGATGATGATAATAATATAAATAAATAATAATAATAATCGCCGTGTGCGAGCGGGTGCACGTACACGTTTAAACACACACACACACACACACCCACCCATAGTATACGAATAAATCGTAGAGTCGAGCGTTTCTACCGGCATCAGCTGCATCACGCGACCGCGGTCGATATCGCGTCGAGGAATCGCGACGACTGCAGCTTGCGAGGCGAACGTTTACTCGTATTGTTGAAATCGGTTTTCAGTATCTGATCGTACGGCTGTGTGCGAATCGGGGATGATTTTCGTACACATTCCGCTCCCTTGTGTTTTCATTTTTTTCGGCCGAAAAAACGACAATAATAATAATAATAATAATAATAATAGTGGCCGGTGGTCGTGTGGTAGGTAGTATATTATAATATTTTGTCAGTTGTGCCGGCGCGGTTGACGGCGCAGAAACCCGCACGTCTCCGATTGTTATTGTGCCAATAAAAAAAAAAATCGCGCGTGTGAAATAATTTCCGATGTTCGCGCACAAAAGAACCGTATTTACACGCGACGCGCTTTTCCCATTTATTATCATCACCGGCGCTGCAGTGTATAAATACATACGTTATGTATATATTATCTACTCGTGTGGCTGCGGTAGGTATATTGCGCGCGCCGCGTCTCGTATTTTACGACTATTTATAAAATAAAATATATTATGTGTATAAAAATACGCGTTTCGCCGCTGCACCAACCCCTACACAATACGTGTACGCGTCATATACAATTTATTCGCCCGGGGCAACGACGCGCCCGCGTGATATACGGCCAGTTTATTCACAATCGGGGGGTTTCGTCTTTCGATCTACGTATATCAGAAAAAAAAAATCATCTACTCGCATAATGTACTGTCGTACAGTGGCCACGGGATTTGGGACTGTCTGAAGCGACGATCGCTTCAAACGTAATAATAATTTATGGATTGTGGATATTATATAATATACACCGAAAACGGGAACCCGCGTTTTACCGTATTTATACAATACGTTATATAACACGTTTATACGTACTACGTAAGTACTATAGTAAGTATTGTTGTAGATGATACAGCGTACTCGAGTGAATAAATATCACTTGAATTACGCTAAAAAAAACTCACGTCACCACTGCTACTCTGTAGTCTCTAGAACAAGGGACTTTGTTTATATAAACCACTCACAATAATATATTATCTACGACAACGCAAAGACGTGTAAAAAAAAAAAAGCAATGATTGCAAAACAACCATTTGATTAGGTAAATAATATTATATTTCCCATCTCAGTTTCGTCGTTTCGACGTTCGCACGAAATCGCGCCCGATCGATTACATAAAAATCACGTTTGTATTATGTTGATCGATATTTGAACGAGCTCCAAATCACACGAACGAAAGTGTGTATACGTGGATTTATGGCCTCAATTGGGCTTTTAAGATAATCGTCAACCGACGACGACGTGAAATAATGTAATTTGTCAGAAAATATCCAAACACTCGTAAAACAAAGTATTATTATTTCTCGTATACGTATATTATTATACGAGATGGGTTTAAACGCTGCAGCCGGCTATAAATTAGATATTTACATATATATTTCAACCCATGGTGACTGGCTCGACGGATTCAAAGCCGAGAGTGAATTATTATCACAATTTCATATCTCACCGTCGAGTAATTATATTTCCGACTCTCTCGCGGGTCCGACGCTCCTCGTGAAATATACACACACACACACACACACGCATAAACCGCAAGTCGTTTTTCTTTTCTTTCCGTCCCGAATGTGTGCTCATAATACGAGTATTATAATATAACGTTTACGTGTAAACCGCGCGCGCCACGAGATTCGACGAAATATAATAAATAAAATATATTAACGATACACTACGTGAGCCGAGTACTTAACGCGCTATTAATAATCAAATAATTCACCGGGTCCTACTTAAATTATCTCGGCAATAATATTATTATCGTATCTATTTTGTGTGCGATAGACAAAATATGTTAAATTTTCAACGAAAAAAAAAAACACCTAAACATCCAATATGCAATATTTAACGAAGCGTGGCGGCGACGGTAAACTGGTCGGCGTTTGTTATTTATCGAACTGAAAATACGGCATTGACGAAAAATAGAATTACACACATGATAAATACGGTATAATATGCCGAGTAGAGAAGGGTTTGATTTCACTCGATAACGCACTTATGTTTTCTACAGATTTTCGATTGCGAATGATAGTTTATATTTGAGCAATTGGCACGCGGATAGCGTAGACAAGACGAGAAAGGTACTGATTTTTTTTTTAAATTTTAAATAAAATCCGCTTAGTTTAAATAAACTAAGCCGCATGTTACTTAAGTGTTCCGAATAAACAAAGACTTTTTTTTTTTTCAAAACAAAGTGTTTAAAATGTATTTATAAAATAATCTCTTCCGAATTGTTGCTTCGAAACCGAACAAATACACAATAGTATGTGAGTAAAACACTTGAAATAACACGACTAAACTACTGACTTGTGACGACTTTAACGCACACCCATCCAGAGTCGGATGAAAATCGCAACCCATTGACCTAACACGTACGTTACGTTTTTCGTGGGAAACGTGATTTGTCCAAGTGCGCGCGAAAAGGATCGTTTAAGCGCCGAGGACACGGACGTTCGGAAACACCTACGCGGAGGTGATATAGCTACGAGTATACCTGCGAGACGGGATAAAGATTTCCAGACGTCCGTCGTAGTGTGTCGCGCTAATCGGTTTTGATTTATTCACTCATCGCGGCCGAGGCCGACCGACGACGTAATAATAATAATAATAATAATAAAGGACGAATACGCGGGTAATACGACGCGGCCGAGCACAATTACGATAGTAATAATAATAATAATATATAATATTTCGTCACGCCGTATTATCAAAACAAATCTGCCGCGAGACGGCCGGTCTCGTCCTGCGCCGCGGCGCGTGCGTGCGCGGCTTTTTTTTCTCTCCACAGACGTGTATTATTATTATCCGCTCCGCGTGCGTATTATTCGACTCCGATACATACGAGAGTAGTAAATTAATAACCGAGAGAAACCACCTACGTGTATAACGCGCGCGCGCGCGCGCTAGAGAGCAATGATTTTTCTTCTCGATTTTTACATTCGATCCTTTCGCACGGTCGTTGTGCGCGCGTGTATATCATATTATATACATACGTGTTCGCGCGCGCTGTGTATATAATATATGTAATGCGGAACGATATCGCGCCCTCGTAAGTCCGGCGCGCGCGCGCGCGCGCGTGTGAATACGTCTCTCGACGGTTATTGCATCGTTTTTTCACTCGCGACCGCGTCGATCGTACACGCGCGCGTACATACGATGTATATTATAACACATACACACACATCTATAATATATGGTCTTCATTATACCGAACGCGCGTTCCGTATACATAACGTATCGCACGGAATTAATATCGCACCGCGCGTGTTAGAAAGATAAAGAAGAAGAAAAAAACCGGTGACTAATAATAATTTACGTGTACGGTCTCTCGCGCCGCCGCCGCCGCTTGTATATGCGAAAACATCGTAATGTTTCGACACGATTTCGACGTTACGGGATATTCAGATCGCGATGGGTAAAATATCGCGGCGGCGACCAACGTAAAACGGAAATCGATTCGTAAAAAACCAAAACGACAGACCCGATCGGGTTTTACTGTCATCGGCCGCAGCGATATCACTGACGCTGTGGTGTATACGTCGTCGCGAGATACGGAATCGATATTTCTACCCGATTGATTTTTTCTTTGTTCGATTTCTTCACTTTCGCGTTTACGATTTAAACAGTGTGTGCCGTTGAATCGACGAAAGTGGTGTTTTCTAATTCTTGAGGTGTGCGCGTGTGTAAATCTAAGGCTGCAGGACGAAAAAACTGGTTGAAAACATTTTCAAGCTTTATATAAGAACTGGAAAATAGGATTGACAAAATACTACAAATCCAGTAGGAATTTAAACCGAATTACGCCGCGCGCCTGTAGCGCTATAACGCACGGTATTCGATCGCGTGATGCGACGACGTGTTGCTGTAGAAAAATCAAATTCGTCTGATTAATGTTTATTCCACCGAGACTCGAAACTTTATCACCGTGTGCTACGTAGCATAAAACGTTGACGTTTTTTTTCACCGCCAACCACTGCTATAGTGGTCGCTCGGTTTACCTCGGCGGTCTGGCGAACGAGCGTATAAACGAAACGCGTGACGTAGACGGACTCGGAATTTATTACCTTGTCGATTCTCTCGGTTCAGAAAACTGGAGCGGAGCGTCTGTGTGGCTGATGAAAAATAGAGAAATGTGCACTTGTATCTGCGGATAGCGACGGAAAACGCTATTACGGTCGCGAACGTGTTCCTGCAAACAGTACCGACGACGGGCCGTCGTATTGTCATTGTATTATTATAACTGTGCCCGGGCGACACGGATTCGTCCGATTTATTCCAACTCGTCGTCGGCGTTATAGCGTGTATTTATCGAGTGATATCCGCGCGTTTGTAAATATTTTATTTTATTACGATATTACAAGTCCTCGTCGCGCCACCACACAATACTGCGCTAAAACATTTTTCGCAAAACGCCATTACGCTGTGCGATTATTTCGACGTGAATTGCATCTGAACGCATTAAGGAGACGCGGATATGGATAAAAGCGCAGTAAACTTTCAATAATCTAAACTCCTTCTTTTCCTTCGCCTTCTCTCCCGTCTGTTTGGCGTCGACCACACCTTGCATCCTCGACTTGCACTTCATTCTGTCGCTCGCGTCCTCTGCACAAACACCAGTGATTATCATATCGTTTTCCAACACCTCGCACGTATTCGATTTTCAGTGTGTACGTCAACGTTTTCAGAAATATACGATCGATTTTTCATACAAAACGATTATAACAAATTGCGAGAGCGTGTCGTCGTCGTCGTCGTCGTCGTTTAGAAACATAGAGTCGATACTGTTATTTTTGTATCAAATAGGAAACGGACACGTTTCGATTGTACATCATATAATATATACAACGGTCTGACGTCCCGTAAGAAACGTCCAATAGTGGAAATAAGACAAATAATCATATACGCTCTGATGTTTATAGATACATAAAAACAACCACCCTGCATGTACGACTCGCGTTGCTATATATGATATATATATGTTATATTTATACGCCACGCGCGTGTAATACGCGCAATACGCCGTAGACCTATATATTGTTTATGTATTGATGCGCGAGCGATGGACTGCAATATATTTTACGACATCGATCGACTTTAATATACATCTATCGTCCGATTTCAGAGAATAATATATGAAACAGTTTGAAGTACGTATACAGTTTATTATATATATATAATATACGGGTATGTAAACATCGCGAAGTCTCGGCCGACCGTCACATAATGTAAAAAAAAAAAGAGGATAAACGCTGTTTTCGCGGAGTTTCGTTGTACGCGTGCGAATTTTTATGCGCGACGACAACTTGCGGAAGACCAACGCGCGTATATAAAATATAATATTATTGAATACCTACGCAATATATTATTACGGTGCCCATTACGAGCGTATTACAGGTACTGCCCCGACTGGCCATACGAAGATAATGCCTACCAATAAAATATATCCAACAATATCTATGTGGGAATGAAAACACAACAATGACAATATAAATACGTATATACGTATACTTATAGCCGCGAAGTAGTTTAGCTGCAAACGCGCGATTTCTCGGAAAGCGATGACAAATGATTTTTCGATTCTAGGACCGCGCGGTAAGTTCGATAGTCAAAGTTTCAAAACGATATTCGTAATCGATTTACGCGCACGTCATACATTCTAACTATAATATATAGATGGGTCGAACTCAAAATACGTATTTTTATGATAACAAATCCAACCCAAAGTGAACTATTCATTTTTTTTTTAAAGAACGTGAACGTCGTCTCTTATGCAATTTATCATACAATTATGTTGTATACTTATGATATTAGTTTCACGATTCGAAAATTAATTGATAATTCGAGAAATTCGACTATATATCGCATCGATTGGTGAAATTCACAGTCCGCAACGAAAAGCATCAACAATACCTTATAATTGTTTACCATCAATTTTACATTTCTAACGGCGACGACGTTAATTTTTTTAATTTACGTGATTTTTATTAAATCGAATAACTATTTATTTTTCACACGAAAACTGAATATGAACGAACGTCGGACGTTTCGAGAGATTTTCAAAATGAAATTAAAAAAAAATCAAATGTTTAAACGTGTTCACTCCCGAGTGTCCCAGAAAAACAAAATCGAATATATGAAAACGTGGCTTTATTATCGGCACTATCAACGACGACGAGACGCCTCCTCAACAGGTCGTCTCTGTGATAGGAACCCACACACGACAATGCGAACAGTCGGAAAAATATTAATTGGATATAGGATTTACGCGTATGTATAAATAACTCTATACTCGTATAAATAACTCTATAAAATACGTCTATATACTTTATAATATGATGTATTAATTAAATTCGTTATCATCGCACGCAGACTGCATTGTATGCACACGGTTGTGACACGCTGGTACATGCACGTATAGAGTTATAGATGCCTGAGCAATTGTACACACACGAGTATATAGTTATGCGTGTGTGGGTACAGTGCAAATTATATTTTAAAACGTACAATTTACGGAGAATATTATATTGTAACGAATAATTTACTCATTTATTTTTTTTATTTTTTGTTTTGCGTATACGATTACATACATAAATTCATTTGTATACATCATATTATTATGTGTGTGTGTGCACCAGAATATTATATATCAGAACAACAACAACAACAACAAGCGATGTGTGCGTGATGTATACGATATGTTTATGGGAAATAATGTAAAACAATTATTCCATATTAGCGAGAGGGAATCGATATTATTTTTTAAGTGGATTTTAATATTATTAAAACCCGTTCTCAATAATTAATCACCGCAGTGATTTCCCGGTATAAATATACATATATAGATATAGATATATCGATTGTATTATCGACTCATGAATAAATTATTTTTAATTGAAATTTATTGCTAATTAAAAAAAATTGTGTTTGAAAATAATGCATTCATTCACGTTTATAATAATAATTGTACGGACACTGGTGCAGTCGCTTAATTTATGCGCTGTTCATTCATAAGTTCAATCTCAATAATACAGCGTGTACGAGAGCAGCAGCGGTAAAATAAGAGATTCGAACGCGCCCGTGTAATACTACCTCGACAATTAAATCGAAATCGTTAATAATAGGTACTAGTATACGCGTATATTGGAAATTTCAATTTACTGAAATATTTTAATTAAACTAAATTGATTGCTTTTTAACTCTGAAACTTTCATACAAAGTAAATCATCAATAACGCTAACATCATTTAATATATATACTCGTATATGTAATATTATATTTGTATGCTCAACGCGAATTCAAGGGTTTAATTTAATATTATTAATATCATATACTATATATTATATAGTCACTAATTAAACTGAACGATAAGTTACGATTTTGAAAGTTTTGATATTTATTTATTTTTTCTTAGAATTATAATATATTATACTATGTACGATATTACTTTCCACATAAAAATATTGCAATATGTTATATATATTTTTATGGTATAGCCGTATAGGTATATTTTTAATTACAATAATAATATGACGATATTATCAAGGTTGGGAGGGAGTTAACGAGTTAATAATAGTTTAGATTGATTTTATAATTTATTGACTTAACGCACTAGTTTGAATTTTTAATGTCTCAACTTTATCATTAGAAAATCATTTGCTCGAGTTAATTTAAAAAACTTAAAATCGTTTAATTGTTCCGTCAAAGTGAATGTTGAATGTCCATTGCCATTAAACAACGTTATTAGTTTTTCATTTATCGAACGATTATGTTATCATATAGTATTGTAATAAATAATGACCTATCGAATGTGTAACGTCAATATTTTTTCAATATATACTCGTGTACATATTACGTATTATAATACACAGATAATGTGGAATAATATTTATTCTCCAATTCGATTTAAACTAAAAACCGGTGCTCGCGAAATTATTTTCAAAATATTAATTTAATTGAAAAAAACACAACTATAACTCGAGTTGAAAAAAAAAAAATCATTAACTCGCCCAATCTTGTATATTATTACCATCGGAGTGCGCATAACTCATACCGTAATGTAAACCGTGATTTCAATCGGCCGTCGCTCATACAGAATAAATATTGATTTTGGAGTTTCAAATATTTTAAATGTTCGATCATAATATTGTAAAATACGCGAGACGTATCGTTTAAATGTGTTTTCTCGAAACGTATAGGTATATAATAATACGGGTACGGGCGCGCGAGTACGTGTGGCAATAAAACCATCTCGTTTCGATAATTCCGTTTGAAATATGTTCACGGTGCTCGTTAAAGTCTCCCGCGTGGAGTACCGCCGCGCGTATTTATAGCTGCGGGTATACCGTGCTCAATATTATAATAATATAATATAACGAATAAAATAAAAAATAATAATGTAAACTTTCAATTATACTAATGGCCGTTAACAGTTTGTTTCGAGTCGTAATTTATGAAAACCATACACGACCGGGCGCGCTTATGATGGGTATAAAACGCTATATGCGCGCACGTATACCCAAATCGAAAGCCGCGTGTCCATACTATCGCTTGTCCGCACAGTGTAATATTCAACTATTCGGGAAAACGATCGGTCCGCTCTGCGTTTCATCGGACACACGCCGGCGAGGCGTGGATAATAATATAATATGCACAGTGATTATTATTATACGACTAGCTATAGCGCACGCGTCGGGATTCGCCTACGAGACGAACGAGCGACCTATTTAAAAAATAATAGATAAAACTGCGAAAACCCTTTTATCGATATTATACTGCAACTTTTTTTGGCAAGTGGCAATCGCCGTTTCATACGTATAACAGAATACGTATTCCATCAACTCAACGCGGTGGCGGCATTAGGATGTTATTGGCGGAGGGTGTATCGCCTAAATTTTACGAATAAACGATGCTCGATAATAATATTCTTCCGAGCTTATCGATGACTTAAATTGTTTAATAATTTTACGTGTTTTATTTTCAGTTACTAAGCAGTGACTTTTAAAAGTATATAAATACATAATATATTATATATATAAATGGGTCACCAACGTTTGTAAATTAAAAGCCGATACTGGTTTTTCATTTATAAACTATTATATTAGGGGAGGAAAAAACTTAAACCAGTACACGATTGCAGTGACTATACTACCTTATCCGATACGATTAATTCACTCGCGTTCTCCCGTGTATACATTACATAGATAATAGTATACAATCGTTCGATTCACGTAAAACGCCTTGTATAATATACGCGCATAAAACTATTATAATATAATGGACGGAATACATACGAATAAATAAATTCATATATATAATTGGTAGTTCGCGCGCGGCCGACACCGACTACATATGGTTCGGACGAGTGCACAACGACTCGCGGCATCGCTAATGTATCGTATTAATAAATATTATTATTATGACGATATATACGTGCGCGATGGAACGTGCGAGCGCGTTTTTTTCGGCCCGGGTCGTCCGTTTCGGTTTCGATTATCGCATTATTATTATTATTATTATTATTAAACGATTATAATAACACTGAAAACTAATATAAAATCGGAATGATTGAAAAAGCGAAAAAAAAAAAATCACATCATAATATGATGTAGGTATATACGTTATAATATGCGCGTAAAAAAACACGCTGCGCGGGGGGTGTCGATAAACACGCTGGTCACGTGCGCTATCGTGCGCGATCCGTTACCGCCGCGCCGGGTAGGGCATCGCATTACGACGACCAATATTAATAATTAAAAACTTATACTCACTACACATATATATATATATATATACACGAGTATATATATTATTGTACATAATAAATTGCCGATCGATTGACCTCGTCGCACACTTCCTACCTTTACCTCCGCGATACATAATCATAATTTTTTACTATTTATTATTAGTATTATTATACTGCGCGATGTGTGCGCGCGCGCTGTTTTCGACCAATTGATTTTTTTTTTTTTTGTTTTTAATACGCGTTTTAGCCCCACCCCCTCACTCGTGCGACGGCCCCGCCACGAAGACGTCCGGTCATCACCGGATGTTCGCAATCGTAACATCACACACGTGCGCGCGTATACCTATACGATTGCGTCGAATACGCATATAATAACGAAATGTGAATTATTACCGCGTGCGCCTTAGATAGGTATGTATACGTATAATATGGTCGTCGAGGATAAAAACGTATACTCATAGCGCGTGCAGGACGGGCCACAAGGATTTACGGTTCTTTTCTCAAGTATATGTAGTAGTGACAGTTATCATATGACTACATCACGCCACCACATTAAAATTAGTGAATTGTCGTGGGTGATCTCCGGTATATATTATATTGTATAGCCCCCTCCCCCCCCGGACAGATCCCCGATATAAAAGGGAGAGAACAGTGGGGCTAGGAATAATATTCACGTAGGAGACAGGGTAAACACGATTATTTAGAGCATATAATAATCATGATTATGGGAAATGTAAAGATAACTTTTTATATGTGATCGAAAATGGAAAACTGATAATAAATGAAAATTATTAATTTTTTTAGTGTTAAAAAAATTAAAAGCAAAAAATAGTTATGATTTTAGGTGTAGCTGTTGGTCGTGATATTCGACTTTTTTTGAAAACTAGAATCTTCTCTGGGGTATATGCTAAATGAAAATGATGTATCGTTCGAGTTCTAATTTATCGACGCAGATTTAAATTTTATAACGACAGGAAGAATAAAATATATATCAAGATGTGAATACACACACTGTTGATCGAATATTATAACGATTTATTTGGGTTCTTCATCTTCTTCTGCTTCTTCTTCTTCTTCTTCTTCTTCTTCTTCTTCTTCTTCTTCTTCTTCTTCTTCTTCTTCTTCTTCTTCTTCTTCTTCTTCTTCATTTTCTTATTCTACTTCTACTTCAGCTGCTTCTTCTTCTTATTATTATTATAATATATCGTATTATAACAATAACTATTATTGAACGTGCATTCGGTATTTTTATATATGTTGTATCTATCGTCTGTCAATCTATACGGTATTAAATGATGTATCGTTCGACGAGTTCTAGCTTATTGATTTAAAAATCAATAGTTGAAACTTCTTTTTTTAATGCTTTTTACATAAAATTGTTGGTTTTTTTTTTTTGATAATATACATTTTAATTTAACGTGGAAATAACGATTTTTATATACTAAAGCGTGACTAGATTTTATTTCTCGACAAAGAGCGGGACTGCGATCCGGCCCGGTCCGGACCAGACTGATACTACACGGCACAGCAGAGAGCGTGTACACTACGCGTCATTAAAATATAACACAATATCCTCCGGTGTGGAAACATTACGGCGGTATGCGAGCACCGTCGTTCGTCCTCCGGACGTCGCTCGGATAACAAATAATATTATACAACACCGTCGCGCGTACGACTACGCGCGATTGATTAAACAATAATCAGTTACGTTTAAATTAATGTGCGCGCGAGCGGACGAGACGGCTGCAGGTGCGCGTAGTTCGGTCGCGCATATATTAAATATTATAATAAACGATATCACTCTCCGTCCGTGTTGTGTGTGTGTGTGTGTGAGCGTGTGCATACACGCGCGTACACTTAATAATAATACTCAATGACCGCCGATTTTTCATTCACAAAAAAAAAAAACCAAGAACGAAACCGTAACGTTCCGGCGGCGGCGCGTATCGTAGGCATATATGTATATACACGTCGTATCTCATAATATATGTATTATAATATATACCTACTACATATACATATATATATATATATACTTATATACTTATATATATATAATATACGAGCGCGGAGTAAAGTGACGGTGATGAATATTTTTATATTAGTTCCAAACGCGCATTATGCTAATCGATCGATTACGAGACGCCGTTGTGTAGCAGTAGAAAAAAAAATAAGAGGAGGGGCGTTTTTTTTTATTATTTTTTCGGTGGGCGCCAAAAAAAAAAAAAAAAGAAAAGAAGAACCGAAATGAAAAATACGCTCGTGATGTACGTGGCGTGTATTCCCCGACGGATTATATAGTATATAACGCCGCGCGGTAGCCAAACCGCATTTGACACGACCAATCGCCGTAAATATAATATTACCGCGCGCGTTATATTATTATACACGTAGTAGTGCTGTTATACTATATGTTTACCGACTGTTGCAGGTGAAATTTATTTACCACCGTAATCTGTTAAAAGGTGCGCCGCCGGCGGGTTACACTGCAGCCAACAGGCTCGTACATTAATTATAATAACTAAACGTGCGGATGACAAATCTCCGTTCGTCTAGCGCGCGCCCGCGAATGACGACGAATTTCGATCGCGCGCACCACCTTCGCTCGGAAACGTCCCCGGCGGGGCGAGACGAAAAACATTGCCTCCGCTAATTTGTTTATACATAATTTCTGTATCGTCCGACTGTAATTCATTCGCGTTTTGTTCGACCGTGTTTCTCGTCTCGCGGCCCATCCGCAATACATGGTATTATTATATTGTTTTTTCTATCCGTTTCGCGCGTTACACTTTCTCCATACGATTAGTGACGTTCTCAATTCTCATCCAAACGGCTCGTCACACGCCGGCCTCCGACGAATTTGCGATATCTGCACCTGAACTTTAGAAAATCGTACTTCGAAAACGGTATATTTATTCTAACTTCAAAACGATTTTTTTCATCGTGGGTTTATAATTGCGTGTGATTTTGTGAATTTAATAATCGGATTATTAATATTGTATGAAAATTATTAGTAGAACTTATGATCCTATCACACCGCACGTTCCCTTTGTTTTTTGTTACCAACGCGCGCACCGTGAATTAGATAAGTTACTTTAACTAATACATTTATAAAGATTATATAAATCGTATTCTAAAAAAATGCAGCCACGTCGATTATTTTCGAACTGATAAGACAAAAGTGCTTTTTTCGAAGTTGACCAGAGGTGCTAGCGAGGTGCTTCCTACGCCCACTGTCGAGGTGAACGGAGACAACGACAAATTCTGCCCGTTTCCTTTCATCGATTTCATTTTCGATTTTCATTTTCGTTAAAATTTTTTTTTTCCGTCCTCATGATTTAATAATACATATTATGACACTCACAACGAGGAAGATTAGACTATCGTATTCAAAAAACACGCGATAGAGCGAATTATGGATCGAAAATTTCGTTGAGCTTGAAAAACGTAAATATAAGATTGAAAATCAACTATAGATTTTTAATTTTTTTTTCAGCTTACTTAAATTATAATATTTAGCCAATTGGTTTTGGGAAAACTTCAACTAAAACGTTTATGTGTATCTTAATTATAATAAGCTACTGACATTTTCTCGCGATTTTCTTGTTCACTTCTCATCAGTCGGAGTTAAATCCACATATTATCTAAGCTGTACTTTTATTTCCTAATAATTCGATAATGAAGTCTACTGCAGTGTTATTCGTGGCGGTGACGATCAAATTACTTTAGCCCAACGCGATTCATATAATATATACGACGGGCGGCAGTAAAAAATCAATGCGGGACGCCTTCTCGAAATAGTTTTCCTCTCGTTTTGTTCTTAAAAACGAGCACACGTCCATACAATAATATATCATGTGTAATAATAATAATAACGCGTGTTTTTTTTCCCGTTTACAGAACGACACCGCCCGCCCGCGCGTTATGCACGTGAGAGCACCTATATTTTAATGCATTCGAATAATATTATTACAACTAAACCAGTCGCGCGCGACTCGTCCAATAATTTACCAATACCACATACATTTAATATTATTAAACGCGTATAATATGTAATATCATTAAAATATTATTATTTTCTCGGCGAATATTATTTTCGTCGTCATCGATAATCGCGCTGTAAATAACGCGCCATCTGACGTTTGTATAATAATATGATTTTCGTATACATAATATTATAATACCTATGTATAACGACGACACACTATTAAATTAATTCATACTTTGCGACACACTGTACAAAGAAATCAGATTTAAATAAAAATCATTTTATATATATTATATACAATGTATTCCGCGAGGATTTTAAAAAGTAAAGAGTGAGAAATCATAACTCTTATTGAATTATTCGACTCATCGTAAAATACCTCGTGTGAATTTCAATAAATATTCCGAACAGAACTTTCAAACAAAATTATATTGTTTTACGTTTTTACTAGAAAAGAAAAAAGTAAAAAAAATATAGTGAGAATCTCGAGACGGATGCTTTTTTGTACGTGCATAAGACATAACCTATTTATATATAAAGACGTTTTAGACAGAGCATAAAACTCGTACTCGTCTACAACACCAACTACCAAGTATATTTTAATTTCCTTATTTTCTTTTGTACTCGTTTGTACGGGACCGAAGAAATTAATAAAATATTTCGAATGACTATGTCCGACGACGATTGGAACAAGACTGAAACGACAAATACCGACTAGAGAAATTCGACGATTATCCTCGCCATCGTTATTCCTGGGTTTAACGTTAAATCGCTAGGCAGAAGGTGGTGTGATTATAACTGTAGGTTTAATTTTTTTTATTTTTGTTTGTTTAAACATTAAACGCGAGTCACGCGTCTCCTAGATACTATTGTTTTGCCAGGTTATTGGCCACGTGTTTACAATAACAACCGGATTCGTTAGTTTTGGCTGAGAAAATATCATCAAATAAATGGTTTGAATTTAAAAACTCGTTGCGAGTAGTCGAAAAATTCTGTCCGTTCAAATGTAATCAGACAGATAACTGATTTTTAACGGGTTTTTAATTTTTAAATTTAATTTCATGTGATACGCTCAGAGAGTCTCGTGTTGTGAAATACTGGATGTATACACAATATTACAATACGGATCCGATCCTCGGCAAAATGAAAAACAAACGACAATTCTCGCATAGTAGTAAATAATCTCATTGATCCACGCATATTTTTCGTCGGGCGTCGAATATAACCTCATAAAAAGAAGAAACCCCGTGAATATTTACGATCGAAATCGTTTGCAAAACAACTTTTGTCTGGAATGTGGACGTACTATACATTATGTTTATCGTAGTTTTCTATATACATAAAAAGGGTGTTTATATCAAACTTTATTCGGTCGGTGATCGATAGTGTGTCGACGTGTACTGCAGCGCGCGCGTGTGTGTGTGTGTGAAACACGTCCAAACAATTAAGCGGTTGCGAAAATTATTTGCGAATGCATTTATGGAAAACTATAAACACTATATAAACATGACTCGTTAAAACGTTGAGCAAATGGAAAACGAAATGGTAAAACTATGCGAAACGCGTATGGATCTGACGTATAGGTACGGTATATGATTAATATATCGAAAACGGTGACCGAATACGAATGGATTTTTATACGAAGTTTTCCCAGGCCGGCCTATATAATATGACTGTTAATTTCGAAATGCGTTACTGACGTGGCAAATCGAAATTAATATTGATTATTTGTTGTTAACGATTTACAACTGTTATAGAGCCTATTTCAATCCTTCGAGATCGTGTTTTTAGTAGTAATTTTTACGGAATAACAGCACGCATATTCAAATATTCGACAGGTTTTATAACATAATATAATATAATATATGTGGGCTCCCAGATAGTTATACGAAAACAAAAAAGGTCGGTAAAAGATAATAACCTAGATCAACAAACACGTCCAAAACACACGTCACTGCGTAACAGTTAAATATTATGTATCGAGCTCCGCTGCGACGACTTTTTCTTTGCAAACGCGCGTTATACGGACAGACGAGACAAAGCTTGTTAGTTAAACATAATGTAATATAGTCTCGCGCGACTTTGCGGGCGAAACGAACGCGTTTACGACGTATTGCGATATTATTATTACCATCATTTTACAGGTGCGGCGTCGTGCTTTTTCGGCCGCGGTTTTATTTGCGAAGGACAGACTACGGTGTGTTTGCAGCAGTATTACAATACGCGTACGATATTGTATATACAACGTTCTGTGTGTGCTCTGTCATTTAAACTGCGCAAACAATATTAACCGTGCGGTAGAAACCATCACACAGGTACGCGCGATATGGTCTGTTAAAACGTTTCTTTTCTCTCCGTCTCTCTCGATCTCTATCCGTCCGTCTCTTTTCGTCAAACATGGGCGTGTGTGGTCAAGGCGGCCGAGAATGACGGGGTCCTGCCGGCCGGGTGTTGCAGCCATAGGCATCTCCTATTCCTGTGGCGCGATGTTTGCGTTCGTGCGTGTCATCGAGGCGCGAAAACCAAAGACAACCGCCGCCGCCGCCGCCGCCCGAATATCAACGTCGTCGTCGTCGCGGACAAAACGGGTATAACGACGAAAAACACATAATAATAATAATGATAAATAAAGTCGCGCAGTGCATTCCGTCACACGCCATTCGTCGTCGTATAATAGTAATGTGTACACTGTAATATGACATTATATAATATATTATTATTATATAGGTACGTCTGCCGTGCGCGGCGGCGGCGGCGGCGACGGACACGTTTCGGAACAAACACGCTCGTTTATAATACAAACCAATAGGGCACTATACCCACCCGGCTACCCCGCAACACGAAATAGCAGCATCATTGCCGGGTTGCCGGACGACACTCCTCGAAACGGGCAAACACAACGCGCGCCCTGCAGAAAGTCCTCGACGTCGACCGTATATGTATACTATAATATATATATATATAGACGAGTATATATGTATACGTGTACCTACATAATTATTTGTAACACCTTTGTGCTGTACACAAGGCCTCCACCGGGCGAAAAATAGTCAATAAACGCGCGCAGACGATAAGCGCTTTGTCGCGCGATGGTTTTCTGAATATTTATCCAACTCCGTGAGTAAAACGAATCACAAAATTCGAAATTCTACGATAAATACAAAAACGTACGTGTCGAGAGAAAATAACTAGTCAAGCCCGCGCAATAAAAATAGCCTAGCATCTGGCTGGTTATGACATGATATAATATAATCAATATGTCATCGTCACTATGATCTAGTAGAGTCCGAAAACTAATATTATTATACTGATTTTTATTGGTTTTGTATACGAAAAACGTGCATTAAAATATAATACGGGGAGGGGTTTCCAAAAAATCTAACAAACGCGTGATTCATTCGATAAAATAATGAAAACATTCCAATTTATAATTCATCGCCGCGACTTTTACTAGTTTGTTAGAAACCGCTAAAAACGTATTCAGTCGAATAGAAAATAAAAAAAAAAAAAACAATCATACGAAATTTAATAAAAAAAAGAAATCAATTTTGATCGTTTTCCGTTTGTACCGGCGATTCCGCTACAAAACACCCGTGTTATTACGGCAGTGTATTAGTACACGTACGCGGTTATAAAGGTGTATATTGTGCACGATGCGCAGATATCGCTCATGGCCGTATCCGCGGCATCGTTTCAAAGGGGGTAGGGGTTATTTAGAGATTGTTTTACGACCATAATAACTGAATAATAACACGTTACGGGTACTAAAAACAAAATGAAAATAATTATATAATTATCGGAGGTTCACGTATCGCATAAAGTGTGTTCACGTGTCATAGGTCCTTGCTCTAATGGTCGTATTGACCAATCACGGAGGTCCTCAAGACTTGGGGTTTACCGTTCCTTACTCATTATCAACGCAATAATAATATTGAACCTGCAGCCTATATTATATTTTCATGTATATATGTGACTAATGTGATCACGTAAAAAACAGCGGTACGCGCGTATACGTACGATTTCGCATTATATACCTATAGAGATAAAATCACCGCAATATCATTATTATGAAATTACGTACCCACAGATAAGATAATACTCGCGTTTTTTAGCAACGTTATAGCAAAACATTAGTGTTTTTCACGTTTTAATGGTTATAAACACTAAGTAAAAGTATAAATCCATCAATAACGAAAAATTAATTATTTTATTATATTAAATTTTTAATGATATTGTTATTAAACGAGACACGTGTTTGCGGGTGTGGAATTAACCCTCTCTCGACGTCGATAAACAACAACTTTCATAGCATAATAATATTTGTAAAATACAAAACTATTTGTAAATCTTGTATTCATTACAAAGAGTCGGTTAAAATATGGTTTAGCCATATGAAACCCCACCGGGTAAGTACACCACTGGATAAGATCAACACGTTGATATAATGAAAAGTTAAATAGTTTGTCCACACATTTTTGGTCAACAAATACTCGCATATCTTTGAAAATTAATTAAACACGTGTACTTAACTTGAGATACATTTATTTTCCAGAATACTCGTGATCGGTAATTTCAATTTGTACTCGACCGGAAATGTTAATTTGTAAATAATGAAAAAGTCTTGAAAAATCTGATTGCAAATTTAAACGTAGAGGTCACAGATAATTAATTCGATATGGAAACTGTTATAAAATGCATTGATGGCGAGGGGTCGATTTCGCGCACGTCTCGGTTGACTTGTTTTTGATGACGAAGCTATAAACTGTTCATCGATAAATAGTTCTTCGAATTCTAAATTATAGTCTGAGTAAATTTTATACTTTGCGGTAGCTATATATAGCATCTGAGTGTTGACGTTCGAAATCTCGGGAATCTTCAAATCTAAACAATCGGGCTACAAATCGATCATTTTTTACTTCGATTAATCAATCACTTATGATAATACTTTGATGTGTTACCGGCTCCAACAATATTTGATATCGACGACGTTGTCTCTATATAGATCTGAGATAAAACTAGCCCGCCGAGTCACATCCAAAACTCTAATAATAATATTACTTCCGAGATCGAAGAAAACCTTCTATATTGCCTATATAGAACCCCTTACTAAGTTATGGCTATTAAGGTTTTTTATTGTTTTTAAAATATCATCGTATAAATTATAGTAGACGTATAATATACGGTTTAGTTTAGTCAATAAAGTGTTATTTAAGTGTAATAGGTGCTCAAATCCGGCGGCATAGACGAGAATTTTGTAAGATCGGGATTCTTTTAATTCATTGTCTTTTTTTTGTGTGGTCCTACAATTTTATTCTAATATATGTAAATCTTTTAATACTACGAATAAATTTCAAATTAAAATCATCGTAGAAATTTAAATGTTTTACTAGTTTTAAAATATAAATTTAAGTGTAAAATAAACGTCGTTATTTGAATCGTTATTGCAGGTAGTACGGAGGAGATAGAATTAAAACCTCGTGCTGAAATAAAAACAACAATGCGAGATGCGAATATAATTAAACACACGCCAATTAATAAATGTAGTTTGCCATATTGTGTCGCAATGGTACCGTATTAATAGTTCGCCAACAGCGCACGGACGTAAGTGCGTACACGCGTCGAACGCCATGTCTGAAATCGTGAGGACATGGTACCGATCGTATCGGCGATTAAACTCAAATACGTTTGAATTTCGACATGCACAATGAAAAACAACTATTAATTTTTTTTTTTTTAGAGTTCAAAATAATTTAATAGGAGGAGTTATATTATGAGGCCCTCTCGACCTCACTCGAAATACGCTTTTAAATATATATATTATATTTATCGATGACCGCACATAAGATACAAATAACTGATGACGAATATATCATGCAAACGCAGCATTGAAATATGTCTCAAATAAAACGTATTATTGAACACCGTAACACTGTGAGAATAAACGAGTAAGTATACGAATAAAATAATATGTGTTAATAATATATTATAGCTGAGTATGCTAACGACTCTGAGAAAATACGAAAATAATAGTAATGTTTGCAGCCAATAACGAATTTTCTGGAAATATCACTTAAATATTCTAATTGACTAGACTATAGAATAAAGTAACTGAAAGATAACCCTCGAAACGTTAAATAAGTCAAAGTTTAATATTATTATATGATGAAATATCTCTCAAGTATAGGACTTTAGGATTTTTACAATCTAAAACCAATTTCTTAGCGGCCTCGAACAATGTTTTTTTTTTAGATCATCTACATGGATTATTTTCTAACACCGACTCGTTTAATTTGGTGAGTCGAACGAGAAACGGTTCTTTTTTTCAAATAAATATTTTTGATAAAAGGTATTTTGACCGATCGAGTGTCGACGACAGGTTATCAGTGAGAAAAAAATACGAATATGTTCGCTACGATATTTCAGTCGAGAAATATCGTTTTTAATAAAACGCAATAATAATAGAACATGTACTCTCTAATACTGTAGATACGTGTTGTAAACGCAAAGTTTGTAACGTCCGTCGTCGTTTCGATCCGGATGCGGTGCTGTGCACAGGACGACACTGCAGCGACACTCGACGACGAACGCTACGATAATAATATGACGCGGGTACATTATATTCTTATCGGAACGATTGTGCGAGCGGCATCGCGACGGAATACCGGAACACGCGCGCGTGCAGACGATGCGAAAACCGTTTAAGTCGGAACGCCGCGCTTTCATAGGATGTGTAACGAGTGTGTAATATGTGTCCGCCGATCGAACGGCGCGCGGATGATTTCTCGGAAACACCGTGTCGTACGCGGTTGTACGCGCTATATGTTGTACAAAGACACACACGCCGTTCATTAAAAAAAAAAAAAAACACGGCCAGCGCGTCACTACGATACGCGATTACGGGTCTCGCCGAGCGTTATTCCCCCGTCGAATTAGCGTTAAAAAAACGATTCGATCGCGCGCGATTAGATTCGCCGGCGAAACAGTTTCTACCCCGGTTTTTCTCGGAACGCGCGCGCACATATTATTATTCGTGTACGACGACACACGAGAGGGAAAATAAAAAACACTTCGCACAATACGCGAGAGATCGGTCCGTCGCGCGTATAATTATTTTATCATCGAGGCTATTAATTAAATATTATTGGTAGGTACGACGCGGCGCGGCGGAAGCTGTGGGGTGTGTGACGGCGGCGTCGGTGGTATATATTTATGATTTTTTTTTTTTTTTCATCTAACGCTGACACATAATACGAGTGCATCACGAATGGAAAACGTGCGACGCGTGTGTCCGAGACCGCAAACGTAATTATTATTATATTTCAAAGCGATCGTAATTGAACCGTATTCCGATTCCGTCGCACATATATATATACGTATATACCGATCAATGTAGCGCGATTATCCGATGGGAAATATTCGAAAACGTTCTTGGAAATAAAAAAACTCATTTTTTTTTCTTTCAATAAAGCCGACTAGCGTTAATAAGTAATGTCTAGAGACAAAAATAACCAAAGTGTTATTTTTGCGGTTTTAACTCGCATCCCTACGAGTCCTTGCGCGCGATTCACCAGTCTGTTATTATAGATATTTCGACCGCTATTATACCTCATAATTGTATGTAATCTTTTTCGCGGACTTCTCCTCGTCGGCGGCGATCGACACTCATCGCAACGTCAAATAAGCGCACGAGTTCACCGTCGTCGCGATAGTGTTGTATTCGATTTCAACAATTATTGAAAATAATAAATCTGTTTCGGCGATAGATTTTATGTTGAAGTCTACACACTCGTGTATTTTCTAAAGTTTGCGATACATCTTTAATATTTTCAAAATCGTTTTTGAAGTTTCAAATTGTTGTCTATGACAAATTATATTTGGAAAAATACGACGTTCTGTTACGCTCTGTGTTCTCATACTACATAATATTATATTTACATATATATGAAATAATATATAAACTCGGCACGGCAATCGATTAGAGCACACGTCATCTCGTGACTATATGCAGGAATAATAATTGAATGAATTCGCTGTGTAAATCCTTCGTATTTGTAATTGCTTTGCGCAGCCACCTACGTGTTTGGCCGGAAACTCGTTCAATTTGCCACGTAATTAATAATCGTCTCGGTCGCGGTGGAGTGTTTAAAATTCACTCCGCGTATTTTATACACACTAACCATACATACGTATATATATATTATATATATATATATATATGTATTTGAGAGAGAGACGAATAAAAAAACGCGAAACAATAATTGTTTTTATTTTATATTTTTTGAATAATGTTTTTTTAAACGCTATATATATTATATACCCATTCACGGTCTCGTCCGCGATGTGTTCGCCCACGCGCGCGCGTACGCTATATTGTATAATATTTAATGCACTAATCGTATATACCTCGATGTGCGTATAAATAAGTATTATAATAATGTTTAATATAGACGCTCATATTTCGACACTCGGCTAGCTTAGAATTGCAGGAAAAACATGCATTATCCGAAAAAAAATAATTATGAATAAAAAAATTTTAATTTTACGAACGCTATGTGAAACGTATATTTAAAATAAAAAAATACGTGCAAGTTTACGGAGTTCTCGACACGGCCGTCTAGTTTTCTCATTTACTTTGGATGAATTTTAAATTCAAACAAACACCTCCACACACCGTTGCTTATGTTTAATCATTTTTCAATTCGTCACACAGTTTTAAACTGCAAAAAACATCCAACGAGACACGGGAGATCTGCAATTTAACTATATGCATAATGACGTATACACTAATTGCGTTTGACGTCGTGTTTGACGGTGTACATTGAAATACTTATATATAAATTTAATGTGTTATTTAAAAGCGACGATAGAAATAACGAGCTCTCGTGTATCCCATACAGGTGTAATCTTAAAAACTTTTTTGACAATAATTATCGTGGTTAAATGGATATATTGGACCAGTTTAAAGGGTCAGCCGATTTTAAAACTGGTCATGCCACTGGGACGCTTGTGCATTTTGTTTACGTGCAAATGCCGAAGTTTAAAAAACAATACTGACTATATTAAAACTGTTTTTAGAAGTCTATGTTATAGAAATTTGAATTTAAATACCTGTACGGGCAGTACGATTTAAAGATCTTAAATTCTTAAATTTATCAATAATACGACAATCTACGCGTAAAGAGGTATTGAAATGAAAATTAACATTCACGAAATATAAATTTGAATCGTAGATTTTTTTAAACTTTTAAAAGTAATTATCGCACGATATAATGCATACCGACAACGTTGTTACTTCAGAATAAAATAATAATCAATGGATAGCGATACTACAGTATTACTTTATTTTTATTTTTTTTTTGTTTAAATATAATATGGTGATAAATATTAAAAAATAATAATCATAATATTAATAACGAAAGAATTGAAATTGTTTTCAATATTTAATATAACAGTTGAAAATCAACGATTTGATAAGTTATCAGCAATTTGAGCACCCCGAAAAGTTCAAGTCTAATCGCGCCCCAACACGACTATCTATAATATACACATTTTTATATGTGTGTGCGCGCGCGCAATCGAATTGTTGAAATAAGCTAGTTGTGCGCAAACTAATTAGATATGTTTTTCGTCGAGGAAAAAAAGCCGAACGCGGACAAATCATTATTACAACCCGTCTTTTACAGTCACACGCACGCGATGTGTATACACGTCGCATCGTACCCAATACTATATATTACACACCGAACGCCTACGCGTGCCCGGTCGCCGCTATATATTATACAATATTACAATAATGTATTCACGTGTATGCGTATATCTCGCGGCAAGCTACATAAATCGATTATTGATTTCCGTCTAAGCTCGTAAAACACGCGGCGGCGGCGGCGTCGTTATGATAATATACATATTTTAATACACTGCGTCCGGGGACCCGACCGCGCAAATTGAATACGCGCGTGTGAGTAAACAGAGGTGTGTTTGTTTGTACAGCACACGCGCATAATATTTCCATCACGTGCGTACACGGTATAACAATACAATACATAATATACGTTTACGAGTGCTAAAAGTCCCGCGCCGTTCGTCACTCACGTTTATAGAGAAGTCTTTGATAATGTGCCATCAAGGATTTTAAAAAATATTTTTACGAGAAAAAAAAAATTGCCAAAAGATCGCTAAATAAACTACGAGTTAGATTCGTAAACGTTAGCTGTGAAAGTATGTGTCGGAGACGTTTAAAAAACCATGCATTACGAGCGTCGACATCCGGGGGGCCCCGGTAATGAGTGTGTGGCATTAATCATCAATCTTATTCCGAATAATTCTCGCAGAATCGGTTGCGCGAAATCACAATTTGTCATCATTGTAATAAATAATAATAATATAGTATAATCGTTTTGCACTGTACGCGCGCCGGAGTGTGCGCGCGACGAGCGTGTTGAATATTCGTAATATAGCGTCTCGCGAAAACCGTAAACGTGTTAACGCCGCTATTGCTATTAATATATTGTGTATACATAAACAATAGTTTAAAAATGCATTGCGCGCGATGATTCGTACCTGCCTTAAAAGTATACGTGTACATGTACGACGTCACGTCACGTGAATCGGCGTGCGGCGGCGCGTACGGATTTAAAAAAAACAGGTACCCCCTCGCGTTTAAGGATTCCCGAAAAATAATAAATAAATAAATAATTAATTTCCTCGCGCCGTCCGGCCGAATCCGTTTAGAACGCATTATTAGTATACTGCACACACACACATATAAAACGCGTGTATTATCATTATAATATATTATGTGTATCGCGCGCGTTTAAGTCGTTGATTTACAAATCGTTATGCGGCGCGACGGCCGCGGTGATAGATGTGAAAGGAAATTACTTTTTCGATCGTTTACCCCGCGCCGCAGCAGTGTGTGGAGGATATAATATAATGCGCGATGAGCGCCGCTTGCGCCTCGGCCCGTCCGGAATTAATAACAAGCTCGGCGCGGATAGTTATACATTTATACCCGTGATAATGTATAGGTACGGAGGAGAGAAAAAAGTGGCCGCGATGGGAAAAATAAAAAAAAAAATAAAAAAAAAAATTGATGAAGAAAAAGCGACGGGCTCGTCGTATTTGCATACGATAATAACAGAATCGGACCTCCTGGGTGCGCGACCCGATTCATCAACCGGTATTGTTCCATTCGGGCCGCGTCGCGAATGCCATATATTTAATATACGTAAGTCATATTTTCACGTTATTTGTGTGTGCGCGCGCGCGCGTGTGCCTGTACGCGATGCGATATTATTATATAAAGTGATATATTATTATATATTTTATATCGCGAGTGCAGCGCAGGACCGGATTTAACTTTTTTTTTTTACGGCAACGCTTACTCGAGTTAAGTGACTGAATGAGTTACGATCGTCGAGAAGTAAATTACTCATATAATATATATATATATATATATAATTATCGGTTACTTTTTTAATTTTAAGGTTGTTTTCCATACATAACACGAAAACAACCTGTACGAACACTTTTAAACATTCTCATCTCTTATAATATGCTCGATACGTTTCGAACTCGATTCCATGAAAAATAACGCAGAAAAAGTAACATGTTTTGCAGCACTCGATAAACGATGATGTATATAATTGCGTTGATTATAAAATGTATTGAATGTTTTATAATCAATGATTATAACTTTATTGATAAATAAAAAAGATAAGTCAATTCCAATTATTATACGCCGTGAATGGAAATTAAGTAGCCCGGAAGTTGAACAATTATATGTCACTAATTTTATTTACGATTAAATGTGCTAGGAAGCCACTATCATTTTTTCGAGACAGACTGAAAAAAAAAACTTACGTTTAACTGTTTATTCAAAAAGAAAATGTTTTTTTTTTTTAATATTTAAATATACCCCTCCCCCTTCATTGAAAATATGTGAGTACGCCACTGATCGAAATAAAAGATGAACGGCCGTCCGTTCGTTGATTGATTATATAAATATAATTGTCATATCTTCCAGGAAACGAAAAATGAAAAAAAATGTGCGTGATAAATTACGTTTTTGGCATTTGCTTTCGCAGTAAGTTTATCATTAGTTGTTTTTAAAACGTGTCGTGTGCACACACGTTGAACGTGACAAGTATATGATTGAAATAGACGATAAAAGAAAAAAAAACGATTTCTTTACCTAGAACTATTCAATATTTTGCTCGAACTTTATATTCATATGAGAAAATTATTTTATATTATCTCTAGATTTCATATTTTAATCTATACGTTTAATAGGTACGCAAAACACTACTGCACGCGGATAATATATACATTATGTTGTTTACAACGAATACTCGGTCTCGCTATTATGTTGCGACAACGTACGAACCTTATACATGTTTATATAAATTTAATATTATACAAGTCCTTAATTATTATTAATAAACTTTGGATTTTTTTAGTTCCTGAACCCCGACTGGCCCCACCTCCCATTTTTGTTATTATATTGGGTTAAATTTTATCATAATTAATGGTTCACCGAGAGTTGAAAATTTTTCCAAAAGACAATTTTATTGTTTGTTTTTTTTTTCATTTTATTCAAAAAAATATACCGAATCTTAATATTATAAATTAATATGTCTATAAAAAAAAATATCAAACAGAATATCTCGTAAATCTCTATTCGAGAAAATATTAAAAATGTAAATTGAGAAACTATACGATCGTATGATAATGAATAGCACGAGGTACACTATTAAATCAGTTTATTATTAATTACTATTAATTTCGCTGCACGGGAAATCATTGAATCATGTGTATACATTATGTGTGTGTGTTAAAAAAAATGAATTGTTAAAACGAGAAGAAAAGACATCAAACATCTTCGACTATTAGGTCACTAAAAGAGATATTTCTGGTAAAAAAAAAAATGAATCAATATTTTTCAATGAATATTGTTATGTTATTTTGTTTGGCCCTCGTATGGTGTTCTTAAAAATCCTACATGACAATCGCATTGGAAAGTTTAGAGACGGAAAAAAATAAATCGTCGTCCACGACTCGAGCAATGCGATGACCGGCCGGTCGGTCACCCATGACGAGTGCGCGTCGTATATTTGTCACTGATCGAACGTCTATTAGATTTCTTCTGACTCATCGAGCCGTGCACAGCGCGTACTCGAGGAGCGATCCTCTCACGATAAATCGCACGCGGTTCTATACGAATATTACGTGTATGATAGAAGACAGAGAAACAGAGAAACCGAGAGAGGGATATGAATGTGATATGAATCTCTTAAAACCTCACCTCGTCAAAAATGCCCGGTGGTCAATAATAAACCTATATACACCCGAGAGATAATATCACGTATGCAGGATCATTCGAATTTCGAATTAAGTATGACGACGCTCGATGTAAAAACAACACATCGATCACCGTCGATCACCGTTTACGCACAGATCGTATTAAATTCCAATACAGGATGAAATCCAACGTGTGCGTGTCACTAACTATAAGCTATACTCTTGAAAGTTCTAAAGCGAATTCACTCGAGTCATCTTTAGACTTTTAAATTGACGCCAAACGATTTAGTATCTACACTTGGCAATAATTTTCAAGTCTACTTTAGAATAATTTCTAATAATACTATATGGAAATACTTTAGAATAATTCTAAGGATTGTTAAGTCATCAAACAATAGCACTCTTTCAGACCGAAAATTTGGTTTTTCAGAATCAGCGACACACGTGCGCACGCATTACATATAAGGGCCATACGTATATTTCTCGTTTCGCACAGAGTCTAAAATAGAATTGCGAATTTGTATGAATCATTCCAAATCGTTTGGATCTAATTCCAAAGTCCTAGGGTGACCGAGATAGGTTATTCGAAGTTAGCCGGCATATTTTAATTGAGTCCCGTGAAAAACTGAGCAGATTTGCACAGACTGGCGAATTTTAAAAATTATTATTGCAAATTCTCGCCGAAATAATTTATATTATAAGACACTTCGCGGTGAAAACGCGACAACGGTCGCGTTGTAAAAATACTATAGTCGTAACAATACGTCGATAGACGATGGTGACGCACCCCAGGTGCCCGCAAGGCGTGTAACGTCCACTCGAGGATGGTCACAAAGTCGATCGAATATGTTTCACACCGCAGCGTCGTACAGTGATTTGCACAATTTTACATGACCCGACTACTGTGGGCTTAAAATATAACGAGGGCACGCCGGTCGTATTCTCGAGTGCGCACTTAGCCGCCACTTTCAAAGTAGGTATAACTGCAGCAGACGTACTCGTCATAAAAACGTTTTTGTAATAATAATAATATATCCATGTTGTACAGCACGATTGTTTACACTCGACCACGCAGGTGTACTTTTAAAATCGGGTATATACGTGAATAAAATATATAGAATACAGAGGTGTCGTTGTGTATTTTTGTGCTCTACAGCGTAGATTTAAAGTGTTCGACAGATCTAAATCTGAAATAGAGATGACTCGTTTTTTTTTCTCGAAAAATTGACCGACTAATAAGTAGCAGCGCGCGCACAAGAGAGTTTTATATCAAATCAAAATACTATACTACGGAAACCACGAAAAAATGTATATTTTAATGATCGACAGATAATAATAGATATCATTCGGGGTATTGTCAATAATTCCGAACGCCAAAGAGCGAGAAAAACGTACAACAAACGCTGACCGATCGACCGTTTCATTTTAAAAGCATAAAAATAATAGGAACGTAAATAGACGAGCAAAAGTAAACGCAAGAATAACTCGTGGACACTGTAATAAAACACGGAAAGATGGTTTGACCGCCGATTTCGCCGTACTAATTAGGCTACGAAAATCCGTCGACGATAACGCGATAAACTCTACAGAACCCGACGTCGCGTCGGATCAACACCGGTAATAGAAAATTATTGTGCGCCGTGTTCCGATTCCGGACGAACGGACGCGAAGAATGCGCAAATATCAGACTATCGACCTGTGCCGAAATTCGCACAATTTTGTAAATCCACAATTTCGTAACATTTATGACTCACGCAGTTCAAAACGATAAACAATACACGTTTCCAGCCAGATCACCGTGATGAATTGTATAATATTATACGCACGCGCAGGCTCGTGGAAATTACATTTCAAAGTCCCCCGTACCCGACGTCGGGTCAACACCGGTAATAGAAAATTATTGTGCGCCGTGTTCCGATTCCGGACGAACGCGCAAATATCATTATACTATCGACCTGTGCCGAAATTCGCACAATTTTGTAAATCTACAATTTCGTAACATTTATGACTCGCGCAGTTCAAAACGATAAACAATAAAAACGTTTTCAGCCAGATCACCGTGATGAATTGTATAATATTATACGCACGCGCAGGCTCGTGGAAATTACATTTCGCTCGAGACTTTCGAACGCGCTATATTATCGTCGTAATATTTTATACGTTTATATTATTGTTATTTCGCGAGAACGGCGCGAACGCGCGGCCATCACTATGCGCATACACGCAATACGATAATTTATTACGGACAAATAAATAATGAGCAGACGTAAATACGATATATAATGTACTCAACTAGGGATATTATATATACGATAAATAAATATATATAATAATAGATAATGTAACGACCGCGAACGTTTTCGACTCACGTAGATCTATCGTTTTTACAAACGTGTGAATAGGCGCATTTTTTTTTCAAACACCCCTTCCTCTTATAAAGAAGAAGGTTTAACTCAAGTTTAATTCCTACATCGTACGACTTTATCGAATTGACTAAAACGTCGATTTTAAAAATCTAATCGTTCCTATTGTATTTTTTTTTTTTATATAATGGCTTAATAATGTGGGGAGGCTGTGCAGATAATGGGTTACACAGGCTGTGTAAATAAGACAAATGGAAATCCAACAAAATCAAGTGGTAAGAATCCGCCCAAATAAAAAAGATCTAAAAAGCTCTACAAACTCGAACTACGAAGAACCAAAAGTTTTACCGGTAAGATTCTACTGTACAAGCAATTCGCCATATTAAGTATATCGAAAAACACTAAATTTATTAATGTCAATAAGCGCGAAAATAGAGCTCGTGATAACCAAGTGGACTATACAGAAAAAATATAAATGTTATACTATACGCCTAGTATAATATAGTAATATATACGTATAATTTAAAATAAATTTATGACGCTTACCTTATTGCATCCACCGGCGGTTGTGTGAATAATACTTGTTATGTAAGCACACGAAAATCACTCGATCGCGAATAGTAACGACATTAGACGACATTACGCACTGTCGTAGAGTAAAAAAAAAAAAACGTGACCGAGAACAGCTTTCGGAACAGCCGTCGACACTATACTGAACGGCCCTGCTTCGCGAGTCTCTCGGTCGGTCGGGTTGCGTGGGCAACTCGGCTGTCATTGGTCGGGCGGAGCGAGCAGCTCGGCTCTCATTGGCCGCGTGACACGCCCAGTATTGAACTGACGCGAACTTGCACTACTTCCGCAAACGCACGCCTATTCGTTTTATTACTATTGTTTACGTTACTGTGTATTCGTCACGAACTAACCGGAAATAACGCGTTGTGTAACATTTTTTCGGATTTCCTGTTTGTTTTTTTTTTTTCCGGAACAACGTGCAGCAATCTCGGATCTATTGTAAAAATCCTAAAATTCCCAGCGCGGCCCCTACGCGATCGATTATATTTCGCAATATCTAATATCGCGCAATATTATTGCGTGTCTGATACGAATATTGCGCGTACTGCTGATTGTGCTCGTTTGAAATTAATTGCGCAATATTGAAAAATAGTCATATTAGACGAAAAAAGGGGTTCAGCTGGGAAAAATTCCCACCTAGCTGTCAATTTTGGTACACACCTTGTTAGGACATCGTTGTAAACAACGTGTAAAAAATCGGCTTCGATATCATCCGTGCGTTAAAGGTTATTCGAGGTCAAAGGTCCCGAAATTGTCTTTTTTCTTTAATATCGCGCTATTCATTAGTCATACGTAAAAAAGTTTCAAGTAAAAATTGTAGAGGAAGTAATTATCTACGAAAAAGGCCTCATGACATTTTCACGTAAAAGTTATAGTTTTTGCTTTATAAGGCCAACAAAGTATACGCGTTTAATGAAAAATCATTTTTTCGCTAAAAACAAGTAGCTTTTGCGTTAATATCTCGCTTTATACTGGTTTTATAAAAAAAAGTTTTAAACAAAAATTGTAGTGGACAAAATTATCTATAAGATGGTTATATAATATATATATATATATATGTATACATATATCCAATCGCACTTGCGATATAATAATTTTAACGATTACCATACAAAATTACGATAATATATAATATTATAATATAGTATTTTGAAAAAAATACAAAATCGAAGACCAACGGCAAAGTTATGGGTACAATATTTTCATTTGGTATCAATAGTTAAAGATTTTATTATATCTGAAAGACTAGGAAATTGGGATGGGCAATTAAATGCTATACAAAAAAATGCTTCCTTTGTTCTGTATGCAAAATCTGCTAATTTATATCTGCAGGATATGGTCGAATTAAAAAATAATATGGATGAACAGTCGTTTAAAAAATGTAACTAGGTGGGAATTTTTCCGAGCTGAAAACCTAATATGACTGGACTAAAATGTGTACGTAAAAATGTGTACGTGTAGGCGCACGCATAATATCGTACAATAATAGCTTTTCTCGTCGCCGTAGGTTAGGTTGGGTTATAAGATGATTTATCGCGTGAAATATTATAACGATGCTTCGTTGTAATAAATATCAGAAAGAATTTGAAAAAATATTTTCGATCTATGTTCGTTCAAAAAAATTAGAGACATTTTTTTTTTTACGTTATCGCAGTAGATTGTGAAGTACGGCAAATATTGACGAGTGAGAGAGTGGCTAATAGTCGAGAATTATTTACGTTGTTAATTACCTCGGTAATAATAACGCATATATTATTAGCGCGGAGTGTCGTGACGAAATATATAATATAATAATATATAATATGTATATTTCATATATAATATGAAATATATAGCGTAGTGATGGAGCCGTTTTTCTTTCTTTCCGACGAGAAACACGCGAAAATTAATAATCGACCGAAATGAGTCTATTACAATTTTTTAATTCTTTTTTTCGTCTACGTTTATTGTAGACGTCTGCTATTACAATAATCTGTACGAAAAGTTTACTTTCGTGTATACACATATAAAAGAAAAATATGGTTTACAAATACTACGTCATATACCTGTACGATGTGTGTTATCTTTCGTAATTTTTAATTTTCACCACTTACGCTTTTCTTACCGCCGACTAAAAAAAAAAAAAAATAATAATAATAAATATATCGACGATGGGAGAAACATCGGTCGAAAATCTGGGCCATCGATAAGAAGAATACTTAAATATTATTGTACCGATGCTCCAAACATTCGGGCGAGACACCGCCTCTTTAGCCGTCGCTTATTGTAATCTTTCAAGTTGACGGAATTTATATCATCCGACGTGTAAAACATAATTTGCCCCCTCGAAAGAAAGAAAACAGTCGGGGTACGCCCATGTCGGTGTATTCGGATGGCGTAGGTAATACGATCATGCGAATCGCATGCCGTCGATAGATGATAATCTTGAGTAATATAGTTATTTACCATTTGGATTTGACCGTTGAACTCTCAAAGTTCGGTTCGACTTCTTAAACAGTTCGACCCACCTCCGACTATAATGTATAAAAAAATGAATAAATAACGTTTCGTCGTTATAATGGTACACACGCACGAAAAAAAAAAAAAAAAAAAACCCGAAACAGCCGATAAATTAGTAGCTATAATTCAAGACGTAACCGTTGGTTTTTAACGTCTTCGCACGCACAGAGGTAGGTACTCGTGTTCGAGAACAAAGATGACGGAATAACTATTTAAATCGAAACGTGATGTAACCCTTTTAATGGCTTTTAATATAATGATATTGTACTATACTTGTTTCAAACAGTAATATAAAATATCTAAATGTCTTTTCTCGATTATTCAGTCCCACGGCTTTAATCACATTGTTTCCCAAACAATAATATTTTATTAAAAACACACGCGCGCACACACACACATATATATATTTATATTTATAAATGTGTTGCGTTGAGACATAAAAGTAATAGCGTTCTTTTACGCCGCGTCCCACTCACAAAATTCAACTCATTCGGACGTGTCTTATAGGTGTGCGGTCACGCGATGTGTTTTTCGTCGTGAATCGAATACGGTAAAACACGCTCGTCGTTTACAACAACAGTCCGTTCATCGCTGTATGACGAACGAACAATTGTAAAATATCGCAGCCAACGGATAAAATATTATAACAAACCGATCTGAAATCAACATTGATAATAATATCAGTCGAAGGAGTGTCTACGTTTATTTTTCAGCTCAGGTAATACCATTGATTATATATAACTAAAGTATCAATGTAATCAATGGTATTACATACGTCGAAGACGAATAAATCGTTCGAAAAAAATAAATACCCGTCGTCGCGCGTCGTATACACATGAAAATTCGGTGGTTTCGTGAAAAAAAACGTAAACCGAAATGTATTAATCGGAGGAAACAAAAAAAATAATTGAAAAACTATAAATTTGACACACGGTTTTAAAGTGGATAAGTGACACATTTTATTCCATAAACCATGACGATTTTAAAGGTGTTTTAAACGTTTCCGTGGCGGATACAAAGAGGTAAGAAGCTCTCTGTTTGGTCCAAATCTTTATTTTATTATCTATAAAAATAAAATATAAAGGTTATCAAAAATAATTTTAAGACATTTAATTTGTTATTTTTTAAATCATGCACTTGTAAGTACTGTATGTGTATGTGTAAGTACACATCAAACATCTGTGTTTAAGTATATATTTTTGTCAACAAATTATTTAAATTCAGTATTTTAAAAGTGGAGTAGACGGCGTTTGACACCGATGACATTGACGATCTGTGGCGTAGCTCGGCCGTGTATCTATTCAAAAACATCATTATTAAATGCTTCAGATTTCTGAAAAATACGTTGTCATGTAGTGCTATTTTAAGTTTTTAATATTATTATGATACCGTTTATGACTACATTTGAGAGTGTGTAAAAGTTACGTTTAATCGTAAAATCAAACTATCCAAAAAAATCTTGACTCCAGATGACGGTATAACGATGTGTGGAAGGTTGAAAAACGAACACACGTCGAAACAGTAAGACTGTATAATAGTAATAATAATTATAATAATAATATTAATAATAATGTCGTGTGTACATTTATATATATTTTTTATTTTTTTTTATATTTTTTAATGTTTATCGTACAGTCGATTTACAATTTACATGGTGTTTTCGCGCGCGACGAATTCTACGATCGGTTGTACGTCAAGTCCAACGGCACGTTTTTCGTCGTCGACCGCGTGCCGCCGCCGCTGCCGTCGGGCGACCCGTCGTCCGAGCCCGAATCCGAGCCGGAACCGCAGGAAGAGTCGCCGGAAACGGACTTCCTGTCCGAGGACCGCGACCGCCGCCGCCGGCGGCGATGACGACGACGACGACGACGATCCGTGGCGTCGGCGGACGGATTCGCAGCGATACCGCGGTCCGCGGTCCGCGCCCGTCCGCCGTCCCGAACGTCTTCCGCCGGCGATGGCGACAGCGAACGGGACGGCGACCGCGACAGGACGGCCGCGGGGGCGGACACGGACAGGTCCATGGGCGACTCCTGGACGGGCGGCGGGTCCCCGTGGTGATGGTGATGGCGGCGGCGGGTGACCGCGGCGACGCGTTCGGGCGGCTGCGGGTGACGGCGTCCGTCGTCATCTCCGCCGCCGCTGTCCTCGTGGTCGGACGCGGATGACGACCGGGATGCGGCGCTGCTGTCCGGCGTCCGGGTCCCGTTGGGCGGCGGCGGCGGCTGCAGGGCCAGGAAGAACGGCGCGGGAGGCGGAAACGGAAACGCGGGGAAGAACGGCGACGGCCACCGCAGCAGATCCGGTCTGACGGCCTGCGCGACCACGGCCGCGGCCGCGGCGGCCGCGGAAGCAGACAGCCGGTCGCCGCCGCCGTAGTCCTTGTTCAGGTCGCCGGCCATCGAATTGTTGTTGTCCGCGTCCAGGCGCAGGTGGCGCTTGACGTCCGCCCACGGCGGCGGCAGCGGCGGCGTCCGGCCCTGTTCCAGCGACGGCCTGCTCGCAGCCGCCGCCGCCGCCTGTTGCTGCTGATGGAAGTGCAGCCCGATGCCGGCGGTGCCGGCCGTCTGACGCTGCCGGTGCTGTTGCTGTTGCTGGTGCTGCTGCTGATGCTGCTGCTGCTGGTGCTGTTGTTGGTGCTGCTGCTGTTGCTGGTGCTGCTGTTGGTGATGGTGGTGGTGCTGCTGCTGCTGCTCCTGGAGCAAGCAATGGATCTTGAACCAGTTGGACCGCCGGCCGTACCTGGACCCGCTCTTGGACATGCCCACCACTAGGCACTTGCGCAGCCGGCACGCCTTGCACGACGTCCGGTTCTTCTTGTTGATCACGCACTCGCCGTTGTTCTTGCACTCGGATATCGAACTCAGGTTGTTGTAGGTCCGGCCGAAGAACGACTGTGAACACGGACGAGAAAACAAACAAAAAAAAAAGGCCGTTAAAAATCATATCGTTACGAATCTATTTGTAGATAATACGTACACGACGCGTGCGAGTCGTTTTTAGAAATTCGAGTTTTTTTATTTTTGCTTTTGGTAAAAGTATAAATTTAAAAAAATTACTAAAAACGTCTAAACTTCGGGGGCGACAAATAGGGTTTCAAATTTCTAAACACACCACCGAGTATACCTAGGTATCTTCCCGGATTTCTGATCAAATATTTAGGGAAGTCGCGAGAAACGTACGTCGGTGCGGTTTGATCACCCGAAAAGCGTTTACAGACGAAAAAACAAAAACGTTGATACGATACGATAAAATAATGTATGTCGCGGCGCATATATTTATACGCAGCACGACTGTACGGCAATAATAACAATATTTTATTCGCTAACGAGTTTCAATGTTTTTTCAAATTATTATAAGCGACTAAAGACGTTTTACCGAGAACGGGTCACAGCCGTTTTCGAATAAATAACGACATTTAACGTAATAACATCACTTTTTTTTTTCTTTTTTTTTTTTTTTATCGTACACTTACAAACGTTATAATCGAACGCGTGTATAATACGATGATATATACGCGCGCGTATTCGCGAAATCTATTATCGCGTGTCCGAGACACGTGTGATTTATGTGCGACCGCGCGGTAAGAATAGCGCGGTACAATAACGTAATATATAGTGCCATTATAATACACATTGTCAGCGGTTAAACTTTTAAATTATTATAAATCAGCTCTTTCTCTCCCTCTCTCTCTCTCGGCTTCACTGCGCGATCGGACCGTTACCCCGCGACTGCAATTATTACCCGCGCCGCAGTCGTCGCGAGTTTGACGTCGTCGTGTGGCAGTCCGTTTTGAAACGATATAAATTACAAATCCTTTTCTATCCCCTGCCCGTCACCGGGGAAACTATCGTTTTTTTTTTTTTTTCTTCTGTTGCGACGACGTGATCCGCCGCGTCGGCGATCAATCATATTATTTTATTTTCGACGTGCCTCTATTCGGTCGCGCGAAGGTCTATCGTAAAAATGAAAATCGAAACGACACTGCGACGCGAGAACGGACGGACGTTCGACCGTGAACGATTATTATCATATTATATTTAGCGCGAAAAACACAATTACACCGTCGCGCGTCGTCGTAGAAATAGCCGGCGCGTTATTCTCGTCGTTTCAAACATAAAATGTCCGTTTTTTCGGTTCAGAAACGACTATGGGCACACGCGATAATGCGATCGACATAAATTACGCTCGACTTACAAGGATTGTAACTTTTCGATTTTTTACCAATATTACATATACGTAGGCAAAATTTATTTATAAAAATAAAATACAAAATACATTATTGCGATCGTATTTATGGGAAAACAGTTTAAAAGTATTGTTCGATGATGATAATCGTTTCTAAGCGGTTCATCAATAAATCGCCAAGACTAGATGCGCATCGCGTGTTTACGAATCGAACGCAACGTGAGCAACACCGTACCCGACGTTTCGCGTTGCGCAGACTACTTTCACGGACGAAGAATATCATTGTGATGCCGAACGTGCTTCGGGTGAAATTTTATTATACCACGTTGTGAAACGTTCCTAGACTTTATAACTTAATTTGTTTACATTCGTTCCGACCGATTATCCATATAACTTATAAGTACGGTTGATATGTGGTGGACCGCGAGAGACCTCTTCGTTAAAGTCTCGCTTGAACACGACGACTCTGTGTCGTTTCTGTGGTGCGACGAACGAGAATGAGAATATTTCACAGGATTTTTTTTTTTTGAACATTTGTTTTATATTACGGCCGCGGATTCGGTCGACCGAAAACACTCGGGATCGATGATTGACTTCGTCGATTAATTAAAACGATATAATTATAATAATCGTAACGGTTTTCGCGATGAACGGCTATTGTTTTTGTTCTCAAAATAATGTGGTCATTTGAAGTATAGGATCTTTTAACATACGTATGAATATCACACCATAGTGATGCGTCGAAATCTTTTGAGAAATAATCTTTTCTAAAGCTCACACAATTGAAGCAGCACCATTTCTCGATACGAACGCGCGTAAAAATATAAAAATATTCGGTATTCAAGAATAATAACACCGAACGTCCGTCGTACTTCGCGGCGGTCTCGGACGCCGGAGAAAATATATTATATTGATTATTATAATACGCATTATACAGTAATAATACGATATTGTAATGATAATTGTATACGAAACGTTTAATGTACAAACGACGACGTTGCGCAACGGCCGGAATAGAACGTGCATGTAAAAAGTGTCTTTTGACGATTCGTCGACACAAACAATTATTATTATTACTGTAATACCGTCCGTCGATAACTCGGAGAAAAGAAAATAAATAAAAAGAATTTTAAAAATCATAAATTATCTATTGTCGAAGCAGTATGCGCGCGCTCGCGCCTCTCGCGTGAGTTTTAACATTATATTAAAATATTATTATTACTATCATCTTCGATCGTAAACCATTTCGCCGTGCCTCGTTCGTTTGTTATTAATTGTTCGGCTGTTGTGCAATATTCTCGCGCGCGCGCGCGCGACGAGAGAGGCTATTTAGCGTCGGGTAATCGAAGGCGATTGCTGTGCACGTGTGTGTGTGTGTGTGTGATGAATGTTTTTTTTTTTTCGATTTCAAATTAAAAGAAATAATAAAAAATAACCGTAAACAACGTGCCGAACGCGCCGCGGTAAAAATTGGCGTCATTGTCGTTTCTTTTTTTTTTTTTTTAATAGTCGATGAATATATTATTTTATTATATTACGTATAATATGTGCGAGTACTGCCGCGGCACCACCGGCGTCGACGAATTATTATGGCTCTCCGACTAAGTAGTCTATTCGATTTCTTTTCCGTTCATTGATTATAAATACTAGAATGTATATTGTGTTTCTCGCGGAGGGGCATTTTTCGCGCCGTTTTAGATTCGACTCGGCAAATCCGTTCCCGTAATATCGCGCGTTTACATATTGTTTATACGAGTTATGATTAAAACAACGACACGTTTTTTTTTTTTTTGAGTGTTTACGACTGTAACGAAATCTATTGCTTTTGGATTGCACAACAATTATACGATAATAACAATTATTGTCGTCGCAACTGCGTAATATCGCCTAGCCGAAACGCGCCGACAAACTAATCCTTACGTTTTCCTTGTTATCCAAGTCACGAAATCATTAATCAACGGTTTCGGGTTCTTTTCCCCGAGCGTGCGCTGGCTTTTTAGGCGAATGGTGTAAATTACAAATCGTTCCGTTAAAATTCGTGAAAAACATACCCAATAAAAACCGAAGAAATGGAAGATTCGCAATCGTAGCTTATTCTATTTAATTTTATAAAACCAACATGATGTTATGTTCGACCATGTTATCCACTCGAGAATAACTTTCTAGTGACCGAGTGAACTGTGAGGAGGCCGAAAGTCAGTTACTACAGTCGACATTTAACTTGAAACGTTTATTTCTCCCTCCGACTTGTGATTTAAATGAAAAGTCATAATTTATTTTTCAAGTGAAAAAAACGAATTATTATAAAAACAGTTTTACGAATTTGTGGTACGTTGTCGTACAATCGAATTACCGCAGTATTCGCTCAAACGATTTGTATTTATTTTCGATTTACTTTGAGTTATTCGCCCGAATCACCCCAACCCCTCCCAGTAGATAAACCTAATTTTATTGTTTTACTGCGGCCGATGGTCATGTTTTAATGAACGCGCGTGTTTAAATATCAAAAACATAAAATAATAATAGGGTCTAAAATAATATCAAACGTCTGTGGAGAGGACGTGTTTAAATAACAATATTATGGTAATGGCACGCATAACATTATAACGTCAAACGCGGCCAAAAATTAATAATATCGAGCGGGTATTTTAATATAATTTAGGATACATGTACGTGTATAATAAATACGCGCATGGTAGATATTATAATAGCACACGTTTTCGAACGGAGCGATCCGCGTCGTCGACTATTAAACCGTACACCGCAGTGCTGCGGTTTTTATTGCTTAATTATAAAATCAAATAAATTACCTTGCATCCTTCACAAGTAAACGCTCCAAAATGAAAACCGGCGGCTGGTTCTCCGCACACACGGCACAGCTGACTCATCTGAAAAACATAAATTCGATTGTAAAATGTATCCGCCGCGACAACGGTTAAATTTAAATACACTAACGGACGTACACACATAAACTTATATATACGAGTATAATATACGTATATTATATTATATTATAATATCAGTATATTATGATTTCCGTGATGATGTTCTGCGATGTAGGTTTTTTCTCGTTCTCTCTCTCTCTCTCTCTCGTAAAATACTACGTTGAAATATCCCCTCGTCCGATTTCATTGTTAATTCGCAACTGGTTCGGAACCCAGAGGAAGAGAGATGGAGATTAAAAAACACGATACGCGCGTGTATGTATTTAATTCGCATATTCGTATAAAACGTCGTATCGGACGATTGTTATTTGCATATCATACGATGTTAATGTGTTTTTCAACTGCGAAATTGCAGAGGATCGCCACGTGTTCAAAAAGATATCGGCGAGTTAGTTTTCGCATAATTATGCCATTACATTTATGACATGCTAAACTGTTACTGCGCTGCATGCACAGGCCCGTCGTCTGTCCGGTGATTTTTTTTTTTTTTCATTTTATTATTGTGGAAATAACATAAACACTCCGTTTGAAAACCCGATTAAAAGACAAACAAGACCTCTAACCCGTCGAAAACGAATATACTGCGGTTCTGCGGCGGCGGCGGCGGTGGCGTCGAACGGCGTTACGACAAACAAGCGCGCGCAGCACCTATACAACATAATATTATTATTTCGTTTGAGCCGAGTAAAAATTTCATTTTATCGATCTTCTCCTTTTCTATCGCTCGCTCGGTTCTCTCCCGCCTTTCTTACGGACGCGAGGTCGAAAATTCCGTTTCATTTGCATAACGGATGAAAAATTACACGGACGCGATTCGTCCGAAAGTTTGACGCTCTCCCCCGGCTCATCGTCTCGCGTGTCATTTGTAACAAAGATGGAAATCTCCTCCGGATAATAACTACCGTATTTATTTTCAACGGTTATGGTTCGAGTTACACACACGCGCGCGCGCGCGCGCGCGCACACCTATGTGGCGGGCTCGATGGCAATACTGATAAGGCGAGGTGAATCTTCTACGGATTATAATACGCGTTCGCGTGCTATAAGTGTGTGTGTGTGTACGAGTAATTTATTGGATGAACATGATCTGACCACTCCTTCGCCGCCGCACAACTATGACTTTCGATTCTTCGACATGTAGGCACTGGCACTCGACGAACGTGTACGTATTGCGCCTTCGGAGAGACATAAACCTACCTTTATTTTATATTATATTTATATTCTTATGGTTCATTAAAAAAATAAAAATAACAGCCTAACGATATTGTTGAAATTCTATTACACAAGTGTTATTATATACAGGTAGAGGACACATACTACGGTATAAACATTATATTATTGTACAGGCGGTGGTGCCGTATGGAGATTTCGATCGCGCTGACCCTTGACACGACTCTTTTTTTTTTTTATTTATTTTTTATTAGAGAGTTAACCTGTGCCAACCCGTGTGGTCAGATCTACTGGTCCATTGTAACACGTGTGATGTAAACATCCTATAACACTAAATTGTCATATACACACACGTACACGCGCGTTTAACTCGGTATACGAGAAAAAACACCAACTCACGGACCACATCTCTCGCACACCTAACGCCGATGGTTCAAGGTACGTATTATTATTATTTTTTTATTGACGTCATTAATCTCATGAGCCACTTATACACACGCGCGCGCGCACGCGCACCCGTTACTTCAAATAAATATAATCCGATTCGGGTCCCGGCGGTGCCTTACTTAACTCCCATTGTTAACAGAACGAATATCCATGTCGATAAATTCTGAAAAACAATGTAAACCTCTTCAAAAGTATATTGTTCGATTGTATAGAGAATAAGCAATACGGTTTTTTACATGCCGCCGGCGACGTGTACGGTAGTTACCTAATACGTATAAATATTATATTAAAACGTTTATAGTTGGAAATCCGTTGCCGGCGTGTTTACAATAATTATAATAGTGCTTCGACCATAATGGGTATCGGAGTTACGCGTGTCACTTGTTCTTATCGACGACTAAATGAAAACGTTTAGAACAAACAATTCCGGTAGGTTAAAAGAAAATCGTTTGACAACAAGTCCTATCGCGAATTCTCGGCGAAAACGTAGTGCTCGTAAAAAAAGCGTACTTGAAAACCTTAACCTATCGACTATAATACAAGTGTACCTACACGGTTTTCCGACGACCCGAATACCTAATAATCAAATACTGTCTGCGAGACTGTGAATTTGGGGATGACAAGGGGACGCCGCGCCGGTCTCCCCTCCCGCAATGTTAGAGCAAAATTATTTTCATACTTTTAAAATTAATCACAAGAATAGCGAAGGAGCGAATTTAATGTAGCTCAAACAAGTAGCAAGTACCTACTGTAATAAAATGCTTTATATTTCGCGTTGAAATTTCAAATTTTCGACCGTAAATTAACAACTATTAATGACAATAATAATAATATAACGTATGAGAACATAATATCGCAAATATCTTCGGACAAAGGAGAAGGTTAGAAATGTACGATTGGGTTTTTTCTTTCCTAGTCAATCGAAAACGAAACCGAGGACGAGAAGGGGTACGTTAGATTAGCGCGAGGAATATATTATATTGGTTTTCGGTCCTCCGCCCCGGTGTTATTTCCTCGTTGGCGCCGTTACGCGTGCATCGGTATTTCTCCTCGTTACGAGTCTGGAAAATTGTTGTTATATTCTTTTTTTCTCCTCCCCAATATAATAATTATTATATTATATCTTTTTATCTTTGACGCCGAACGGTATTCATAACATCGCGGCTGTTGCGATTGCATCACGCACGCGATGAGAAGGTTTCTCTCTGCGCTATAATATAATAATATATAATGTTATATTATTACAATGGCATTATCGTGCGTATACTTGTGCCGCCGGAGATATATGCAAAACGATCGCGGCGGTGGTCGACGACGACGACAGTAATAATAATAATAATATACGCGTTCTGATATTGTGTCGCGCGATGTACCTCTCTATATATACGTATATACAACAATATAATGCCGTTTTGTTACATCGGCCTGTGTGTGTGTGTGTAGTTCAAAAAATTACAAACCGCCATCGTCGTCGTCGGTTTTGTTTTATCATTATATTATCATTAAGTCGTTGTCATACACACTATTATTTTCATTATTATTATTATCATAACATTATATTATATACCGTCTTATTTGTGCGTTCGGACGGACACGGCGGCGGCGGCGGCGGTAGTATAATAGTAACAGCAGCAACAAGAGTAGGTACTTGTATTATGATAATCAGCTACCTGTCTTTGATACGGTTGCCGGCCGGTGTCTGCTCTCTTGTATAATATTACATATATATTATATATATATATATACACGCGCGCAGTACTCGCGCATATATACGCGTGGACCATTTGTAAATCCATTATTGGATTATGTAAATGCCCTCTTGTTATGACTCTATTTGTACGATACCGAGACGGCGCGATGTGGCGGCGAGGAGGGGATTTTATATACGTTTATTATAATGCGCGGCGATCGTGTTCCGGTTGGATCTTCGGGCACCAATATAGGTAGGTAGGTAGGTTTATATATTATACACGTACGCGCGCGCGCGCTCGTACGAGTCCTTATTTATGCCGAGTTGAACTTTGGCCTCGTTTCGTCGTATTATGTACATCTTTTTTTTTCTGTTTTTTCTTTTTCATTTATCATTATTATTATTATTATAATTATTTTTCCATATACCTACGCGACGTCCACCTTCCCCCGGAACAGGTAGGTTTTTTTTTTTTTTCATTTTTTTTTTTTTTAATAGAAATTTAGACGTTAAAATCCTGCTGACGGGTCGATGCGGCGGGAGAAGGAATCTCGTCCGACGAAAAAAAACACCACGGATATTTTTATTTTTTTTTTATATTAATATTATTTTACGCGGAAACCGTCACGATCGCGTCGTCGTCACCGTCAACGCAAGTATAATATTTCGTCCGTCCGTCCACGAAACGGAGGAGTTACGGATTTCAAGCAAATCATAATGATTTCGTTCGCATAATGTGATACGCGACGACAGACGGACATTTTCATCGGCGGCGGCGGCGGCGGTTCTCTTTGTGCCCGCGCATACGATTATAATAATTAGTTTTTTTCTTTTTTTCTTTTCACGAAAATAAAAGATTAAACGAAATGGTTGTTTCAAAACAAATACGAACGCGGTCGGTTATTATTATTATAATATCATACGCATATTGCCCCGCGTGTAAACGAGCGCCGCTTTTCGAATATATATATATACGGATACACGTGTATTTTCCGTACAATTCACGTCAGACTTTCACCCAAAGTCGTACTAATGGATTTCTGACATCGGGTAATTATTTCCACGGTTCGTCTCAATAGCGAGCCGATTTCGCGGCGACGACGTCGAAGGCGCGACGACGGTGACGTTTAGCGGAGGTGAATCCGATGGCGGGGAAAAACTCATTTCGCACGGGCCGCCGACGTTTAATGTTACAAAATTTTGACAGCCCTCGGGTCTCGTGTTTTTTTTATTATCTTTCTTTTTTTTTTTCGTTTATTCCATTACATCATAATCGTATTAAAATTAATATACTTCGCGGCGCTGTACAGATATGGTAACTATAAAAATCCACCTCCAAATCGCCTTCAAACGGCTCGTCATATTAATACGCTCGTTTTCGTAATAAATACATCGAAACAATCGCATTTAAATTCGTTGTTTATGATGTTTCAACGGAGGATTAGTCGAGAAAGATTTCGTTTATACGTTTTCAATTACAAACGCCGCACACGATAGAATGAATTTCGAATGTTTATTGTGTTTTCATAACGATGACGTGTACACGTAATTATCTTGAGCACGCGTCATAGTTTTTTTACAATTATTACTATTAGGTACATGGGACGACATTGTAATAAATATCACATCTAACCTATAGTTTTGGTTTTCATTATTTATATACTTTTATCAAAATCACATCGATACATGCTTATAAGTGGGTTTTATAACAATCACACAATATAATATAAGCTCGTTTTTGAATATTATTAAGATGCTTTCGAGAGGTTTTTTGAAATCACTTTCGAAAAATCTAAAAACGCTAGTATAGTATGAAAAAAAATCGAGATTTAGAAATAATATTTAGATACACGAGGTACTTCAAAATGCTTAAGATACATTGAGGAGCATTATTTTTGGGCTATGATTTACAAAAATATGACGTAAATTATTTTTAAATTTAATACGCACGAATAATTACCATCACTGATCGATAATTAGAATGAAATTTATGATCGTTATTTGTGTGAAATTATTATAAACGTAATGCATGAGTGACAAATCGCCCGGTAAAAAAAAATTGTTCGGTCTAGAACAATAATATTATACCAATGTTTGGAAATATTTAAGTAAAACGATTTAAGAGAAAGAGTCGTTGTTTTCAAACAGCTCAATGTTTTTCACTGATTCGAACAAAGTGATGTATATGAAGCCATTTTAAGTATGAAATATAAATCGCATAGTATCTTGTTATAACGTAGCAATGCACGAAAACATATTTATTATTTTAGATATTTTTTATGTATAATTTATTTATTTTTTTGTAATATCTACCAATCGAGGACACTAATGAAAATAATCCCATGTAAATATGTTAAATAAAAACACAAGATAACAAACGAAGATGGCCGTTAACTCGCTTGGAATACTATATTAATGATGGAAAATCGTTTAAAAAAAAAAAAATTATACGTTAATATATATATATATATGTACATGCGTTATATTTGATTTTATTACCTAATCATTTAATAATTGATCTGATACGCGTACCTTTGACAATATATAATAAAAAATGACGATTATCTCGATTCTCGGCGCCGCTCGGCTGACACTGTGCGAATAAATTATCCGTGCGCACAAGAAGTTCAGATTGAGTAGAAGAAGAAAAAAAAATAATACCCATATAAACGAGAAACGTTTATCAAACCACGATCGATTACACATTTGCAATACAAGTGTTTTCGTCTACTGTATTCCCGCTTGTCCGACTTTTAAGTATTACATCTTCGCGACGTTTTTTTTTTTTCTTCCACTTTTCACTGTTCCTCCTCGGGTTCTTTAAACCCGTCATTTTCTCTTTATATACAGTTGTTATTTCATTCATTCTGTCAGTCTCTATTGAATTACATTATAAAAGAAACGCTGTGTTTGTCTTCTTCCTCCGCGCAAACGAGACCGTGTATACCTACTAGCCCTAAGCCCGAATACGTTATGGTATGCCCGTTATACGCATTTACCAACGAGGCGTGCAAATTCACTTTTCCTGCACGTTTTAATTTCCAACCATAATATTTTGTACATCGTTTTCCCCCAACCGACGGTCCGAATAGTTAACAACGACCCCGTGGTCGTCACCAATCCGATGAACGAGTCACATCGCGAGTATTAACAAATCGTGCCCCCGTTCACTATCCAAGAACTATAGTTTTTTTTTACTTTTTATAACTTCTATAACAATCGATTCATAACAAATTGTACGTTTTACGCAATACTAGTATTTACGTGCGCGAAGGTTTTCTTCTCATTATTATAAGGGAGAGTTTTCGAACGAGCCGTTTACGACGTTGTTGACGCTCCGCGAATACGATGGAAATGCAACACGACCAAATGTCGGTTAGGTTAGTACCAACGGATGAAATATATTAATTCGTACGCGCCATAATTTTTTCATTTATAAAATTAGACATTAGATAATCAATCGATATGAATAGGGGAATTAAATGCGAACGAAACGCGCTGTATTCGCCGCGCATGTGGAATCGTGATTCGCGTCGAACGTAGACGGTCACAAATTCGAGATCAAGCATATTAACCGTCCACATTTTTCGCGGTACCAAATTAACACATAATGTATAATACGAATGTAACGCCAAGTCGTATGTTTAACATGAAAAGTACGAATAAAGTGGAAACCGTGTTCCAAAAAGATTCGACGTAATTGCGACGTGCCGCTAAAGATTTCGGTGTGTTTTACTAAATTCATAAAAGGCTTGAGTTCTTTTTGGGTTCGGTAGTCAAAATCGAACTTTAAAAACCGAACGCAATTGTAAATAAGGTTATCAACCCCGTCACAGATTTTCGGTTTATTTCGGATCATAAAAATAGACAAGCGGGTTTAATTAATCGTTGAAAAAAGTTTAGTCGGATTCGATACCGTAAATTCGAGTACGATCTATTTTTATAATCATATATATCGCGTGTACTACGCATAATTTATTGAAATTTATAGACTGTATTAAATTAAGCTAGATTTTGTTTAATATTTTCCATATAACGTACAGTTTTTCGGAAAAAATCGTAGAAAAAAATTATAATGATATAAATATAAAGATTATAATTAAATAAAGAATTTATCATAGCGCTGGATTGTGTGTAACACACAGTTTGATAGGTAGTCTAAAAATAAAGTGTTAACTATACGGAATTTGAAAGTTTTTGAAGTAAAATATTTTCCTTTTTTTGTTTCTGTATTATTGCTTGTGTTCATCAATGCATTTTTGGTAAATCGATGAGAGAAAAAACTGTAGGATAGATTTTGATAAAGAAAAATGTTGTATAATTTCCTTGCATAAAGATCCTCCGAACGTCGTTGACCAGTCGAAATTATCATTTCCATAAAAAAACCACCACCCAAAACGAAAAAGAACGAGCGAATCGGGGGAGACGCGGCGAAGACACGGTCGCCGAAGCCGACCGACGAAGCCGCGCGGACCGCGGAGAGAGCGACGCGTCGCGTCGCGCGTTCAAACGAGAAGAACACTATCGCGATTTGAATTTTAGTTAGCTTTAGAAAGCTACATTTGAAATTGTAAGTCCCCGGTGATCGACATCCAGGAGAAAAAAAGGACATACATCAATATAGCAATTCACGTTATCTCCGATTATTTATTACGCGATATCGACCGATAATGGTAAAATTAACTTTTATAACGATCGAACCCGTGTTAAGGGGTAAAGTGCCCCCGAGTAAGTATAGAGTAAGTAAATCATCGTGGACACGGCCGTACTCACCACATCGGACGTGGACGTAGAAGACGAGTGACGCGGGTCGGCGGGCCACCAGTTGGGCAGGGACGACGGGCCGTGGGCGCCGCCGGGTCCGGTGTTCATGTTATCTGCTCCGCCGCTCGTCGTGGTCCGAGGTCATCGCGATCGTCGGACGCGCGTCGTTCGACAGCAGTCGTTCCGGGGGGGCCCGCGACTGATCGCCGGCGGACCGCCGCGCGGCCAGAGCATCGCACGCGCCGCCGGGGCCGAGAGTGATGATCGGGACGACCGGCGGCAATCGATTCGGAAGCGGACGAGCACGGCGGCGGCGGCTGCGGCGGCGGAACGTGCGACGACTACGGACCGGGTGATGTGACTTCCGTCGCGAAACGCGCGCCAAAGTTTTCGCGATTCGATACGAGAATAATATATCGGCGCCGCGCGCTTACGAAAACCGACGTGAGAAAAAACAAAAACCGATTATAATATTATATATTATATGATATTATAATATATATTTATTTTTTTCAAATGTAAACGACGAGGGGAAAAAAAAAAACTTTCGCGCGTCGTCGGCGGCGGCGGCGGCCGTGACTGTTCGCGATGTAACCGCGACGGGATCGCGGGTAGCAATGGGACTGAGCGCGCCGGGCACGTGTGATCGTCGAGACGGAACGGGAACCGTACGAGACCGGTTTCGACTCCTACTATTCGCGTGCCGCCGCGCGTCTTCTTCCTCGCGCCGTCTACCCGTGTACGTTATAATAGGTGTACCTACGACGATCGTATTCTCGCGACCGTCTTCGCCCCGTGGTCATAACATCATACGCGCGTTCTTCTTCCGCTTCCCCCCTACCCGCCCCCGCGCAGTCCTCCCACCACGCCCCTTGCGCGTAAAATCCACGCGCGCTCGTGTCCTCGTCTACCACGTACGTGCATATACGTATACTACTTCCTACCCATAAATATTATATAGGTAAAACGCGTGTTTCTCTTTTTCTTATACACTTATACCGTATTATTTATTATTCGTCCCGCGGCTCGTCAGACCGCTACCACCATCATTTACACTAGATTATACATATCGGATGGGCGAAGGTGATTTTTTCGAGGCCCGAGTTTTTTGAGGTGGCCAGCGCGGGCTGGCCACAAGTCGTAAGACGCTAGTAGTAAAAGCGGACGTCTATCGACACCGTGTGTGTGTCGTCCGCTAACGCCGCGCCGTAACGAATACACAAATTAATATTATGCGCGCGTTGCATACTATATATTATGCCGAAAGTAGTTCGACAATAATTACGGCCGTCATCGTGGGCGTCAGATGACTTACGAATCGTAATAATTGTGTACAACCTCTTTCTTCTACCTTAATGAGTTATGATATTAAACCGAACAACTAACAAATACAATACGCATGATAACATAAAACGCAATCGTTCGCGACGATTAATAGAAATCCGTGTGGTACTGAGATTCAGTGCTTGACTTGGAGGGGGACGCGGGGGTACGGAGTAACTCTTCTAACTTTTGTCCAAGTCAAGCACTACTACTAATATTATAAAACATTATTTTCTACTATTTTTAATCGAACGTTTGATAATATTGTTTGTACTTACGATTGACGTATAATGATGCGCGTCTTCGGCCGCGTGCATCCCAGCCACAATTACTCATCCGCATAGTTGCTGGTGGAGCTGGTGCAGACGTGGTTGATTGGGACGGTGTTGCTGCAGTGGTCGAATGGTTCACCGGAGACAGCTGTTTTGGCAGCGTGGTCGCATTCCGGTTGCTACGCTTAGCAACAGGCGACGTCGTCGCCGGCGAATCGTTTGCCCTCTTCATTGGTGCTGGAAAATAGTTAATTCATTAAAATATTTTGATTCTATAAATTACAAAAAACAAAAAAAGTATCCAGTTTTGTTTTTTTTTTAAAGCTCCTAATTTGTAAACATGGATTAAAAGTTACCTAGTTAGATAGCGATGAAAATATAATATGTTTCAATTTTCATTTTCTTTTTAACTTCGTGTATTATGCTTTAGTATTTAAAATTAAAATTAAATTTGTTTTGCATACCTACCTAGTTAAATTTTATTTCGTAGTAATTGAGAGCGGCAATTTTCCACAGGCCTACGAACGATGAATGTGTAAACACGCCTCTGGTTAAATGATTTACCGCTACGTTCATCGGTCCTGTGCCCCTCTGAGTTGCAATTATAACAACACCTGTAAATGTACAAAAATTCATAAATTTTCCGCAAATGTCTAATCCAATATTTTTTAATCGTTGTTATTTAGGTCTAATATGCAATGCTTGACTCGGAGGGAGACACTCCAAACACCGGTAGTAATGGTATCGATAAAATGTGGCACGTGTGTTGCGAACCACGCGCCGAAAGGTTAAACCTATTGAATCGTAATTTTCTGTCGTATCACTGTCCGATACAAAAAATAATAATACTACATCGTAAAACCTACGAGCCCCGTGAATGAATGCGTTACGTAAAAGTGCATCGGAACTCTTTTATAATACAATCTTTTATAATACAACCGTTTTATATTATAAGAACCATTACATAACCATACGATTATTCTCAAAATATTATTAGAAATATTATTATACGGCGCGGCTACTTGTATAAATTGCCATACGTAGATTTAATATTATTAGGACAGTGGGTAGCGAAAATAAATTTTAATACGACGTATATTGTGCGATATAATGTATTTACCGGTAGGTATATATCGTATATTTTATACGCGAGCGACTCGAAAGAATATATTATTTTACCTTCGAATGGTGAAAACTGATTAAAAATCGGATTTTATGTTCTTCCCGCGACGCGCGGCCGCATGCGCATTACTTATACCGTGGATTATTTTTATTTTTTTTTCCTACAACGTCACATATATAATCCTTTAAAACGATTACGTACCCGCAACGGAAACATTGAGCGGATAACGTATGTGTACGCGTGTGTCTCACGAACCAGCGTGTACGGTCTCGAGCAGAACATTCAATAGGAATTCGCACGTTTGGTCTGTCGGAGGGCCGCGCGAGCGTACACACAAACGTTGTGAATGATTTTTCGCGCCACCCTAAAGAATGTCGAACAGGTCGAGTTTAACGTTTATTACGCGTGTGCATATATGTATTTACATATTATACTATATAGACGAGTATATATAAATTTTATTATTACTCCTTTTTCACACCAGTTTGTTGCTCTAATATGTCTAAAATAAAGGCACTTATTGAATTCAAAAAAGTTAAAACCGATAAAACCTTTTCTATAACGAAGTTTACACGCGAATATAGCTGAAAAATTCATTTTTTTATCATTGATTTAAACACCCCAATAGTATATTTTAATATAAATATTACGTGAGGTACGTTATACTTTACTATGAAAAAGGCACATAATATTTATCAATTATTATCGTACGTATAGTGCGTGATGGTACGTCGGCGTGAATTATACACGAGACAAAAGTTATACCGCGGGTACCGGATTAGATATAGAAGATTTGCGCTCGCGCCAACGTTTTGTGCCGTTTTAACGATGGTAATGCCGGGGAGAACGGACTGATAAGGATACGGGTGGAAATAATTAGAGATTAGATAACGCGTAACGCGAGTTTTTTTTCTCAATCGAATCGTACGACACGTCTTGGATGTGTTTCAACACCGCAATGCGTGGGGGTTTTTGAACTGGGTGAGTCAATATCAAACGAATGGAAAAAATAATGAAAAAATACAGGTTTATCGAGAAAAAATTCTTGACCTCTGTCTATAAAAATATAGGCGTATTGAGAGGAAAAAACGAACGCATTCGATTCGCGTGACCTTCTCGTATACGTCATGTAATTAAGAAATGATCCGCGTCGGAAGTGTTCCGAGATAGAAGTCGGGACGGTCAATACGCCGGTCGTTATTCGATATACGCGCTCGGTACAGCTACAGATCGTTCGCGCGAGGTCCGGTAGCGCTGTGACGCGCGGAGAACAACGGGCAATGCCTACGTCGCGTCGCCCACGCGGCTAACGCGGAGACGCGACGACCGATGACCGACGACAATATTATATTATATTATATTAAAACGGCGTGTTCGTCTCATTAGGACGCGCGAGCGACCGTCGTCGTCAGGTGGCGCGGCGAGATTCGGATCTGTTGGGTTTCTTTTTTTTTCCTTCTCGTTCAAGATCCCGATATATTCCACATCCCCGAGGAAAGGACGGACACGCGATTTACGCGCACGCGCGCGTGTGTGTGTGTATGCGCGCGAGTCGTACGAGGACGAAGGAGCTCTCGCAGCTGTGCGCGCGATTGTGTGTTTATAAATCGCAATTAACCGCACCCCGTCGAACAAATGCGCTTTGGCGTCGTCGACCGGTCTGCGAAGTACGGGTAAGGTGTACGCGGGGCGGCGAGGCGGAATCAATAATTAAACCCGCGAGCCGATTTACGCACGTATATTATGTGTGTGTGTGTGTGTGTGTGTGTGTGTGTGTACTCACTCGCGAACAGATAACCATCAGGCCGGATAGGATATATTATATTCCGTTGTGTTTTCTTTTCGTTTTAAATAATGTGTAAGCCAACGAGCTGTTAAGGAAAGAGAAAAAAAAAAAAGTATATAATAATAATAATAATAATAAAAAGAGCGGTGGCTCGCGGTGACGCGGTGACGACGAGCGAGCGAACGAGCTCGCGCCCGAACGCGCGCGTCGGCCGGGCTAGGTTATAATTAACGATATTCACACGTGGTCAAGCGCTTACGAGCCGAGAAAAGAAGTATTTTTCACGTTTATGTATACCTTTTTTTTTTCTTCTTTTTTTTCCCCCTCGGCAAACCGTATATTATAAACGCTTGTGCACACACTTCGCAACAGTACTTTTGAACACGCGTTCTCATCGACGACGCGCGTGTTATACGCGTGTCGCTGTATTTATTATTACACGACTTTTCGCTCTCGTAGAGAGGAATATTGGATTCCATTTTTGACGCGCACGCCGGTCGGACATTTTCAACAGTTCGCGACGGACACGTCTGGCTCGTTAACCTGTGGAAAAAAAAATCGTTAACGGTTATACACACGCGACAAAAATGTCTGCGCCGTCCGAGACGACGGTATCTCTCGCGATTACCGAGGGCGGATGACTTCGACTTAATCGTTTTGACGTGCGCTCGCCGTCACCGATTGGTTTGAAATCCTTCAAACGACGTCCTAAAAGAAACAGTGAACCCATTGACCGTTTCATTGGCACCGTCTAATTAGAAATAATTAGTCTCCCTGAAATGTAAAACGCAATCACTGATTATAAGTTTTTTTAAGTTTTAAATGTATTATAATATTATCTCAATGATGGACATTATTGTTGGTTCTTTTTAGAAAACATGTTTTCAGATAAATTATAAAAACTAAAAATGTATAATCAATTTTTATGTCGATGGTTAGAAGCTAATGAGTGTGTTGGTATAACTATAATCAACAGTTTTAGCACACCCGGAAATTCAAGGCTAGTTGCGCAACCATAGTAAAATTATGACAGTCATTGAGTAGTTTCGTACCAACCACCTCGGGTTTTTTAAAATTTCATGTATTGAGAACCATTATCACTTGAGAACGGGTTCAAGGGTGACATATAATCAAAGAACAGCGTCAAGAATATTCTGATGACTGAAAAATTTGAATTTTCATTTACTTTTTAACATTTTCACTGTTGTGTATACCTTCGGAATATAACACACGGTGGCGGATAAACGTTTCCGGTTTATCGTCTCGAACGGAATACTCCGGGGCTTTGGTGCCGATTGTAGCGATCCCGCCGTCGTCGTCGCTTCGACTGCAGCAATTTTACCGCGTAGGTATATACTACAGTCGCGAGTTTCTCTTCGACGACGACGACGACGACTGATATACTTTTCGACGGTTAAATTATTGTTTTAAAACGCTAAACAATATACTTACAAATCACCCGCATCGCCGCGCGGCCATCTACAGCGCTCGTTCTCGTACGCGGCGCAATAATTGAACGAGCGCGCTCGGACATGCCGGTTGTCACTCGACAACACGAGTTTGAAACGACAGTTCCAGACGTATAATATGTATACGCGCACGAGCGCGCAACATATTATATTATACACAAGCGGTTTCGACGGCATCGTTCGATCCATCGGAACTAATTGGGTCTCGTACGGACACGACGTCACAGTTCGGTGTTACATTTCTCTGCTTCATACACTGTTTCTGCTGCTGTCCAGTGCGCAAAACCGCGATCGATTCTAACTGTACACCGTGTCGTGTGCTTAAACGCCATTTGATAAATCTGTTCACTGATTATGTAATCGGCGGAGACGCTAAAATATAAACAAGAGTCACAATTATTTTTACATTGCAGTTGAATTAATATCGACGGTTTTTAAAACGAAACTCAATCGAATTTTCATGGTTTTGAGAGATAATATTTAGCAGAATTTCATTAGACATTTCTATAAGCATTTTTTTTTTATTAAACCAATAAAACCTTTAAATATCATAAATATATAGCCCCCATATGCTAAGAATGTCTTGTTTTAATTCAAAAACACCTAATAATTAATAAATTATTTAAACTATTTATATTTACAAACGCTGTAAGATTTACTTTAAATATATATTTACTCAGAATACACTTTTAATTAAGCTAATTATGAAAATTATATAATTATAAAGCACTTTAAAACATGATCATATAAATAAGTAAAAATAAATTTCATGGCTTTTGCAACAAAAAAGAGACAACGTATTAATTTGAACTCTACCAAAGTATTTTAATTTCAAGATGAGTAATTTCATAAACAAAATTTATTACATTTAAATTGAATTTACAATTTACATTTTAACGCTTTATCCCTCTCGGTAATATGTGTTTATTAAAAATATAAATATATACTGAAATGTATTAATTAGTATAAGGCAATTCCTTTTTTATTTTCAATTTAATTTACAATCGTTGATATCGTTTTACAGCGCCTACGCTCCTAAAACCTATATACATATCATAAAAAATGATTTCACGTCAAAATGAATAATGAAACTTATTACCAAGTTCGTATTAAGAATTTTGACACCTGGAGTACTTAGACCTTCTACTTCACTTTTAAGGGACAATACATTATCATAAATTATAACACGGTTAGAAACTTGTGTAAGCAAATAGCAATCTTAGAGCGTACTTTTCGTTATTATTTTTACTTTTACTTATATAATATTATGTTTTAAAACAATTTATAGTTTTCTCACGTATGAAATATAGGTACGCGTATTTTCGAAATTAAATTATACTGCATAAATGGCACGAAGAGTTGTATGTGTAAAGCAGGTAATAAATACACTTAGTATTTAAAATTGATAGCTCTATCAGTAGATTTTTTCACATTTTTATGTAAATCTAAATACAAAACCGAGAGGATTTTATGAATAATATTTTAAGACTTGACAGGTAGTTTAAATAACTTCATAAATCTATTTTTGTTAATTTTCTTGTAAACACGAAACTATGTATAATTACAAGTATTTATTAGACTTTCCAATAATAACCTCGCTCAGTGTGAGAATTACTTTTAATTATATACATTTACTTTTTTTACATGTTTCAGAAAACATTAAACTAGAATTTACGTGATAAATTATAATTTAAATTTGGCTTTCATAGATTATTATACAATCTATCGACGGACGTTAGTGCTGTATACGATTAATATTAACAAAATATGTTATTTAAACTCGCGACTATTGTCATAAATTATTTGAATGTCAGACCATAATAATTTCTTATGTCAGATCATAATTTAATGAAATTAAACGTTTACAAATTCTGTACTGCTTTTAAACTCGATCCGAACTTAAACAAAAACAGATTAATAAGGCTGGGCACAAGTCCGTTAATAAGTTAAAATTAAAATTTTAAAATGTTAAATTGATTTTAATTTAACACACGATACTGAGTTGTATATCAACTTAATTCTTATTGAACTAGTTTGTCTAAATTACCCCACTCAACTTTCCCGGTCTTGCAAATAAACAATCTAACGTAATAGATTAGAGCAAAGAATCAAATCAGAAAATACTACTTACATTATGAATAAAGTGTAGTTTTAAGTTTTAACTTATTTCTACCTACTGTTGGATCAAAATAAAATAATTTCGTTCGAGTCGAATTTAATATCAGCAGTTTGTGTTCACCGTGAGCGTTTGATTTAACATTTGCAACTTTACATGGCGACCTCAGGCTTACTTCGGGTCTTTGACCGACCACACGTTCAATAAAGAAATAAAAACCGGGCAATTTGCGTTCGAGACCACGTGAAATACATACGGAAACAAATTATTGTCGTAGGTGAACTCGCGACGAGATGATAATAATAATAAACGAGAAAAGTCATCGCCGTCGTATTTTACCATGCGCGTGCATGTGTGTAGGAAACGCGTTTTGCCGACACGTGAAAAAGAGCGAAATTCGCGGTCGTTCTGGTTTCACAAAAAGCGGCTATTCATCAGTTCGTGGCACGTAAATTAGCTGCTCTCTCGCGAACATAAACACACGTGCACGCATACACATCATACGGTCGGCGGCTCGGCAAAGAGATCGGCTCTCGATCCGAGTCGGTCGGTCCCGGCAGCTCGGAAAGACCGCGACGAACGACGACGACGCGACGATAACCATCGCCGCGGCCTTTTGCCTTCTTCTCGCGCAATTATCATCTCAAGAGCTTTCACCGACGGCGGCGAGTCCTGCGTGTAAGTAGATATACTTTTTTTTTTTCCACTCTTTAATTTCCAACAAACACGATCGAGTCCCGTTGACTTTTGCCCCCGAAAATCCTTCTCGCCGTGTCGCGATAAATTTCCATCATACTACACTAGCGGCACAGCGTATACATACATAAATAATACACAATAATATATTATACTTACGCGCGGGTTGTACGCAATGTCGCTTCGTCCTTTCTTCTGCGATCACAGGCCGATTCTAACGAATGACTAAAATATTATAATCAACGATTCGTCCGCCGCCGTAACGTTACGAAGAAATATTACGTTAATTTATTGGATTTACTCGACGGTATCGCGTACATAGTCGTTTTACGAGGCGATTTCCATAAGTTTTTCAACATCGGCATCGATGGACGATGAATACACGTGTTCACGAGTTCCGATGACTTTCGAAGCCGCGTCGAACGCTGCAAAATTATGTTTTATTAAACGGTTGACATCCTTTGCGAGGAGCATAAATATTATATAGCGTATGGACACTGCCTTAGTGATTTAACTTTATATGATCTTACCCGTGTTCGCGCGCGTCTGTAATTGCAAACGTACTATACGAATACTCCTCGCAGTATACAAATGAGACAACATACACGCGGTATACGATACAACAACTATACTATGAACTTAAAACCCAACGTTTTTCCGTTTCTAAAGATAAATAAAATACGATTAAAAGTACTCATTTTCAAGGGTCAAATTTATATTAAATTCATACCAGTAAGCTGACTCGATGGGACAGAAGAGGGTCGGGCGAGATGAATGCATCGAGTCGTCGACAGTTTAACACAACGAAGGTAGAGGTTAAATTTCAAGTAAAATGTGTTATTTGCAAGACGTTTTTCATTCCATGTTTTCTTTTTTTTCATAATAACTGAAACTATTTTAAAGATTTTATAATTTATTGTACTAGTTTTATATGATATAAATTGTATTAATTATTAATCGGGTAATATGTACTTTTTTGGGTGTCCTTGAATTCCATTTCCGATAGCATAAAATAGCCATATCCGCTACTGTCCAAATCCTCGGTTATTATATTACTGCTTCATAACTGGAGCTCATTTAATCTTAATGTCCTAAACAACAACAAAAATGTTCTAATAAAAAATTATCACCGTCAGAACCTTAATTGGCATCAGCGCAATGTAGCGCTTTGTAGGCATGAAATTCGTTTGAAATGTATATAGCTTCCAACTAGGATGACTGCTATCGATAACGCGTAATATCGTTATTCGTCGTGTTATTACATGTCAACTACCAATAATAATAATGAAAACGTTATAAACTAGTGACGCGATCGCGGTGTGATACGAAAAATTACATTTAAAAAGACGGAAAACGCGCTGAAAAAAAAATATGCGAAACACAAACCCGCGTGTCATCAAAATACGTTTTTAGCTGGTCTTTAGTATCGTCGACACCCGAACCCTGCAGCCTGTCACAACACACACGGAATCGTACGCGTTTGTAAGAGATATCGTACATATTATATTATTTTATTCGCCATTCGGTCCGTTTGGCCGCAGGTAGCCAGTAATATTATATTACGCGCATACACATTATAGTAGGGCCCCCCGCGCGCGTATCACTGGGAGCCAGTGGCGGCGGCGTCGGCGACCGACATTATAATATACAATCCGCGGCAGCAGTCCCTAACGAGCGTCACGTACCATCTGATCCGACTTCTTTCATATGCGCCGCCGCCGCCGTCGCAATAGGTATTTCGGTGCACTTAAAACGAGTCTGATTAAATTACGGGAATCCTCACGACCAGCGCCGTTTCTTATAATAATATCATATAGTTATAGCTTAACGAGTGGAGGGCAAAACGAAAACGGTACGCCGTCGACGCGAATAACGTTTCTTCTTCTCCGGTGCCGCGAACCCGACGTGAACTCAAGTCTCTCGTCGTGATTGTCGTAAACGTAATAACAACAACGATACAGTTTGCCGCCTTCGCACTCGTGAAAATAACAAATCCAAAGCGTCTTTCAAAATCTCAATGACGACGATGACGAAGAAGTAAATTAGGCGACGACGTTCGTTTTCCTCTCCGAACTCGTTTGTGCGTTATGTTTTCACCGCGTTCATATTATATAATGATTGACGGACACGCGCGTAAAATCTGGTCCGATTTCGCTTGTCGTTCGGTCGCGACAAGACTCGAAATCGTACGGTTCAACGCAAACGGGGCGATTTTTTTGACTAACGTGAATGAAAATTACTTAAAAATATAAATAAACTACAGGTCACCGTTTGAAAACCCCAAATCGAGTACAATTTAAACATTATAAAAAATATTTGTAGAGCGGTATATCCTGTAAAAGATTGTGATATAGTATTAGTCGTACTTGTAATTACGTCGGATCGCCAGAACATTATGATGATGACTTCATTTGATATGTACTTCAAACTTCGAGTTAGTTATACGATGAGTTGCGCTAGATAAAAATTATGAAACCATACTATACATTTTGTATTTTACTTATAAGTTATAACAAATTAGAAATTTGGCTATTCGATTCAGCCGAAGTATTCCGTGTATAAAGCGATATTATACTCACAAATATTAAAGCACCAACCGACTGGACTTGTTCGTTAATCGCTGGACAACGCGGATAACCTGATCCAAAATATTTGAGATAAATACAAATTAATGTCAACAATACCATATTTTTATGTTCCTGGAAATACAAAAAAAAATTATCATTACTACTGCATTTGTGATGATATTTAAAATGTTAATAGGCATTATATGATATACAAACAATGATTATATTCAATGACATTTTTATAAATTGTGAAAATATTTAGGATTTTAAAGCGTTTTTACAGTACAAATGTTATATAGTCATATAACATATTATATCTAATATCTCTCCAAATACTGCATCAATATTCATGAACACACATAGAATTTTATATTGTAAACGATTAAGTCGATTTCGTTTTTAGCTTTGAATTTAATTTACTTTCAACGTACTGTGTAAAAAAAAAAAAATGTAAAAAAGAAAGGTAAAAATAATTTTTCCATTAGGATAATAACAGCGCACAAACATTAACAGTACTTTACGATATCGCCGTAGATCTAAAAAAAAACTGGCGGCGTATCATGCATTAGCGGTCGCTTTCGTGACAATAGCAATGTGGGAAAAATGCGAATTTCTGCGACATCGTCGTCAGTTCGTCGCCGTTGATATCACGTCCCCTGCGCAGACATGCACGCCATACGGAGGCATAACGCAAACGATAAAAAACATAACTTTTGGTGGACGCCCGTTTTGTTGTACTTAAAGGAGTTCTCCGAGACGACTACCCTGCACGGTATACGCCACATCGGCCTATCCAACAGACACGTTATAGAAGTGTGAGTATAATAATTAATAATATTATAAATAATTATACCACTGCAATTACGTTTTATTAAACTTCCATCGGGAATTTCCAAAAATAAAAGTCAATACTTTTTCAATACGAGTGTGCAATGTGCATACACAGAAACAAATTATGCATTAAGAAAATACGTTTTTAATTCATAAGGTTTTGACAGAAGAAACATGTTAAAGAAACATTTTTTTGCACATAGAATTTTATGGGTCATATGCGAAATCATGGCGATTTATGGAGCTTATAATTTGATTCGCAACAGTTGGACGCGATACAACGAAAACCCCACTGTCATAACTGTGCAAAAAGATTATAGATATTGGTACCTTCAGTTTCCGAGCGCAACGTTCTGTTACGTAGACCCAGTGGACGAAGATTTAGTCAAAGATTACATAAATCGGTGGGTGGGATGTTCATTTAAAATCCAGTGTTTATAAACGCAAGTTTATCCGTGCATGTTTTACTATTTCTTTTTCTTTTTTTTTCAGTAAATGGAAAGTAAGTTCTGGTGAAAAATTTGATTATTACATGGATTTTGTAAAAAAAGTAGCCAACACGACGTACGAAAACTTAGACAACCTGGCACCTTATATCAATAATACGAATTTAACAAATATTGACATTAGCGACTTAATTCTGAAGGTATTGATGAAATTTATTTTATTTTTCAGTTATAGTAAAGATTGTACTACTATGTTGTATACACCGATGGCGTTAACTGGCGCTAACATATTTCTTTTACTTGGACTAGAGCCCTAACATTTTTAATATTCAACTACGTGATATTTTTTTTTCACAAATTTGTTTCAATAACTAATAAAAGTCTAATATAAATAAATATTATTTAGTCTGCAGAATTTAGGTTCTACCCTACTTGGATTTCACTAAGATTATTTTACAGGTGCATGCTGAACTTCGATATCAAACCACATTATTCACCACAGATTTTAAAAATATTACCTTTAAACCCGTATTAACCGAAATGGGAATCTGTTATACTTTCAGTGGAACAATAACCGATTATTTAACACCAAAGTAAGTCATTATTACTGTAAGTATATTTTATTTTTTAATTTACTTTCTTATCTCTCAGGTGACTAAAATATTTAAAATAAATAATTATCTTTTGTTTTAATTAAAACGATAATGATATACTTATATTAAATTCTAAGTTAAACTATTATCAAAAAAAGATGGGTTTTTAATCAACTGTTTTATTTATTAAATATTATTGCAGTAGTATACCACGTATTCCAACTGATTCTTCGCCATCTTGTAATTTTCTCAATTCGTTGTGTTATGCAAGAGTTGACAATTTACCCCGGATTATTTCGGTAATTAATACATTTTCGTTTTAAAAAACCATGTTTAAATACTTTTAGTGTATTATTATACTGTATAAGTAGTTAAACAATTATTTAAATTTCACAGAGGAGATAATCATTACCAATGTGTATAAGGTATATAAAAATCATGGAGTTTTCACAACCGAAAATATCAAACCTTCGAAATACTTTTCAAGATTTTGTTTGTCATTTCAGTATTACGTACATTTTCCAAAAGAAGTTCCAAGCATACAGGACAAAAATTATCCAGTGTTTGAGAACATGGAACGAGACACGACATTCACGTTTTGGGAAATGACTTCCGCGCCTGGATTGAGAAGGCTGAGTCCGTCGCAACGCCAATGTCGTTTTATGAACGAGCCAATCGACAATACAATACCCGTTTACAGTTACAACGTATGCCGAATGATATGCAGAAGAAAGCTAGCTCTGGAAAAGTGTGGATGCACTCCGCACTTTTACCCCTACCCAGGTGCATACTCGTATATATAATTTATAGTAGTACAATTTATACCACAATATGTTAATTTTTTTTTTCATTTTACCTAGTATTCGAATATAATATTACGTATTAGGATTACGTAAAGATTACGTATTATCGCTCAATTTTTCTAATCTACGGGTACGATTGTATATTTTAAAAAATATAAATAATATAAATACTATACCGGTCTAATTCAATTCAATTCAATCCAGTCCAGATCAGTTCGGTCTAGTTCAGTCTAGATCAGTCCAGCTCGGTTCAGTTAGGTCCAGTTGAATTCGTTCTAGTTCACTCCAGCTTGGTTGAGCTCAATTCGGTCTTGTATACCTCACCCTCTTTATGTATTGTTTTGTGAAAATAGTAATTTTTTTTTCAATTATATAGCTAAAATAATGAAATCTGTGTTAACTTCGAAAAAATCATCAAATCAAAATAAATACATTTTATATAAATAAGATTACAATAATAATAATAAATAAACAATTACCTTTAATTAGTAAGTATTAAACATATTTAAGGAATGAGATTAATTATAAGTCAATTTTACATATGTTTGAGGGAGGGGAGGTGGGCGTCAATTATTGTTGCTCTAGTGCGTTATTGGTGGTCAGGACGGCACTGAATAGAATAAATAGTAAAGAAATCTCCCGTAATCTATATACCTAATACACATACGTAATAAGTGATTGATCTTAGCGTTCTGTTTTAGGTAAAATGAAAGTTTGCGATATCAGAGGACTGTATTGTTTGTCGTTTTATAAAACCATGTTGACGAGCCTAGAAAAAAGCGACGGGACACCGATAAAGTGCAATTGCCTGATGCAGTGCGAGGAAGTTAAACTGTTTTTGGACAGGAATTCAGAAAGGACGTGGTAACGTATACTATATGTGTATATTTATATATTCATACACATAGTGTATAACTACACTAACGCAGTCAAATAAAATAAAAACACAAAGCCACATACCTGTTTTCTCACATAATATTATTAATCCCGCTGGTGCATTTATAAATGATAGGTCGTATCCAGTGCCGTGGGACATCCGTTTCCGTTGGGCCGTTGACAAATATAGTAAGACACGATTGCGCCGCGACGTCATCTACAGCTTCGAAGATTTATTAGGTTAGTGTGTGTGTACGTGTGTGTTTTCATTGTTTTTCAAAACGATTGAACTCTATGATTGTCGCCTCGGACATCGGCATGTAAATCCCTCTGCACTACGATCACAAACGGTATTCTAATTGTGTGCGATATATAAATACGCTGTACCTATAACAAACGGATTATATATATTAAATTAAACAAATAAGTTATTACTCATTAGTCATTACAATATAACACATTAGCAAATGTCAGTAGATTGACCGGGTGGATTTTTTTGTACTCTCGACACTATAGATTTTTAAATTAACTACGACGATGATGATAATTCCTAATAATAATATTATAAAACGAACTTCAACGAAAATAATGATAAAAGACCGTTTGCTTTAAAAAACAATTTATAATTGCTATTTATTTTCAGTCATTCGTTTATTTTGCGTTGTCCAATTAATTACAAACAAACGAGTATATTTGTACACGTTTTGTTATTAATATTAATATTTATAATTACTCGGTCGTGATAAGTATATACGAAATATGTTACTGTCAAAGTCGTCATGAAATTTACCATTGCGTGGCGTACCCACATAGATGTGAACACGTTTCTAATTACGTATTCATGGAAAATAACGTTGTTATTATTTTGTAATTTATAGAACTAAAAATGACACAACGATTAAATTATAAAATCAATCGGCCGTCTTAATTTACTCTGCGTAATTCGTATAAATTGTTTTTTGCTTCTTTTCTACACGATAAATTAACTTTTTTCTCTCGTATAAACGTAAACATTTTGATATCAATAGAAATACATACATAATATGTATATAATATAAATATAAATATAAGTATTCTATAATAATAAAAATGACTTTTGCTAGGTAACTAATATTTCGCTTCCCCTTGAGATGATGTCGACCACCAAAGACGTTCTTGGCGCGATTAAAAATTATTAAAAAGTAAATAAATAAGAAGAAGTCTGTGCAATTCAAAACAGCCTGCACCCCGTGGTTTTACTATATTAAAGTCTAACTATAATATTTTGTTGCATGATTTATTTACGTAAAAAAAAAAAAAAAGAAAAGAAAAAGGAAAAACGCATTACAATTTATCATCCGGCTACCTATATACATATATATAATATTATATAGCCGTCTAAATCAATGTAATATTTATTTTAAAAAGTATAATGGCGAAAAAGTCGATACGCTCTATTGATTTGACGAGGAATAGTTTAGTGGCGTGATGCAAAAACGTTTTATTATATATAGACTATATATTATTATAATACATAACATAAACAAGCTCACATATATTATTATTATTACGTGCATGCGCCGTATATGGTTTTCAACGATATTATACCTACTCGCGGAGAATGTACCTACTTCGGGACAAATTATTCCGATAGTCGCACATTATATACAATTATATTATATATTATCGTATTATTGCATCGATTACACGGGTAGTTAACATTTTATAACTGTATTATTGCAAGAATATCAATTGTAATGCGTTTTTACACATAAAACACACACACAAACACACACATATATACACACGCACACGTATGGACAGACATACATTTCGCATGAGCGTGTGTGGTAGCATACTTATATCCTACACCGGGAGCATTAAACTGAGGCGGAAAAACAAAACATTTAAATACAATGCTTACGTGTCATATATATATATAAACACATACACACAGATAAAAATACGTACTGTTCGCGGATGATCGTTGCTTAACTATAAATTTGCCATTTACATGAGGCGATCGATTTATTCCCACTACTAGGTTACCACCGCTACTAGCGACCAACGCATGAATTACGATCAGTTGAATTTAGAGAATCGTAACTATCACGACGACTACCCGGGGATCTTACGTCAACGTACCGAGAAAAACTGTAATCGCAATTCTCGATTACATTATACAGATATATTGTTGAGTATCGTTTTCTCTACCTCTCAAACTCTATACTTGTACAATACAAAAGTGTATTGCAATACTGCTACAATGAACCTCCGTTTATGTAATCGACTATTATTATTTTGAATTTTCTGCAACATTATATTTACAATGGATTTCGATATATCTATTTTTAAAACCCGCTTTATTATGAAAACTCTCTTTAACGAAATAAGTTTCTTAGTCACTTCAAATTCGTTATAGAGTTTTTACTTTATATATTATAATATACTCTTTGGATGATAATAATTATTTAACGTTTATCAAATGGTTGAAATTGTTCACATATAGACTAGATAGAGGAAAATTTTATAAACTTTGAATAAAAAGAAAATATTATGGTTATATAGAAGTTTGAAGAATAGATGGCGCAACCAAAGTTGTAAAAAAAAACTAAAACGCATCGCTGTGCATGAATTTACAAAAGTCGTATATAGAAGATCAAATTCTGCGGGAGCGCGTTCATATTACAAAGGTGCCGGTAATAGTTTTCCTCGCGGCTCGCGGTCATATAAATCCACTGTTAAATCGTTTAGCATAATATACACTAGAGGACGTAAAAAAACCTTTGATAATTTATCGTGTACAGAGTTAATTTCCACGTACTGCGCATACTCGACCGCATAACACTCGGTTTATAAATATAGGACGCACATATAGGTAATATTATATTATATTATAACTCGCAGAATAATATATACGTATAGATTATGTGAGCGAGACCACGTCTACTAAATGTAATATATAATAATAATAATTATAAAACGCGGGACGTATGCGGCTGTGGTACCTACTGGTGCTGTTAGAGCGCAAACTATATGAGCTGTAAAAACGGTATTTAAAAGAAATAATAAAAACGCCGCGGAATTTACACGATTTCGAACTTGTGCCGTAAACGCGAGCAGTTAACGAGCACAATAATGAAGCCATTTGTCAAATTTTATTATACAGTTTCGCGAAATATAAAACATAACTTTTGCACGTCGCAACGTCTACATCACATCGGTGCACATATAATATATACACGATCACCAGCGTCCCGTTTAACTATAATAATAAACACACGCATTTTCCTCTAATAAAATATAACGAGTCTACCCTTCCGTTGTAAATAATTAGCGTGAAAAATAAAAGGTACATAATGTAATATTGTAAAAAATCAATACACATACTACATCATATTTTAATACCTACACATATATTACGAAGTGCGTTTAGAATGTTTAGATAATAGTTAGTGTATGCATTAATGCGTTACCCGTCACATAAGCTCATTTGCAAAGCTTAAATTATTATTGTATGATGGCCCTGAAAATATGAATTAAACAGGCCCATGGATAGCTAATTAACTTTTTTTTACTAGCCCCAAAAGAGGCAAAAGGTATTATTTTGCTTATGACATATAGTAGTATAGACATAGGGTGTCCATATCAAAACTCTATTGGTCTCACTATTAAATTTGTAAAATATATATATTATAACAAGGGCCCGGAAGTTCATGCATTTGTTCATGTTTTTACTAAATGGACTAACAAATTGCTAGATCAGCTACAAATTTGAATTATACTAATTATAATTTTTATATAATTTTTTTTTTTCCAATGCCCTTATGCAATACCCTACATGCAATAAATATATTTATTTGTATGATTTAAAAAAAAAATCATTTAAATTGTCAAATTTTTATTTTACACGTACCTTTTTGTCAACCCTTCTCTTTTATTGTTGAAGTCAGACATGACGATTATTAATTCATACATTCATAGCACAATATAAAATTCCTAGAGTCCAAGTCGATTTTACACTCAACACACTTCCATTATTCTGTAACTTATAAAAATTTAAAACAAATCAGAAAAAATATATAATTTATTGGTGTCAATCAAACCTCAATTTAAAATAAGATTATAAACTATCTATATTATAACTTAAATCATGCAACTAACAGAATTTCACTCACCGTGTGATTCTGCCAGTAAAGGAGGTGCAGGTAATGGCAATCACTAAGGGGGAATTGACCATAAAATCTTTAATAATAATAACAGAAATAGAGTCCTATCATAAAATCTACCAAAATTCATCTATTGATTTTTACCAATTTGAAACCATTCAAAATTTAAAGCATAAATTTCTACCTAATTTTAAAAATTTCATTTAGACCACCCTGAATCTAATGGTGTCCACATAAATTTTTTTTATACACAATTTATTTTACTAACAATAAATGATGCAGAAAAATTTATTTCTTTTAAAGAATGGTATACTATGTACCTATATAATGTATATTGTTTATATTATTTCCTCATTAAATGTATGGTTAAAAACACATAAAAATAAAATAGATTAAAAAATTAATTTTTCCTATATACCTCACCACTAACGTAAAGTATTTACTGCTTTCACTAATGTATCTGAATACCACAGACATATCTTACCCAAGATTATCTTCAAAATAAAAATGTTAATTTATAATTTAAAAACTATTTTAAAAATGTATTAAATATTTCATGTTAGGTAAAACCGATATACTAGCTACACTAGAGGTAAAAACAAACAGTTTTATAAGTCAATAATTAATAGTACTAACTAATAAGTATTACATAGTGACATAGCCAATTAAACCATGTAATTAAATTTATTATTTCTAAAACTACTGACATTAAATTAAATTAAACATACTTGTAACTTAGTTCAAGCACAAGAATAAAAGAATTGTGACAGAAAAAAAAGTTATTACGAATGTGTGACAAAAACAGTTAACAATTAGGTTTTGACATGGATAAAATCCTGGTAAATTTTAAATTAAGGTAGTATTGATATAAATTTAAATTCCTAATCAGTTATTGAAATATCAAAGTGGGTGACATTACCTGCCACTCTCCTACATGTAATCACATAATAGAAATTAAAATATTTTACGAAACATCAATCAAAATAGTCTAATTACCTAAGCTAATGTAAGCTAGTTAAATAATATTAAGTTATCAAATAAATACATTTAAAAAGTTATGTTACTTTCCTATTATTCCTATAATATTTGTTTTGTATGAATATTTTAATGTGTATCGTACAAAAATATAATTTTTTTTGTATATTAATTGAATCGCTTATTGCAGAAACTTCATAAGTGATAGAAATTTAAACTTTCGAGAAATTAATAAAAACTTTCCTAAAAGCTTTTTTTTTTTCATTCCTGGAAGTTTAAGAGGAATATTCTATACACAACACCGAATATACTCATATACTCATATACTCACCAAGGTTGAAGGGAAGGGGTATAGAATATAAGAAAATAAAAAAAAGTTGTTTTACAATTTCTGTTACTTATGGGGTTTCTGCAATAAGCAATTCAATTATATAATAATATACCAACTCACAATATAAGGACTGAACCAACAGAAAGATTCCCAATTTCTTGATAAGCCAATCCGCCCCAGGATAATGTTAATAATTGTGTTATTATATTAATATTATCATTTCAGTATCACTCGGTGGCACGGCATCGCTTTTCCTTGGTTGCAGCGTCTTATCATTTGTCGAAATTGGATACTACATCACGTTGAGGCTGTACTGGTTTGCCAATCGAAAACACAGAGATTAATTTCACTTGTATTTAATATCAACATAAAGATTTTCACATAGTTTAATTTTGTCCATTTTGCATAATGTATACTTTTAAAAAAAATATATATATATATAAGTAATAAGTATACATACAAGTATGTAGATCAGTAGATCCACACTTGATATATTTTGATATTTAAAAAAGTTTTTCCCAGGGAGGGACAGAGTAGGCATTGTCTTATAAGTATGACTGTATAGTGTAGAAGTGTATATTATGGAAATGGAGTCAGTGAGATTAATGGTCCTGAAACTCAATTCCATGAGGTACTTGAGTAAACATTATGCATAATCAACTAAATATAACTATGAAAAAAAAAATGTAAATTCATTTTTCAAAAAATATGTTTAAGATATATAAGGTATTTTCTAATACGTTGAATGAGATAACCAAAGGAATAACCAGAATCTTTTAAACAAAAAGTATGGACAAAATTTACAACCTATTATCATAAACAATTTAACTATTACCATACAGATTTTTGTACGCTACCTACCAGTAACCACTGTGGAGACAACATTTTTAGTAAAAAGGAAACCCACTTAAAAAAGTTATACAATTTATTGGGAACATCTTAATTTTCTTAATATTTTGGCTATCAATTAATTAAAACTAAACTCTATTTAACAGTTTTAAAAAATTTATTTATTTATTTAATAAAACTTTGTTAAAATAATAATAATAATAAATAATATGGGTTAATACCATGTATACTTACAGTATTGTTTCAGAAGAAAATCATAAAATGTTGTCTAAATAATATGATACCATGTCAATTCAACGGCTGTCCAGCTATTAGACAACTCCAAGGATATCACACGTCTTAAGCATCTGAAACCATAAAATTTAGTTTAATAATTTAGATTAAGCTGTTCTTAATATTCTGTTAAATCACTTCATTAGATATGCGACTTCATCAATATGAAAAGTATATAATTCTAGAATGTAAAATATATACAATCATAGGTGGCTGAAAAGTGGGCAAGATGGGACATTCCCCCCTTCTAAAATTTTAACATAAGACATGTCTTATGTTAGAATATTAAAATATTAAAACACTATTAATATTTTAAATAATTAAACATGCAAAATTGAAAAATTAACATTTTTAAATTTATTTTTTTTATCTTTTAAAATTTACTTCATACAATATATAAATATATAATACCTAATATATATTTGGTATAAATATTGACCCTCCTAGAAAAATGTCTACAAGCTACTATTCTATTGTTAAACATATCTATAAAGACTAAAAAATAAAGCCCCGGAGCATTTAATAAAGAAATAATAATATGTGATATATTTTAAAACAAGGGGTTTAAGAAGATTTTTGTAATGTTCAATATTAGATAAAAATTCGAGAAGTTCAAAAATTCGAAGTAGACATTATCGACTTTTATTAAAAATAAGTAAACAAAATTTGATTACTTTAGTAGATATGTTGATACGTTTTTATAGGTATTACACATTTACACTTCCACAATAATACCATACATAATATTATATATTTACATTTAACATGTATACACACATCTATATTCATTCTTATATATTAAAATTTATAATTTCATTGCACGTTACTTACATGGAAAAATAGTCCACCATTGTCCGTTTTATTTTTGCGCTCAGATATAAAAAAATATCTATAGTATATGACAACTGGTATCTGTCGCAAGTATCTATGGAAAAACAAAATGTACACTTTTAGCATATAAATATTGTTGATAACGTAATTGGTGTGAAGTCGTATTCTCTATGTAATGATATAATTACCTTCTTCGAATGGAAAAATCGAACGAACACCAACTTCATATCCCGAGGACATTGATAATTCACGCTTGTTCGCCATTTCACTTCGTTTCTGTTTTTAAGCTCCCTCGGACGATGAACATTGTACACTGTATGAACTGTATTCATTGTCATACCGCAGTCGAACTATTTTCGGGTTTTCACCAAGAGCCGATTATTTTATATTGGCGACAATAAAAATGAACAAAAGAAATGGCGGAAAGACTAAGGTGGACTCGGCAGTTGCAATACCGGAAACGGTACCAACTCTAGACTTCCAACGAACGTTTCAGTTTGGTTCACATAACCGTGGTTGGAAGTAACGAGAAACGGAGAAATTCGAAAGGAAAAAAAAAGTTCGTAGTTTCTCAACACCGGCGACACCGTACGGACTGAACGTACGTCTGCGGTTGGTACTACTGATCTCGCAAAAATCGATATCCGTCCGGCGCTTATCACTTTTCTGCGCGCCATGTGATTGGCGGGCGGGTAGAGGCACTCAGATCTTCTCACTAGCGCCACCAAGCGGTTAGCAACCGCGTCTTAAACAACAACAACGACCGCCCCACGTCCCCCACAGGCTCGTACCGTATTATATATAATCATCTCCGTAGTAACAATTATTACGACAATCAATTTATCATATTATTATTATTGTTGTTGTTGTTGTTATTGGTGTTCGGTGTTAAGATTTGGGACACTTGTAAACAGTGACGTTCGCCTGTTGTCGCATCGTCGTCCGAGTGTTTCGTTTCGCAATCTGTATTTTTTTCCTCTACGCGCACGTTTCACTGGCTGTCCTGTCGATCGACATTTATCACCAACGTTATTATCATTAATTATCGTCGATCGATTGCACTGTTATTATCTACGAGGCGAGTGGCGATTTCGACCTCGCAGGTCCTGTAATAGTAGTTGTCGTAGACTTTTGGAGCGATGGCCGGGTGTCTAAAACGTTCCGAAGACAAGATCACGGAGGACGATAAGACGGCCGAGGAAACAGGTGAGTGTTGCGCGCACCGCAAGCAAACATCACTATTGACTGTGCGAGTGAAAAAAATATTTATATTTATCAAATTATTTGTGTTATTTTGTTGTGCCCTGAAGCCGAATCGTCTGACGGTGCGATCGGGCCATCTTCTGATGCGGTTTCTTCGACAACGGACTCTGATGAAAAACCGTTGCATGAAAACAAAAAGAAGTCTGCTACAAAGAAGTCTAAGAAAAATGGTAAGGCGGCAGCAGATGATAAAACTGACAAAGCTAAAAGCGAAACCATAGACTGCCCTGTTTGTTTGGGGCCCGCTGTGTTTCCGGTACGTATTCCGTGCGGCCATGTCTTCTGTTTCTTGTGCGTGAAAGGAGCAGCACGTCAAGCAAACAGATGTCCCATGTGCCGTCAACAGATACCGGTCGATTTCGACAAGAATCCCACTGTACTTGAACGCCAAGAAGGAGAGGTAATCAGTGATGGTTACCAGTGGTTTTACGAAGGCAAAAACGGTATGTATTCAATGGTGTTAGAACAACTACTGTTGTTTGTTTCAATGTTCATGTTGTGTTTTGAATATTTCAGGCTGGTGGCAGTACGAACAAAGAACTTCTGAAGAAATCGAACAAAACCATAAACTCAACAACACAAAATTTGATTTACTCATTTGTGGTACCATGTACACGATTGATCTTGATCGCAATGTACAGTACAACAAAGAAAACCCTACTAGAAGGAGAAGAATGAAACGAGAAAATGCCGACAACATTGCTGTGAAAGGAGTAGCTGGTGTCCATTAACGGGTCATATTAATGTAAATTTAAAAAAAATGTTTTCTTCAATATTACCTATTCACCATAAATTTTCATTAAGGTTTGATGTCTTTTGCATTTACTTAACAATTATTGATATAGTCTTTTTTGTGTAAAATTTCAATTTATGATAAAACTATTTTGTTAAATTCATTATTTCATTCAATCTTATTCATCGAATTCAAATTATTGTTATCAATGGACCTAGATTCTAAGTCATAAATAATATGCGTACATTAGTTTTTATTATTTAAAATACTTAAAACCTATTATTAAAGAATACATTTATATTGAAATGTTAACATTGGCGCTTCATTTGCGGAACAAATACTCACACCTAATTTTTATTTAGGTAGCAATTACTATTCATTTCTTCATAATGACTCATTCAACACAGTTGTTTCATGTTATATCAATTCTTAATTGCAATGAATAAAGGTTTGAGCTTTTGAATTTTATCAAACATGTTATTGCAGTGTTGCCCAATCTTATAGGTCATGACCTAATTTTAAGTCACATAATATGTTTGATGGATCACAAGTAAGGCTGAGATTTTAATGCCCTTAAAAAATGCAAAAATGACTTGAAAAATCAAAAAATACGTTATAAAATTACTAAAATTATTTATTTGAGCTAAAAAAATTTAAAAAGATATATTAATAGTGTATTTTTGTCTTTTTTAAATAGTATTTTACGCTTAAAGTATTAGTATTTTAATATAAATTAAAAAAAGTCTTACAGATAGCTAGATCTCATCGAGTACCTACTTTATAATTTATTATATTTATATAAAAATCATATTGGTGTGTAAAAACTTTAAAATAAAATTTTAAATTCATATTTTGTTTTTATAACTCCAATATGCTTCAAAAACTCTAAAATGCCCTAAAGAAAATAACCTAAAAACTATCAATTGTCAAAAAATCCAAAATAAAATTACTTATTCTCATTCAAAACTATATATACATGCAGCGTACAGAAACTTTTGAAAAAAAATGCAAAGTGCATCGAAATCCCTAACCTAATCATGAACAATTAATAATCACAAATAATACAATCATAATTTTAATTTTAGAAATGTTTCAGGTGTTTGAAAATTAATTATAAGATACTATAAAAAGAAGATGTAATGATATAATTTAATGATACATTTTTTTGTGGAATAATATTATGTACTTAATCAATATTATTGGTTTCGTTATAAATATTGCAAAATTATTTGAGTATAGTCTTTAATTTGGGGAAAAAATGTAAAATCAGCATATCATAAAGGTTGGGTAACACTGCTTTATCAATAGTTTTACTGGCATTGTAATTAAATATTAACATTGAATAATTTAAAATATTAAGATTGTCTAAAAGAAAATATATTCTGTTTAATTATTTAAGTATAATTTGTGTATATTGATTTTATGACAAATTTTAATATGTAGTTTCAGTGATCTGTATTTTAACTTCCTTATAAAGAGTAAAGGTAAAAATGTACTGATCTGTTGTTTTTTTTAATAATAATATATGAAATTATGTAGATTTAATCCTGTTAAACATACTTTATAATATGTGTTTCAATGTAAATTTATATTAGTATTTCTCAGAGAGTAAATATAAGGATCTCCTAGAAAGTTTTATGATCTTAATCAATATTGTTAATTCTATTATTATTCTTTTTATGTGATCTAAATGAATTATGCAAATATTATATTTTACAATGATGTTATATTTTAATGAAATAAATATAAAAATGTTAAGACTTAAAACTGTACATGATTTGTATAGGATTATTTTACTATGGTTTAAGCATCGATTCTGCATGATTTTCACTATTTATTTTAGTGTTTGTGTATTGCAGTATTGCTCTTTCATTCCATGGCTGCACTTCTCCTGAACCAAATTTTAAATATACCAAATTAGTGGCCGTTAATATCAAGGCAGACAGCCAAAAAACATTACGCCATTCTCCCATTGAATTCTGTAATTGAATTCAAATTAGTATATCATATACCTAATTAATTTTTGTTTGATAAATGTTAGCTTAACGTACATGTGGAACCATATATCCGACGATAGAAGGTGCAAAGACTCCGGACATGCATCCAATTGTGCCCACAAGGGCCATTATTGTTCCGGCAAAGTTAGGACTGAGATCTAAGGCGTTGACTTTCAAACTTGGTATAAAAGTGCCCATAAGTCCCATACCAGCTGTAAAACTGGTTACTGCCAAAGTCCTGTCACATCCGGAATAAGATGCTGCGATTATTCCCAACGCTGGTCCAACGCTAGCTGAAATGTAAAATGTTTTCTGTTTTTAATAATCTGTTTAAATTGTTCTCATGTCAAAATATTTTACCTATAGTTACAAAAGTTTTTCGGATGCTCGTGATGGAGAAAAAATTGCGTTTCATCAATGAATCAACAATGAAACCAGAAATCATTGCTACCATCCACATCACTGCATATGGTAGACCAGAAAATAATCCGTTCTGTGAAAAACGTTTTCATTGATTGTTCAGTAATTAAAAAACTAAATACATCATGTAATAGATATATTATTAGCTACAAAGTTATATAGTATAGTGCATATAATTATACCTTAAGAACTGTAAATTTTAAAACTGCCTTCATATATTTAGGCAAGTCTGTAATTATGGTGAATAGACCCCAGTCATGTCCAATCTGAACAATAATCAATCCCCACACAGGTTTTGATTTGGCAATCTCTCTCCAGGGAATCGACAGTTTGCCCTAAATCAGGAAAATAAATGGCAATATTATATTATAAACACAATGTTAATTTTGTCATTATTATTATCATCATAGTTAGAATACTCACGTCTTCTGAATCAATTGTTTTTATCACACGGCTCAGGTACAATTTCTCTTTGCTACTGATGAATGGATGCCTGTTCGGGTGATTATAAATTAATGTAAACCAAAATATTGCCCATAGTAAACCAAATGTTCCAAATGTGTAGAATACGCGAGCCCAATTGTGTTCAGAACCGATTAGTAATCCACCCAATAGCAGTGAAGCGACATTCCCTGCTTGTGCTCCTGAAAAATGTTAAATTCAGATGTAATCAGGACATTAATTGACAAAATACGTATGTATCATCCTTACCGGCAAACACAACAGATCCCAATCGGCCTCGTTCTTCAATAGGTGCCCATGCAGCAAGTAGTCTGTTCATTGCAGGATAAAGTGGTCCCTAAACGAACCCATTTTTGTTATTTTATTAATACCTACATATAATGTTTCTTATAAATGTGAACATGTAAAAATTATATTTATATTTCTAAAGTCACATCTTGTTTGTTCTTTGCTCAAATTATAAACATATTTTTAATTTGTCGTTATTTATCTTTCTATCATCTAAAGCAGTGTTTCTTCAACTGTGTTCCGTGGAACCCTAGGGTTTAGTGGTAAGAAGTCGTGTTAGACCTTAGACGTGCATATTTATCAAATATTATTATACTTTAATATTGCATAATAGTCAATTACAGTATAAAATGTACAATTAATAATAATATATATATATTATATATTATTTTTCCTGTTATTTAAATCAGATATATTGTTACTTTTTGAATGCTACGATACCTCCTAAATAAATAATTTAATAATTACATTTTGCTGTATTTAGTATTTTAGTGTATTGTTAATGTTGCCATTTATCGCCGTTTAGTGTATCATGTTTGGTACCGTTTCATGACATGATTTATACATATTTGTAATAGGCACACAACCAAATGTTGTATAACTATTGTATGGAAATATTAGACAGACAATCATAAACCTAATTTATTATAAATTTTTAATATATATATATATATATATATATATATATATATATATATATATATCTATGTATATGTTAATATATTTATTTACTATAAGGGTTATAACTGTTATAAGGTTCCAATTAAAATTTAAAAAATAAAACTATATACCTCGATTAATCTTTAACGCTTTTGTTATGATATTTATGCCAATAATTAGCTACTTAGGCCATGTAGGTAAATACACAAGTTTAATATGGATTCATTGTTCGATTAGGTGATTAATTTTTTGGTCACATTGAGTTGATTATAGTTCGTATATAAGACAAGGTCTTATTGAAGAAAATAAAATACTATTTATAATATTGTATAGGTATTGTGAGAATATATGTCAATGGATAGTGGACGATTAACTGTATAAATTTAAAAACAACATTGTGAAATCAGTAAGTACAATATGATGTGTTCTTTGTAATGCTTGGAAAAAAAAAGACAGGTAACTGATTTTCAACCAAATCCAATGAAGTAGGTGCTTTCTATTAAGGGTGTACTCCCATTTGTAACAGGTAACTTTTTTGAGACTATGGAAAAATAAAAGTAAGTAACTTTTAACTTTGAACTCGACTAATAATTATTGTAAATAATCAGTTTCTTATTGTATATAGCCCAGCCTTGGATTAATTACGGCACGCACTCGGAGTGTTTGTTCGCGTTACCATATAAATAAATATACAACAGGTAGTTTACTCGCGCGGGTGAAATAATTACTGGATACGATCATTAAGTTTCTGCGTACTTGAGACAGTCCGATGATCACTCGCAGGACCATTAGCGCCTCCGGGCCGAAGTTCCTGACAACGAAAGGCGTCATTATCGTGCCAATGCTACTGAAAAGCATTCCCAGACCCAGCGTGACTTTGCCTCCGTACAAGTCGGAGAACCAGCCGCCTGGCAGTTGCGTGATCACGTATCCCCAAAAGAACGAGCCCAACAGCAGACCTTGGGTCCCCTCGTTCCAATGAAACTCGTACGACATCTGTAACGAAAAACGTATACGAAATCGATCAAATATTGTTTTAAATCTTTTTAATTATAATTATATTATTATAATAGATATTATAATAATGAAATCAACGAGCTGTTGAAGAGTTTTAATACATGTCCGTGTAGATGGCGCTAACATATTATTATAATACATAATATTATTATGATATGAAATATCATATACGTTTATTCCTGATGCCAATATAGGAAATTGACGTTTCCAGACACCGTAATTCCTTTCGACAGTATTTCTAGTCCTAAATAATGACTCATTATATCGAGCTATGGCCTCTTCATTAATACCAGAGGCTGGATGACTATGAGAGGGTTTCCAACCAAAGTCATTAGGTAGCCAATTACGTTTAGCACAGCCACTGCCAGCTACTAAAATGCAGTTCTTCGTGTCGACTCTTTCCCACTTCCTTCTTACGACTGAACTATTGAGAACGGTTGAGTCGTGTGATGATCCAGGCCATCTGGCAACTATGTCTTGAATTTTCTGTTCTGAGTCACAAATCGTCTGAACATTGATTGAAAAGAAATTTTCTCCGAATCAGACCAGATCTGAGCACTCTTAAGACTCGTGACCTCGCCATTGTACGCAAATATTATCGACGTCTCCGCCGTCGTGATAATGATTCAATCGTATATGGTACACGTCATTGTCTAATCTTGCTTAAACGAGGAATTTTCTGCGTACGTCGGTGTAATATAAAAATACGAAAACACACGCATACATTATTTTATAAAAATAAATATAAATTATAAGGTAAGTACACGCAACACGCGCAATAATCACATCATTGATTACCATTCCTAATGGGCAAACCGTAAACGGCGTATGGTTATAATCAATTATCAACACAATAATTGAACACGCGCTATACGCTGCGAAATAATAATATTGACTTGGGTCTCGTGACGTGACGTATGTTACTGTTTACTTCGGTCTTGGGTGAGTATAAGGAAAAACGCGATGTCGATCGGTTTCTACGCGTCTACAGTCGCCTGCAGTTATGACGCCGCAAGACCGAGATTATTCGCACACTGTTGACTACACGCAGGCGAACGTTTAGAGCTTGCGAATGTATAGAAATATACATAAATCAGACCGCGTGGTCAGTTCACTTGTTTAAATCCAGCTGCAGCTATGCACTTTCGCGAGGCAGGACGCGCCGAATGAAAAATCGAAAACAAACGATTATCGTATGTATCGCGCCTTCTGAACAACAGTTCGTTGGTACCTAATGGCTGACTTGCACGTAATATCTGGCACAAGATAGACATATAGATAGGTACTATGATGAAAACGATCGAAAGTCCTCTCCGTCCTGTTCGGCGACTTCAGGACGAAAATATTAACAACGAAGAACGTTAGTTACTTCTGTAAGTATATGTACATTATGTATAAATAATCTTAATTTATATTTGTGTTTTTGAACGTAGCGAACTAAAATTATTGTGAACTTGAGGTGATAATGGTGTCATTAGGATTACGATTCAAACCGCGTTTCAATTCGGTTAAAGCACACTTTTGGTCCTGCAATTTTTGAACTTCATTTTTTGAAAAGTGTAGTGATCAAAGATGTTTGACATTTTTGCTAATTTGGTTTTTATCTTTTGTTTTCGCGATTTTGCTTCCGATATTTTTGACCGGGTAACCCTCTAGCCGACGCGCGACGAGTCTGTACGCATGGTCCGTTTCACTGAGGTGTTTGGTCGCCATCGTGTCAAAACACACGATTTAGTTGTTCCAATATTTATATGTGAGATATACACAATTCGCATTATATATATATATATGTATAACTGTGGCCAAGCCCCTTGACACGCATTACGAACGAGCAACTTCTGCGTGCAATAATGACCTACAATGCACGACGATTATGTACATAGGGATCACTGTTCAGCCGTAGTTTTCTACAAAATTATCCATGGCAAACTCCATTCGAACAGTAATCTCCTCGAATCGCTACCGAAAAGCTTTATTCGAACGATGCAAAAAATAACGGTGATAAACGACCCAGACTTGACCGGTAGGTACCTATATACAAGCTCGGATCTATAATATTGTTGTTGTTGTCGAAACGGGTAAAACATAAAAATACACGGAACTCAAGAGTGGCGCTGCTGCAGTGCTCGAATTGAAAAATGAAAATAAAGGGACGTCTTACTAAAAAATAAATTATTCGGCATTTATTTATCCCCACCGAAAAAAAAAACATGAAGAAACGTGAAAGCCCTCGTTTTCTAAGAATATAACTTAATAATACAAATATTATGTTGATTATCTATTGCATAACTTAATTATGATATTCTAACACTTATTGATTTGAGAGATTTCATTTCGCCGATTGCATCAAGTGCACACGCACGCGACATCAGTCGGAAATCGTGTTTTATAAATATATCAAAAAAGTGCATAATTTTTGCGCGTTTCCCTTGTGCTAATTTCTCATATATCTATATGTACCACCAGTCATCGGTGTCGGTCTTTTGACATAAACCCGCGCGCCGTAAATTATTTACTTGAGATGTATATACATTATACATATATATATACACGCGCGACAAGTGACGATAAAAAGCGCGTCACTGAGCACAAGACGCTGCACCGGCACTACCAGTTTTGTAGACGGCTAATTATTGTAACGCCATAAGGTAGCCGTTCCAATTTCTATGCTGACCACGACCTATCGTCGTCGGCTATTGGGTATTCGAATATATATATATATATACCTATAGGTATATGCTTTTCTATGGATAATGTACGTTTCGCGGTCTTGACGACGATTTATAAACATAAATGTGTTTGTATATATATATGTCTGTATGAAACATGACGTCTGTGTATGTACAATGTGTACGCCGACGAATATAATATGATGGTGAAACCTTGCAGACGTGTGTTACACATATCGATCAGTCGATTGATCTTCGTACGACTGCTGTGACGGCCGGATAAAATAGATATAATTCAAACGGTTTGATAATATTTTTGTTTGAGCCCGAGTTCCTACACAAGGCGCCTTGACGTGTTAATCCCTATAAACACTATTTTGCGGTAATTTTTGTGATAAATAATTGATTTCAATATGGACACACTACCATAGTGCCACAAATTAGTTTTATGGAACTAAAAAAAAAACCGGATAATATAAGACCGGTTAGTTAGTAGCAGTTGCAATAATTTAAAATACCTCAAATATATTTTAATCTGAAATGGCGGTTACTGAATACCGATATAAGTATATTAATTGTTTTTAATATATTCGACATTTTCTTAATAATCAGTCGGCAAATTATGCGTTAACGCCCTGCACTATTCATATTGAAAACAATTTTTTCCCTCTTAAGACTCGATGTTTTATTATTCAATTCAAATCTGACGGCTATCGTTTGTCGGCTATTATTTAAGCAATTTATCTATAGGTAAGCCATTTGAATCACAATCAACTAATAATAAACTCAATGTCTGCGATGATGAGACGATAAAACCATTACATAATAATATATTACTTAGTTGTACTTTGTACGTGCAAAACACGTATACTATTATGTTATCGACATTGGATTTACATTTTAAAACTCTAAGAGTGTAACGATACGTAACATAATATTTACGTGTATTTGATGTAAACGGTGCAAAAATTTTTTTAGCATTGAAAATGTTAAATGGTGAAAGTGATGGTGATAGAAACAAATATTTTATGTGTTTGGTGCTGGAGAAACGTATGTAAATTTATTTGATTTTGATAATATGGAATATGAACCGTAAGTCGGTGAAAACGAATACATTACGATGTCATTAAAATTAGAGAAAATTTAAAAACAAGTCTTTTGGATACTCGGATAGTATAGCGTAACGGAATGTAACACGCTACTGTCACGTTTACACTAACAAATAAAGTTATGCGCACAAATTCAGCTGAATTAAATATTAAATTATGCATAAATGTATCGTTTTGCGCATACAATCAACATTTTTCCCGTTCAAAATATAAATAATTTTAATACGCAGTATGGACGGTTTTTATAATTTTTTTAATTATTTGGAAATCAAATTATTGATGCATGTTTTGACGAATTTATTATTAAAAACGAATACCGAAAAAATATAATCATAACACGGAAGACCCGTTTGATAAATATGGTGAAAGCTGATTTTTGAATTTTTACTGATTTCCAGAACTCAGTATTCTGGATCGATTATTATTAGTTATTTATTAGGTACTCCCGACCCACCCCAATAATCATGGATTGCCTATACTTCCGATTCTGCAGTTAACATTAGCTGTTATTAATTTTCGAGCTGTGTTTTCATCAACGAGTATGTTGCAATATTTATCAGTTTTTTTGCACTCGATGATGTGATGTTTTTAAAAACACAATGTTATTTAATTCATTTTTCCTCAGATACCATCATAATATCAACTTCATTTCTTGTAAATAACAAAAAACTGATAAAGTAATTTCGTTACTTTTTAAAAACTAACTTATCCGACACTGAATAATTATTGTATAAACCAGGGAGTTACTTCAGATTACAGAATACCGATATTTTAGGCGAGTAGTAACATAAATCGTACAGTTCGATAAATTTTTATAGAAACGAAAATTTTTTATATATCTACTTATGTAAGTTTGGTAAACGTGTGCGGGCACACTTTTTTTTTACGAAAATATAATATAACTTACATTGCCAATAGTGGTGTTGCCGCTCGATGGATCGACCGGACACTCTGTGTCCTGCTCCGAGAACGATACATTTTTTTGATCATGGGCGGACATTACGGTGATCGCCAAACTCAGACAAAACCGTTGAACGTAGCCAATGGCCATTGCCATGAAACCCATTAAGCCGAGTACATATCTCTGTTGGACGAAACACCGGCCGTCTGAAAACAGTTAAAACGAAACATTAAACGTCTAATTTAATACAGTCACGTGCTGTTCAGATGGAGAGTATCAAAAATAAATAAACCGAATTCAAGAGATTTACTCAAATAGTGCGTTATTAATTTGTGTATGCGCAATGTCCACGGTGTTTGATTAATGATGCGTAAAAGCGACAAGCGTAGTTGCCATTTTGGGTTATCTGGACTCTGGAGGACGTGGCTAATTTGAGGCTGGCCTTGGAATTTTTAAGTTTCGTCTCCTTTTGGAAAAAATTAATATACTTTTCCAGGTTCGTCGCAGAGTCGATGATATTAAAAACCAGAGTAGGGAGTGCGAGTACGGCACACTCGACCTGTTGTGTCTCAAATGGGTAGAGGGCTATTTTTTTGATATATTTTGTGTACATGTTAGTTGGTATTTAAACACGAATTCAAATCAAAAACAACAAAAATAAAATTAAAAAATGCACAGCACCAGTAGAGTAATGGGTTGCTAAAGTATCGTCAAGTGAATATTCTATTGAATTCATATGTAAAATGTAATTATTTTATCTAATTTAAATAGTTTTGATCGCATCCAGATAAATCGTGAGTTTCAAAATCATGTTATTACGGTCGTTTCCGATTCACTGCGTCGGCTCTATTACGACACAAATGCAGGCAACAATAACAAAGAAACAAATAAAACATTACCCGCGATAAAATAGTACGAATTAAAATTTATCAGGTTTAATATCGATATTTTAATAATAAGCGTGTAAATATTTATTCAGACTTCGTTCATTTAGGAATATGCCTACTGTAATATGAACAGTGGTTTATCTAATAAAAAATACAATCATTAAAACCAATCTTCAGAACAAATAAAAATAATGGTCGTGTAGGGTACCTGTCGATAATATTAAAATGTATAAACGTTTAACAATCGATCGCCTAAATAACCCCTACTCTTAGGTCAATTCAGCTACCGTAATCGGTTAGGTTAAAGATAAAAAAATCTATCTGTTAAAAATAATTCATCGTCTTTGCTTCCAAGTACCTAATAAATATTGTACGATAAGTATAATGAATGTTTAATAGATATTTCGTCGTCACTCGGTCTAAAATATTATTATTATATTATTAACTAGATTGTAATTGAATTTTATTCAAAAGTGGACGAGACGTGTTCGCAATGTTAGGTATGTTTTTATCCGCGGATCGAAAGAAACTGAACTACAAATGAAAGAAAAGATTGATTTTTTTTAATTCAATAACGCTCACCCTGCGATACCATTTTTTCGTTAGTGTTTATCAATCTGACATTGTTGTCAGAAATTCGATCGCTTTAAACATTGATTTTGTTCGGCAGGTCGGGAACGTTTTGATAAATACGGTTTTATTTTTCGATACATTTTGATGGAGGTTTTTTTAGCGAAACCGGTTTAAAATAATGGACCTGAAACGATTCGTTATATAGTGTATAATTAATTGATTGTATAATTGTTGACAGTTCTATTCGTCAGGTGAAAAGTAACTCGATGACGTATCACGCTCGTTTTAAATTTTGCAACAATACGATTAATCTACGATTATAACTGTTTCAATCGGTCTGACTGTTAATCAAAAACCGAGCTAATTTGAATAACAATACATCGTTTTATGCATAATACATCGTTAGTAGGTACTGCAAAGCAGTATATTATTTCCGTGTAATAAAAATATGCCAGTCCTGGTATTGGCAGAACTATAAAATGTAAATGTGCAGATTTCAGATGTATTGTTACTTAATAGTATACATATGTATATGCGTTCAAATTGTTATCACGCGTTGTTCAAAAAATAATAATAATGTGCCAATCCCGTCTTTATCGCTTATAAATCACAGTTAATTAATTAATTACCATTTGTATTATTGAAATACGTATTTAAAACACTTTGGAAAAACTCTTAACTCAGTTGTGGCCGACTCGTATTCTCGACGTTTAATAGCACACGGAATTAACAACCAGAAGATAATTTTTTTTTATTCGTTTCCGATAACCGTTGGATATTATATATATACATACATCATAATTCATAATACACCAGTGACCCACGCGATACCCATTATTATTGTTTATTAGAATTTTTCATCGTTCGCATTTTAAAATACGCTCGCACCCAACACCCGGTATTCTCGAGTACAAACAATATTATTGTACTGGCGGAGTTGTATTTTCGTTTTAAAATCGTTTAGGTTTTACTGACACACGATAATGCTGCAGGCGCGTTAATGTATTATTAAAATCGTTCGTATAAATAATGAACGAAAATCGCACGGACCGGTCATTACGTCGGGGATTTCGTCGTTCGTCAAACGGATAAAAAAATAAAAAATAAATAAATAAACACAAAACGTGTGCCAAAAATACGTGCCTGGATTTTTTTTCAGCGCCATTGTTAGAAACTTGTACTACGACCACGCTATAGTTATGACATTCACTGCGCCGACCACGATAAACAGAAAAATATAAGCTAGATTATTTAAAAAAAAAAAGTTGTATGTTACGTCGTATAAAACACCCGTTTCGTTAACACATTTTTATGGTTACACGCACGTCCGACGCTCGAGACCAGAGAAAACGAAATAACGCCGATCGCTCCGCGCACTTATATTTTATTCGACGGACTCTGGATCGACTGTCGTCCACGTCTTTACTCCGACCGGCATCGGATACAAATCGCATTCGTCCGGTGCGAAACTAATTGATGTATAATATAATACGATGTATCGCAAAGCACATTGACGCGCATGCGTCGATCCTATAATTCGCGTGTATAATTTTTTAATTATACTACATTATAATTAAGCACTCACCTAACGATTATTTGGATAACATACAATAGTCATGTGATATCTGTCGAATGCGTCACCTAGTTGAAGCCTCAGTTCAAAAGTACGACTTAAAAAAAAAAAAAAAACCAAGAAAAATTATAAAAAAAAACCCCCAATCGTCTTATAATATTAAAACTGTATAGTATACACTGTATAGGTACCGTTATTTTTCTGAGATGACTAATCCGAGTTTGGAATGCGCTTTTGTGATAATTATCTAATCAAAATTTAAAGAAAAAAAAAACTTTAATTTTCATGTTGCATAGGTATTTATCGACAAAATGCTTAAACACGCATTTCGGTATAGAATCGAAATATGACATAGTTTTCGCAATAACTAGAGTTACTTTACACTATAGCTGTTTACTATAATGCGCCGTATTGAACTGAATTATAATAAAATATATGCAACGGCGTTAAACATATTGCATTACTCGACTGATGCACCGACTAAAATCGATGCATTAACTCGATTTTATTGTACGATTTGTCGACGCAAGAAATTATTATATCGGGCGATATTACATTGGCATATTACCCGGGCTTAGTATATTATCGTATTAAAAATATTTTGTTTTCATATCTTCGCTCGCCATTATTCAACCAATCTTTTCTAAAAACACAACCGGTCATATCTGATCTATTAATACGAGTACAACGAAAAAACGAATCTATGCAAAAATTCTTCGAGCAGAATATAATACGAATACCGGTTGGCGGCACCCTGTTAATATACCTACAAGATTTCAAAGAAAGAACGTCGGACAAGAAACGCACATGTTTAAAAAAAAATAAATACAATTTCCGTCAATTTATACGCGTCACGTTGGAGTTGAAAATCTAAGAAACGAATGTCGACAAAAATCGTATGAAATTTATTTATAATATTAATAATAAATTATAATATATTTACATTAGGTGTCACTTGGATACGCAGTTTGCCGATTAAATATCCGGTTTTGGACCATCGCCGACGGCCGTATTTATATTTTCTATGATTCGGTACGATATACATTTACGCATACCATAGAATAAAAAATTGTAATTTTCGTTTATGTTTTCGCCACTATTCGACTAATGTTTTTAGAATATTACACAAAATTTGAATAATCTAAATATCATATATATATATAGAAAACCACCTGTATATCACGAACAAATCTATAGGCTGTACTTTGTAAGTGAAAATGTGTACATTTGTACAGTTTAAATGGTCTTGTTAGAGCTCGTGTACTGTGATGCTACAGCGGTGACGAAGAACGACGCTCGGCTATTCATTTTTCTTTAGCTTCACACGTCACAACACTATAATATACGTAGATACCGTATAGTGCTGGACAAACTTAAGCAAGAAGAGACCCACGATCCACGAGAAATAACGATAAATGTGTAAGAGGCTAAATGTAAGATTTCAAAAATACTAATATCAATATTTTGCTTTTTATTTATATATTGAATAAAAAAAAACCGTATTTTATACATAAAAACAAAAATATTTTGAGTCTTGCAATTATTATACGACGAGAGCCTCTAGAGACTGCGACCCGTGTCGCACTTTGCCCCCCCCCCATCCTCACCACTGGGTACAAAAAGATTTGTTGTTGAAATTTTTAAAATTTTTTTTCCACGCATCGTATAAGTTATTGTCTAACTCGCGATATAATTAAAATGTTGCACGAAGCAAGTCATCGTTTAGACTACACGTGTATATACGTTTTTAAATAAATACTTGCGCACAATACGAAGATTGAAAATAGTTTATTATAATATGATGTATAGTGACGAAGTATATATACTATGTTATATTACAGTACGAATACCTATCAAACGATTCTATTGGATGATTAATGGATATTTAGGTTTTTTTTTATGTATAAGCCCGGGGGCCAATCAAAAATTTGCGTGATACCTCAGCTCACGAACAAAAAAATGCCCCATCAAGGTTACTTTAGGTAACATAGATGCGTTTCATTATCAGTAGTGTACATTATATATTTTAATATCAGGTAACTTTAAGGTTCTCCTATCGGTTGCCAGTGGTAACGGTTTCCTTGGTTATCGCCATTTTCACGTATCTATCTTATTCACCACCAATAAGTACATTTTCTATGTTAAAAAAAAATACAATCTAAGAAACTACACATTTAAATGGAATCAAATTGAAATGTATTCAATATAATTATATTATTCGTTATTTATTTTTGATTAGGTAGAGCGAGGGCGTGAAAAACTAATTTATAATGACTAATGAGTTACAGAATTTATTAAGCTGTTTATCATTCCCCTTGTTTTAAGATTCTCAGCACACTAACATCAATGCTGACATCATTGATGACGATGACACCTAAAAATTGTATGTGCACGAGTTCATTGTTTTTATACAATTATCAAAACGAACTCATTAATAAACGAATTATATTAAGAAAAATTAATGGCAAGTACGAAACTCTATTAAAATAAGTATACATGATTAAAGAACTTTTTTTCCATACCAAATGATTCGAAAAATTAACTAAAAATTAAATTATAATTTAACTAGGGCTATATGTACATTATTACTCACTATCGTAATGAATTCACGTATTCAAGGCGAATTAGGGGAAGGAAAAAAAAAATCTCCCTTGGGCCTAAACTAGCTTTTGTTTTCTATGTAATGAAATTATGCCACGGGTAAAAGAAATATCGATAAATGACATAATCATTAAGAGATTTTCAAAAGTTAAAAAATATAAACATATAATTAATATGGTAATTTTTTTAAGCAAACAGATAGTTGTTATTATATAATATATACTAAATACTTATACAGGAAGGTGTGTGTGTATGTGTGTGTGTGTGTGTGTGTAATTAAGTATTTATGAAAATAAATTATACCAATGAGTTTAATTCTACCGTGTGAACGAGTACATATTATAGCCATATAGGTCATTATTTTACAATGAAAATAAAGTATTGAGTAATATGATTTTTACAATATATTTATAAGATTTCGGATCAAAATTGACACACCAATATTAAAATATACATGAAATAGCAAACCGTGAAATGGATAAAAAAAATTTAATTTATGTGCGACTCAAAAATATATTCTATGTATTAACATTTTAGATGGATATTAAAATACAACTAGCTAAATTTTTGAACTTCAATTCGCTCCTCACCCTTGATGAAAGATAAAACAACCCGCCCATGCACTTATTTAGCGTCAGTGCTGTACTCGTATATTGTATACGGTATAAATGTCTATTGTATATACATAAATCTAGTAATACTTTCGTCATATGATACTATCTTTAACCTCGAGTTCTAATGATAACCTACATTTTAAATGTAATTATTATGATGGTACCAATTGTTCCATGAGCATTGTGTATTATATTATATAACATTTTTATACGACGATTGAATAGTGACAATCCAAAACAAACGCGGTGCTTTGTCAAAATTGTGATTTAATTGATTAGATTATATCGTCGATATCTGCGCAATACGAAACTATAGGAAATCGATTGAAGTAGTGTTGTTTTTGTCAAAAACGTTATACTCACATCGTAAAGATTTTTACCAGAACTTTATACATTCCATGTGAATTGTCACAACTCACAAATGGCTCTTATTTTCATTAAATACCTAAACAATCCCTTCGGTCAACTTGGACTATGGTAATTTGAAGAAAAAAGCTGTAAACTGAAATATCTACTGCAGAATGATTACCACATGGCAAAAATGTAACGCACGTCTTATAGAAAACAGAATGAATAATAAACTATAATAAGTGAAACGTGTGTATCGAGAATAAACGAGAAACCTGCAACAGAAGTAAGAGCTAATTCGCTGGATACCTGCTCCGGCGTTTAGCCCGGAAGCACAAGATGACTAGACGTTAACCAATAAAAAAACCATATCATTAGTCATACTCATACAAACCTATTGACTCAAATAAAATCAAAATGAACTATGGCTTTTATTACATATTATTACCGAATGATATCTTTAATTCTTTTTATTTTTGCTTGTCAATGAATTAATAGCGAATTTGTTTATTAAAATGTAATCATAAGCTATAACTTTAATAGCTTGTAATCTACGAAATGTATTGAATTTTGGAATTTTTTGGAATTGACTATAAAATAATTCGATATTGACGCGTGTCAACATAATTTAATTTAAATTTTTACACGTGATTCATCGCAATAAATAATAATATACAATACGATAAGATTTTAAAAGAAAACAATGTTTGCCGGTTTTGATATTAGTCAATAATCTAATAATAACTGATATAATTACGTTACTTCGAAGTAGTTCATTTTTTATCATTCGACCTTATAAATTACCGTTTATTAATAGTAGTAATTAATAATTAATAATTATACACATTATTGTAATTATAAATGTAACGTCTACGTATTAAAAAGATAATTTACTTATTGCATCTTAATTATTATACGAATGTATTATTAAAAACATGCACTTATTTGAAATTTAAATACATTTTCAATGATATATTCGAATCTGTAAAAAATTTACGAAAAACTATTATTAGTATTATACTTTTTGTTTTGTTGCACAGATAACTAAAATGTTATGGCAATATGTAATATGAGCACTGTAGTTCCAATAATTTACACGTTATAGAATATTTAAAATAAAAACTAATTAGCTCAACTTTTTTAGTTTGAAGTGTATACTACACCAATAAATATAGATGGGTGCTAAAAATAATATTGACCAAAAATGATTCAAAGAAATTCACGTATGAATGTAGACACAATAATTGAATGATATTACATAGCCACGAAACATAAACAAGTCGGCCGTTTGAATAATATATACAATTGAATCATATTAGGTATTATTATAATAATAAACCTTACCTCGACTATAGGTTTGTTTGTGGCGGCATCACAATGCAATAACGAACGAATGCGATGCACCTTTTGAGCGATCGCGAATTGCCGCAAGGAAATGTTATATTTGATTTACACATTTATTGAGTACGCACTAATCGAAACGTTGGAAGACGTTCCACGAAACGTTATCGACGAACAACAGTGTTATATTTTTACCGTCCGAGCCGCGGTCGTCGTGACTTGCGAAACACGGAAAAAAAAAAACAAAATGGCGAGCGGTAAAATTCACTGGCCGTTCGACGAACGGCACACCGCGAACGCGACCGAGACGACAAATACGCTACACACCGAATATGCCGACGGTACGGTAGTAAATTAAGCGACAAATAATTTGGTTTCGCCCACGCGACCGCCGTGAGACGTGCGATTATTCGTCGATAATTACTATTACCATCGCCGCGAAAGGAATTGTAGAAACCGTGAAACGAGACTATGGCGGTCGGCATAAAAATCTCGAAACACAGACCCAGAAGCCCACCACATAAACGCGAACCGACGAAGACTGAAGGGACAACGGAAAGGAAATCCCCGCGTCGTCGGCCGTTAAAATGGTCGAAACGAACAAGCCAATGAGAATAATTCACGAATCATGGAAAGTAATTGTTTTCTTAACGGCTTTTTCTTAACCGAGAATCGTTACCGCGGTATCCGGAGTTCCGTCCGCTGCGCGCGACCGCATCGTCGTCGTCCCGTCAGAGCGGCCACGCGGCCACGCCAATATAGACCTAGCGTCGCATTCCTCATTCGCTCGACCGAGTGGCCGTCGAATTCACTACTACTATACTCGCTACTCAGCGCTCGGGCTCGCCCGGCGGATTAATAGGCACTTTTCGACAGAACACAATTGTATAATAGTATATATCATTGATTATAAATACTATAGTATTACTATAGTATATAATACTACTATTACTACTAACATTGATTATATAATAGACTATTATATAATAGTCTATTATATAATCAATGCTTTTAATTTGATAAGTTGAATTAACTTTTGACAAAAAAAGTTAAATTTCATGTTATGAAAAATTGTCATCTTTGTTTTCACAATCAATCTATAGTAAAAATGAAAAAAATTGTACTTTAGTATTTTCGATAGTGTAAATTATTTATTGTTTATTGTGTGTGTTATTTATTGTTGTATGTATATATAAAAGAAAACAATAATTTTAATACGATATAATAGACAAATTGTATTTAACGTCATATCAGTTTTTTAAAATTTTTAACTAATTAGTTATTTGTGTTATTAGAGCGGTTCCTTTTAGGATCCAGTAATTTTCTGGATAATCTGTAGGAAGCAAAACGGAAATGACAAAATTAGTACTATGCCCAGTGGTTGAAAGTACTCCAGCCCGGCTAGCAGTTTTATACATTGGGCAATTATATCGCAATTCATTTTCATCTAAATCAAGAGTTGGCACGAGTCTTATGACGGGTAGCGGAGGATACATATCACCTTGAATACAAACAGAATTAAATTATTATAACTTGTGAATATAGTTTTTATTATTTATTATTTTTTTTATGAGTTATCATATTTGATACATACCGGGAATAGGATCTACGAGGCGTTTAGTATTCAAGTCAATACGTCCGGCGTCTAAGAATAAACCATGCACATATACACCGTCTTCTTGGCTTATTAAACCTTTATAAGCTTGGTATTCTTCTTTTAGGCTAACTGCGTGTACAGCGGCAATTTCTTCTTGATTCAGAATAGTATTAGTAAGCTCGAAATCGACTTGTAAACTATCAATGGGTATGCTGTACTTCCTTGCATGTCTCTGTAGACATCCAGTCATAAACCCTTGTGGAAAATATAAACCAGATATCCAGTAAGAAGGAGGACTTCCAAACTTCATCCAGATCTGGAAAATTATCGATACAATTTTTAACATACATATGTTTTTGGGCTGGATACAGGTTTTTTTTCCTCACCAATTTTGGATGGTGCTAATATCACAATAGTAATTTTATATTAAAAATAAAAGTATAAACAACATTACTAATTAGAAATGGTTATATTTTATGTAATTAAAATAATTTTAGTGTACTATTCAAATAAATAATATTTACTTATACTTGACTTTAATATAGTTTGTTTTGGAGTAGTTTATTTAGAGTTTCTTATTATTCCCAAAAACATATTTATGATTTGTAAATTGACTTTGTAGAGGAAAAATTTGGAATAGCGTGCTAGGTTTTTTTTTTTTTTTTACACTTTTTCAATGGGTAAAACATTACTTACATCAATAAAGTCTAGCCTCAGTATTAAGTCTTTAACCCAACTACCCAAAGTCTTCAATGAAGGATATGCTTTTTTGAGCCACATTTTTGGTACCTATTGACATTTAAGAAAAATGTATAGATTAAAAAGTTATTTATTATTACATGTTAACTGCATTACTGTATTGTTCAAGAATGATGTGTAAACTCCTTCTAACTCTGAGGACATAACCACAAGCCCTTTGATCGCTTTAAGTAAATTGTTTAACGAACTGTGGATGATGTCGAGTAATTTATTAAAACGATCAATCTCTTGTAATAGAACTGTAGATAATGAAGGCAATCGTCCCTTTTCATCTGTTTTTATTATAGTGAAATGCGCTTGATTCACATTTATGACTTTTAATAGTCTTCCAGAAATATCAATGATCATTTCTGTAACAATTTCATCGTCTGATTTACCCGCTTCGTCTGTTTTTGATTTTGGGTAGGCTTCAATGATGGTCATCAACGCCTCTTGTGTTTCTTTGGTCTTATTAATAAAATTATGATTTGATAATAATTATTTTTATTGAGAGAGTATCAAATTAAATAAATTCATACTTGATATGCTATATTAGCATTTTCATGCATTCCAAATATTTCTGGTTCTTCAATCATTGGTAAATTATCAATAAATAATTGATAGTTATTAATAGTGGTGCAGCTTGATGATTCCGGACAAAAGTAAACACCGGATTTAGAATATTTATAATCTGCAAAATGTACAAAATGAAGCTTACAAATCGTATTAAAATGTAAGTTACTATTATTTTTTACTTGACTCGAGTGTGTGTAGACCGAAGAAATTCCAAAGTACTGCCTTCAAAGTTCTCTGATCCCAAGAATCGGTAACTCTGCCACCATAATTTATCTCACCAGTGATAAACTGTAAGGCATCCCAAGGAATTTCTCTTGTAGTTAAACAATACATTTGTAACACGAGCAAAGCACATTCACGATCACTGTCATTAAATGAATATGATATGTTCCAACCAAGTGATCCGAATTTCTTTCTTTCCAATATGATTGCGTGGAAAAAACACAGCCCAAATACCATTTTGCGCCAATCAGATTTAAAAGCTAAAACAGATAATAATAAGTATTTGAACATAGTAATAATGAGATTTTAAAAATTACCATGGTCTTCAAAGAAGTTGGTACTGATGTCTGCAAATGATTTTTTCAAGTTTGCTTTTAAACCTTTTGGAGGCTCATTAGTAACTTTTAAAGAATTTTGCAGAACAAAAACAGGAAAACTTTTTGATGGCATAGAACTCAAAAAAAGTCTAAAATCATTTTTAATATTTGACGAATTCTCAATTAATTCTTGAACTATATTTTCCATTTGAAGCATCCAAGACGATGCCAAATGACAATTCTAAAAAAAAATTTTTAATGTATTAGATGACAGTATACATTCATTTAATATTATAAACATATATAATAATATTCTTATTACTTGCAAAAATATCCAGTCTCCATTGTTTTTGCCGTTCTTAATTAGTTTTTCTGCAATAGGTCCTTGACCCTGGCCCAATGATATAGCATGTAGATTCTCTGACATTCCAAATTCGGAAGCAAACTTTTGGAATGCTACAAAAGGATCTGATCCTGGACTAAGTATAAAAATTAACGGTATTGTGGGAGATGTGTCTTGATACAATGAGTGAAGTGAAACTCCTGGACTTTCGATAAATGATTTTCCAAGTTCAATGCTAATGTAGCTAGTAATTGCAAAAATCAATTTTTCCTCTTTCAGGGCTTTAACGATCATAAGTTTTTCAAATGAGTTCAACTCAATTAGACCCTGAAAACAGTATCCAGATAATAGATTGGAATTTGGTGTTAATATTAAAATTCCAATCTAATACCTGGTTCCTATTTTTAGGGTCTAATTGAATGTTTTGGATAAAATCGCCTAATTTAACTTGTATATGCTTAGTGCATATTTCTGGAAGATTTTTGAATTTAGGAAATGCTTCAGACATATAGTTTATAGTTTTCCACATTTCTTCTGTCACTGCGACCAGTGATGGCTTATCAATAATTTTTTTCTTTGTAGTTCCCACTGGTCCACGAAGCAAAAAGTTCCATTGAGCATTAGTAATTTTGCCTGCTTGTAAATTTATATTTACACAGAGCAAGAAACTAAATACTAATTTGTGACGTTCAAACAAGCCTCTAGATATATTTGTATATACAGCCAAGGTAATATCTCCAATCATGGTTGGTATTTTCACATCAATTTTTATTGTTTTCTTACTGTTCTTAATCACATTACAAAATATCTAAAATTAAACATAATTAATGTTCAACTGGGGAATAATAATATTATTTTCAAAACTTACGGAATTAAAATAACTCAAAGAAAATTGATACATAATGTCAATTTCAGACAGTTGAGCTACAACAAAGTAAAGGCATGATCCTCGTTTAGCAACCGCACGATAACGCTCCCGTTCAATGCTGGTGTTTTGTTCTGTTTCTTCTGCATCTATTAAACGTCCAGCAATAATCATAGATGTTTCCTGAAAAAAAAATCACAAATAATAATGTTAATAATGACTATCTATTTAGGTTACCTTGCTATTGTTAAGTGTCTCAATGAGTTCTTCATCGTCTAATATATTTCCTTCTGACATGTACAACATTCTTAATGTCTTATCTTCCATTTCTTTCAATAAGTTAGTGTCATTGTTTATACTAACAATTGTTTCAGTTCGTTTTTCTTCTAAATCAGGTCTTTCTAATCGCACAACATCACTAAAAAAAATAAAATAAAATTCTATGTTTTATTTAAAATTTGTTTAGAAATTGACAGAAGTACTTACACTAATAATTGATCTTCTAAGCCCGAAGGAGTTACTGTAAAATTTACTAGTGTAACTTGTATGCATATATCTGGTAAATAATGTGGATTTGCCAATTTGGTTGTTATATAGAATCTGAACTGATTGTTATATTCGATATCTGTATTACCTATGCGCATCAAAGGCCGCCCACCCTAATAATTTAACAATAAGTTATTAATAATCCTAATAACTAATATTTAGCATTTAAAGTTACATGAGTAAATATATTATTCTCCAACACAGGTCTTAACGTAGGATCAATGTGTTCTTCAATACCTTCGATCAGAACCGGGTAACCAAGTCTGATAGCATTAACAATTACATTCATCAACTCTGAATCTGTACTCTTAAGTACTTTAAGTGAATTGTCCATTTCTAAAGATTTGATCCACCTGTATGCCTGTTCTTGTGGATCTATCATCAGAGGCCATCGACTTGATCTAGTTACGATTATTGCACTATCCGTTGATACTGAATCTCTAGGAAGACCACAAATATTCCATGACCGTAATTCAAATGAATCAATTAATACAGAACTCAATGAATAATTAGAAGAATGCTTTATGTCATAATATGCCAATTGTTTTAGCCATAAATGAGTTATTTCCTTGCGATAATCATCCGTAAAAGGCCCTAAATAGTTTACACTTCCTGCTGCTACTATAGTGTCACCAGTAACGGTTAATAGACGTTGGGAAAATAACTAAATAAGATATAAATAAAATTGAGTAAGTCTTAAATATAAAGCATATCTATAGAAGAAAAAAATATATACTTTTATATTCTTTTCCCATCTAAGTTGTTCATCACTCAAAGCAACAACGAGTAAATCAGAACGTTTTAACCTTGCTTGCATCCTTCCAATGTTTAATTCAAGTTTATTCTTTTCCGCAACACTTTGGTCATAAACATCTTCAAGATTTTGCAGTCGTTCTTCAACGTCAGCTAACATTTTTTGCTTTGTTCTTAATTCATTTAATACTATATTAAGTTCATCTTCGGCTTCTTGTTGCCTAGAATTTTAATAATAGAAAATAAAACAGTCTATATTACTCTAAATATTATTTTAGTGATCTTTACATATCAAAAATTATATTAAGGATTAAGAATTAATACTGTAAGAAATTGCATGTTAAATATTCATGTACAATATTTATATAAGAATATATTTATAGGTAACACATTTTAAATTATACCTTTAAATGAAAATAAGATGTTGGCAATAAGTTCAAGAGGGTAAAAACTATATAAGCTATTGTAATAAATTCATTTTTATCTAATGATGATGCAATAAATTAATTTTTACTGAAACTTTAATATACAATTTAAATTATTATTAAGTTTAACCTTCAGTTAGTTATTTATCAACAATGTGAGGAGGAATTCATAGTAAACATGAAAATTAAATTATATGGATGATAAAAATACAAACTTTTTTCTTTTGGGCTCTACTATACGGTACACTAGAGAGTAACTATGAACTGCTCGAACCCACATACACATTGATTTAGCCACCTTGGATTGAGTAGCTACTTTTTGTGGAATAAAATCTGGATGTTCTATGTAAGGTTTAAGTTGGTTTATCATTTTATCAGATATATTATCTGTATCATATTCCTGCAGGGTTTTAAGAAAATTGCTATCTCCTAAAACAACTTTAGCTGAAGTCCAATCAGTTCTATAAAAAAACATATACAATTATTGTAACACATGGTAATCATAATACATCATTAAATCAATATCAATTACTTTTTCGCTAATAACAAACATACGGCTTCCATAACAGTTTGGACAAGCTTTGGAGGCTTATTAAACACTCTAAGCTCAGCAATATCATTTTTGTTTAAAGATTCTAAAGCTTTTTTGGCAGCTTCCATAGCTGGCATAGCTAAGGCCAAATCCTTTTGGGCATCTTCAGATAATTCTTGAGCAGCAGATGCTTTAATTTTTGCTGCTGCTTCTTCCACAACCACTATTTCACGTACTTTGTCAACACTTGTTTTTTCTTTAATCAGATTTACCATTAACTTTGATGAAGCTTCGTTTTTCTCCAACAGTGCAGGGGCCATTGCCTTTAATTTTGTTTTCATTTCCCCTACCATATCGAAAGTTTCATACAACTTTTGCAGACCATTTGAAATTCTGTCTGAATCACTTTGGATTTTATTTGTTTGAACATTGTGCATTTTAATGTATAACTTTAAAAATTCCAAATAACTTTTTGGTGTTACATAATAATATCTTTTTATTTGCTCATAAAATTTGTGTGTAGCTTGACTGACCGTTTCATGCATATTGTTACAAATATTTGAAAGATTGTTAACAATATTAGGATTTTCTTTTTGTTCAAAAACTTCTAAGCTTTTATTTGCTACAGACAAAAGCGCTTCTGCAGGCCAATCATCAAACCAATCAATAGTAGAGTTATTTACTAATGAAGGAAATAACCGACATCTTCGTCTAAATGCATCACCAATTGGACTCATGGATATAACTAGGTGAAGTTTAGATCTTACTCGTTGTATAAAAAATCTATAGATTGCATCTCGATGGTCAATATTAATTCCTGCACTAATAGCTGCTGATCGACAAGCAGTTATGACTTTTTCTAAGTCATCTTTTTTAAATAAATTAGGTACTTCCCCTAAAATAAGTTTTAATTGCTAAAAATTACCTGAATTATTTTAATATCGCATATTAATTTACCTGAACTTAATATGTTATTTATATCTTCTAAAAATTCTTCCTGTATTATTTGATTGTCAGTGAATAAAAATGTAGTGTCTTCAAATAAAGCACCAGCTTTATAATAAAGATTCACTAAATCTTCATGGAAAGCTGAATAGTCATAAGATTTAGTCAATTCAATTTGAAAACATCTAAATGTACAGTATGAAATTTATCAAATTAAAGCATATATTTTTCAAATATTCATAAATTTATTATACTTGTAATTATTGATATGTGATGCTAGTTTAGTTAATGATTGTTTGCCCATGCCACTAACTCCAACGAGTAAAGCATTTCCTCTTTCAGACCTTAATATCCTCGCTATACGCGTTATGTGCTCAATGGCATCCATAAAAAATATGATTTGCAAATCCTTATTATAAACCATATTAAAATCCATTAAATTGTCCAACAACACTATTTTTAACTTTTCAATATTAGTTATCTCTTCATAAATTCTTTGCTCTTTGGAAACTGGATTCATGAAATCACCAAATAATAATATTGGAATATGTGTTGTACTTTTGTCGGTTTCAGAAAATTCTAAAATGACATCAGTGAAAAAACGTGAACACATGTTTTGAAGAAGTTTGTGGAAATATAATCTGTCTTCTTTGCATACTAAACGATCATGATATACACGTAATGTTTCATGATACCACAACCTGAAAAAAATAAATAAGATAATATATTTTATTAATAATAGTTATTGTTATGATTATTATACATTTACCTGCATAAATGAGTCGGAGTTGGTATTGTAATGAAATCTGCTTGCAAAATACCTTGTATGGTTTTTGACAAGTCTCTGAGATTAAATACATAATGTGATTTTGCTGGTGTAGGTAATAGATCTTCTGCAATATGTAAATAAACTGCAATACTAGCTTGTACAATTTCTATGCTCAAATTTGCTATATTCGATGGGAATTCAGCAAGAAATCCATCTAATATTGAAGTAAATATAGTTCTCATAGCATTTTCACTTGTGGTAGGAATGAACATCATAGAAAAATGTCGTGTGAATCTCGATGTTAATGAATTTCTACCTCCTCCTGGAGGAGCACAAATGGTACATAAAATTACATTATCAATGTATTTCCAATACAACTTTTCTCGATCATATAATCCACCAGTGTCTAAAAACTGTCTTAGCAATTCAATAGGTGGTTGAGCCCCATATACTTCAGGTTTTGGCATGTTAACATCATCAATAAAAATAGCGAGCCGTTTATTTCCTGGTGCACCATATCGGTTTCGTTTTTTCTTTTCCAATTTCAATTCTAATATTTCTTGAGTTCTACTACTACTGGTTTGAGCAGAAAAATTTATTAATCCAGTGATCCAATTATCCGTCATTGTCAGATTTTGCATAACAAAATTTGCCACCGATGTTTTACCCACTCCTATAAATATTAAAATCTAACAATGAAACATAAATCCAAAAATCAATAATAATTTTATTGTTTTTACCCGTTATTCCAGTAAGCATTACTGGTTGGTTCATTTGTATTAGTTTTTCCATTAGATAAGAGTATCGTATGCTATCTACTGTAGGTACAAGTAACTCAAAATAAGGAGTGTCTCTATTATATTGAAAATTGGGAACAATTGAACTCCAATTTTCAAATGTTTTATTCTCTGTGTTTAGATACACATTAAGTAATTTCATTTCAGGAGAAATATCAGCTTCGGAATTATTTTTAAATTGATTGAATACAAACTCCTCAAATTTACTTTGAGAACTATCGATTAAATTTGATCCCAATGACCATAGATATGAAAATATAAAGGACTGACAAATATATTTTTTGATATCCATATTTTCTGTTTCTTCATTGAAACTATCTGGATCAGATAGGATAGATTCAAGAATGGTACACATCATAGTTGCTTTACTAATTTGAACCTGAAATGTGGAGTATTAAAGTAATTACTTATATTTTTAATACTTTATATTTTTTGTAATTATACCTGATAAATGGGAGCTAAACAATGTCTATTGATAAATGAAAATCCTTCATTTACATAAGTCTCAAATAACATTAATAAATAATTTTTAAGTTCTATGCTGTTTTCAATCACTTCAATTTTCAATTTCTTTGCCCATGAACGTACATATGGTAACCAACCCAATTCACTAGGGTCAACATAAACCATTCCACATCTACTGACTGTAGCAGGTGATGCTTGCGATAAGTCACCAACTTCAAAAATCATTCTAACCTAAAGTAAATAGTTATATTATTTCATTAGTTTATATTCTAGGCATAATTTTTTATATCCCTTACCCATGAAGTCAATTTGATGCGCTCTGAATTTGCTAGACATAACATTTTATTATCGTCAAGTACAGTATTGAGATTTTCGATCCATATAGCATCTACCGGACCGTCACACACAACCCATTGAAACTCTTCTTTTGTTATTTTAACAATTTCTCTAACAAATTTTCCAAGTAATCCATCTGTCCATTCCATTGTAAGGAGATTTACTTCACCGTAAAGTTCAGACATAGTAATAGCTTTAGGGTTTAATTGATATATTTTTACTGGTCTATAATACTGATTTTCTACTTTGTTATTATAAAGTTCAGTTAATGTTTTGCAAAGTATTTTTAAAACAGTAGTCTTCCCACCACCAGTAGGACCAACTGTCATAATACCATGCCTTACAATTATTGTCTCCAACAGCTGTATAACTTTAACATAAATACATTCTTCAATTTGATATCCTTCACTTGCCATAACATCTTTAGTGGTAGAGAGGAACATCCCATAATCTTGTTCTGGTAATATAACACCAGGAAAGAGATCGTTTAATATACCCTAAACATTTAATTGTTTTGTAATATTCTATAATAAAATAATATAATATAATTTTTAAAATTGGAAATTCTGTATTATACCTGAAATAATATAACATCATCTTTTAGGAATTTAGGCATATTACTATCTCTTAGTGCTCTAATTAAAACCAAATTTTCATTTATGAAAGGATTTTCTCTTTTTAAAGAACCTGCCATCACTAAAACGCTTTTTACTGCTCTAAAATATTATAAAATATATTGATTATACATAATATTACAAATTTATTAATTGTACCTCATTCCAAAATCGTAATGGTCCTGAATGGAAAGTTGTTCACTGCACAATTTATACATTTTTACCATTTTAAGAGCCAACATTCTTGACGATTCAAAACCTTCAGAATATAATATTACTTCAGCAATTAATCCATAGTCTGGTACCATCATTGCCATAGGTCTAAACAATGCTTGTAAATTGTCTGGTAATTCACTTCTTCCTGCATATCCTGGATTCATTGTTATAAATGCTGCACAAGTTTTAATAAGTTTTATCTCTCGACCTTCAAAAATGAACTCTTTAGCATTTTTAAATTTTGCATTCATAATTGTAACTAGCTGTTGTGCAATAACGGATAATACTTCTATCTCTATGCGATTAAATTCATCAAAACAACACCACGCTCCTGATTGAGCTAAGCCAGAAAAAAATTTACCCATCATCTATACAAATAAATTATTATTAAATTTATGACAAATTATTATTTTTCAATCTAAATCAAGTGGTACGGACCTTATAATCTAAACCGTCAGAACAGTTAAAAACAATGCATTGTGTAGCTAATGCTTTTGCAAGGTCTTTGGTTGTTTCCGTTTTACCAGTACCGGCTGGTCCAGCTGGAGCACCACCAAGATTTAATTGAAGTGCACCCAGTAAACACAAGTAGCATTTATCAGTTAAAGGCGTGATCACTAATCGAGGAGAGGAACCAAGGTATTCGAATGCATATAACCAATTGGCATTAGCCATGTATGCAATACAGGTGTTCGCATTCCAATAATAACGAAGTTGCTTTAGCCATTCAAAATTTGTATCGCTATTGATTTTATGGGTGACCATATTAGATATTATATCTCTAGCATGGACATCAATGGTAATCAATGCACATATTACTAAACGTTGAAGTTTAGTTAACTGTCCTCGAACCATAGCTGCTAAATCATTCAGATCCTAAAACAGTTATAAATAATTATAAATTAAAATATTCTATAGATAGAATTGTATTTTATGGGATTTCATTAAAATATACTTACTTTAAAACACTTCTGTTCGAACGCAACCAATGCATTTTGTATGTTAGAATCAAGTTTAAGAATATAGTGCACATCACGACACCACATCAATTGAGAAACTGACAGCACCAACTGTAAAAAAACTTGGTTACATTTTTAATTAAATAATTGTTTAAATTTTTACCTGAGCAGCATGCAATAACACCCATTTTTGTCTAGGTATTTTATCATAATCTTTAATAGCTAAAAACATAAGTGTTTGGAGTGCTCTTATCATATCATTTTCTACTTTAGATAGCCAAAGTTCAACACTTCCCATAACTGTAATAGGCATCAAAAAATTGACAATTTCTTTTTCAGGTGATATCATAGCTATTATGTTGGTGGTTGAATCATTTTGTTTAACTATTTCAGGCTGCAATGGGTTTCCCTCTTCATCATCGTTTTCAAATCTTATTCTCCAAATAGCATCAAAACATTTACTCATATATGGCTGTACAGCTCTAGGATTTTGAGCTTGAGCAAGAATTTCAATGAGCTCATCATTTGATAAGAAATAAAATCGTGGGAAAATAACTCTTTTTGATTCTAAATATGCTTCTAAATATAACAAGATTTGCTCTAACTCTTGATTGTTTTTTATAAGAACTTTTAATAGATCTGGTTGTGTGCACGCGATTATAGCCAAAGGATATTTTTTGGCATCTTTCATTATATTAATCCAAGAAGTATTTATTTGACGAAACAACTGATCCTCACTCGGAAGTTGTCTTTGAATGTCTGGAGCAGAAAAAATCGATTCCAAGTAAATCCAATTGTTTTGGCACAGTGTCCATTCAGTCTAAATATAAAATCATACAATTTAATATCAATTGTTGGCATAGATCTTAAAAGTTAATTTACTTAATTAAGTACATTTATTTATAGTAAATAAATAAATTATTAAAAGTGACATTAATTTTAGTACCTCAGAAATTAACAAAATAATATTTATTTATAATAATACATATATATACATAATTACTTACTAGAATTTCTTGCATAATATTCATTGAACTTATCCATTTTTCAACACTAGTTTTGATCATTACTATATGTTTTGATGTAATCAAAGTATTTAAATTTATTAGTGCTTCTTCTAGTGTTAACTGAACTTCTTCCAATGAACCAAGTATAAAAGTATCAGAATTTTTATAAGGAAGTATAATTAAATCGACTGTTTTCCATGAATCTTCAACTTTATTCAACATTTTTTCTAGGGTTGCTTCAGAACTTGCCTGTCCAGAAATTTCCATTAGTTCAGAACCGTGTTTAAATGCATCAAATTCTTCAAGCATAACTAAAGTAAGAGGCTTATTAATTGGAAATTTGATCCCGAGTATCTGCTCAATTTTAATCCAGTGATAGGGCTTAAGATTTGGGTTTCTTAATATTGAGATTACTGACATTTTTTGTTTGAATGATTTTACTTTGTCATCGATAAAATTAATGAGCTCACAATCTGGAAGACCTTTTTTAAACTGCATCACATACTTTAAATTAAGTGCTAAAAATGTATTCATCAGTTCTACATCTAAATTATGAAAATTGTCTTCTTCCCAAACAGACATTTTTTTTTCCCAATCATCTACACAATCCCAAAGCAATGTTCTGAGCCTAACAGACTCATTTGCATCTCTTAATAAACTGAATTTTGTCATCTCTACTCTAAAGAATTGTTGGTAAGATTTGTACAAATCTGCTTCTTCTTGACGTTCTGCTAATCGATTGTCAAGTTTAGACAAAAACGTTTTTACGTCTTCTTTGTTTGAACTAATATCTGTTAACCATGATTCCTATAATTATAATATAATAATTCATTATAAAATGCATACAATTTTCTACACATGATATAAATTTGTAATTTTAAATCAATTTTCAAGCTTTAAAAAAAAAAAAAAATTCTGAAATTAATAGTGATTTTTTAAATTGTTAACAATCAGTTTCTTAAATCATTGATGTTTTTCAAAAAATATTTTGTTATCATGTTTATATTCTATTAATTTCAAAAATACCACAATAAAAATAAAGCTGTCCCTAAAACTTTGTGATAATAACTTCAAATTATATAAAATAATATGCTCAAACAAATAAATGTATTTTTAAGTTAAGTGTAGTAGCTTAGTGTAGTTAAGTGTAGTAACCTACATTAAAATAATATAAAAGTTTATAAATAATTTTAATTTACAAGTTTTATATATACTGAACAGAAGAGTGGATGGATTAATGCTTAAAAATAGATTTAACAAAATTTCAAATATTACATTGGCTTCAATATTTATCTGATTGACATCTCGGAACATGTCAATTATGTGAATATCAATTTTATTGACAAACTCTCTAACAAGTTTATCTTGTTCATTGTTAATGTCTTCAAACGTTGTTTGTAAATTGGTCAATACGTCCAAGAATTTCTAAAATTAAATTAAATTAATTTTGACAAATCAATAATTACTTGACAGTAATAAAATTTACATAATAACTTTCAATATCTTCTTCTGGAACAGGTACTTCAAATTCATCAGCTAAATCATATATATCTCTGATGTAATTTAAAGTATTATCTATTTCAACCAGCTAAAATAAAAAAAATAATATAATAATGATACATGTTCTAATTTTTACAATAATATAATTATATATTATCTAAAAACAAACCCTTTTAGAAGACTTTTCTAAAAATTTTTTATATTCAACATACTGTGCGGCTGTTGTTGGGGAAGTGTTAAGATATTTTAGTGAATCATTTATTTCATTTAATAATCCACTTACTAAATGTCTGCCCGCTCTATGAATAAAAATACAATAATTATAGAAATATACTTTATTAATAAATGAACCATGTAAAAATATAACACATACTTGACTATTGTTTTTTCAACTAGTTCTAATAATTTATCACATGAAGGCTTAGCAACACTTTTCAATACATTTAATTTTAAATGGAATATGGCAAGCATTTGACTAGGGATAATTTTATCCACATCATTTTGTTGCTCTCTATATTTTTCTAACATTTTACGGAAATTAATGATACCTTGAATAAAAAAAATATTATGTTCTGATGCATAATTTATGTTCAATTATATAATATGTAGAAAACAGATTTTAATTAAATATAATTTTATAATCTTTAAATATTCAAAGTATAAATGTAAAAATATTTAGATATCAATATCTCGACAGCGTTATTATTATATTTAGATACATTTCAGTACTCAACTTAAAGCTTAAAAAGAAGTTTCAACGTTACAAATTATAATATACACTTTAAAATATTAGAATTGTATTGTTTTTGCAACACAATGAATGTTCTAGACAAGTTAAATGGATCATTCTTAAAATGTGTTCAACATTTGTACCACTTTATACAATACACATACAAAGGCAGTGTCATTATGTTATTATGAAATTAAAATCCGTTTACTATTAATATTACTTCAAATTAGGTACTAGTTTCATGTTCAATGGTTCCACGGTCCAAGTCTTCATTTTCTTTATAAATACTTACAACATATTCCACACGTTTCAAATATTTATACACAGCATTATAATTTTTATTAAAATAATTTAATATTTTTTCCTCAAAACGCTTATACTTATCATCAATATCAAATACAAATTGTAGTGATGGCCCGTTACCGCATATTCTATAATTTTCTTTACCACATATGTTTGGTCTAAAATTGTTATCATTAGTCACTAACAAAAGTTTGGTATACATACACTTATTAAATATAAAACTTACTGGGTGAAACTATTGAATTCAATATCACTCAGAATAGGAGGAAAATATGTAACCATATTCCATTTCCAATTTTCTAATAAAAACGATACATAAGTATTGAAATCATGTTGTGTATCGTTGAATTCGATACCCGTTTTTGTTAAAAAAACCTCTAGTGTAAATAATGGTAACTAATAAAAATTAAATTAAATTGACAATTTATTTATGAATAAAAAACCTGATTTATATGATTAAAATATATTTAGTACTTTTGGATCATCTGGAGATCTTTCATCTTCTAGTATGGCTTTTATGTCTGTAGTATCATTTAATAAATCGTCACTAGGAAGATATTTAAAGTGCCTCCAAATATCCGTCTCAAACCATGTTATCTGATTTCGTACAATCTTATGGAAATGTGATTGTAATATTAAATCAATCCACATTATAAATCGGCAAATTTTCTGGCAACATTTAAGTTTGGCCCTTTGTTTAATAAACGGCATGTTGTATCTGGTATCTCTGTATAACTCTATTGATGTAAGTTTATTAATTTTAGAAACATAAAAATTTGAGTCATCTACAGTGAATCCAGATTCTTCAAGTGTTTTTAAACATGCGTTTAACACTAACATTTTGATTGTCTGCCGTAGGTCTTTTAAAACTTTGATAGCTGTTTCAATACTTTTTTCCTAAAAGTGTAAATTAATTGAAAATTGAAAGACTAGTTGCTTGAGTTCAATGGACATTTAAAATTAGTATATTTATGTTAGAAAGTACAAATATACATAACCATATTCAAAAAACTCAATTTAATATATTGTAATATTATTTGTAGTATGAACTTATTATATTTCTAGCTCCATTCAAACTATGAAACAAATAGAAAATGTAAATATAAATGTAACTAACCTGCTGTTCTTTAAAACTTAAAAGAGTATTTTCTTCAGTTATTGAACCATCATATATAATTATTTCTGTAGTTTGATGTATGAAATTCGAAATTTCAATTGCTGTATAACGCAAACTATCGTAACGTAAAAGTAATTCGTTTCGAGCCCAATGAAACTTCTTCCTTGATATGTGTTTATACCAAAAGTATAAGCATTTCCATAGTAAATAATTTTTGAACAGAGGTATCTGTAAATTAATTATAAAGTTTTAATAAGTTTCCCAGTTTATTTTTTATTAAAACGAATGTAAATATATTCATAATTTATTATTATAGTTTAAAGTTAAACCCTTATAAATCTTGACTTACTTTTACAAGTTTTTTATAATATCTATATTCTTCTTCGAATTTTACAAACGGTGTAAATGTAACTTCATTTTGAATGTGTGACATCACACCTTCATTGCTTAGTGTGAAAAAACAATGTTTATTTATATTTTGAAATGGTACAGTTTTGAAGCTATACGGTGAAAAATATTTAGATGTTTTGCTGACCGCGTAAACTAAATAAATGAATTTATATTCTTTTGCTTCTTTAAACTCTTTTAAAGCCATATCTAAGTTTAATGTTTCAGGAGGTTCATCTTTACATATTAATTCCTCTTCTTGAATGATGCTTTCTTCATCTGATTCAGAATCAATTGTAGATTCAACACTTGGAAAGTTCAATTGGGTTGCTAAATATTTTACCCAATAAAATAAAATGTCAATTACACAATTAAAATTGACTAATATATATGATAAATTTAAGCACATTTGCACAAAAGCACTTAATAAACTAATAACATTTGTGCTAGTGTTCCTGGCACAAGGCGCAAAAATGATTTTAGTATATTACCCTATTAACATTTTAATTATATAATTAGAACTATATGGCTATTAATATCTCACAAAAATATTTAAAATGATTTTTGTTTTGACTATAAAGAACTAGTAGCTCATCAAAAATGCATTTTCTTTTGTTAACCGTTGACACAGATATTGTCTCTGTTTCTTCAGTTTCCGCAGAACTTCAAGTAATTTGACTTTTTATTTAACCACTTATTCATGATAAATTTTACAAAAGCGCAAAGCGAATATTAAAACTAAAGTACATGTATCATTACTATCATTTACAATTAACTGCATTTTACTGAAAATAATCAAAAGTTTTTCATGTAGGTACTAATTTGTTTCATTATAAATCGCTCTCTTTTCAATAACTTTTAATTTGGTTACGTCGTGTTGACACGGTTGCAGTTAACTCGTAATCGTCACAATTAATGATTTATGATAAAACTGAACTTGAACATCAACGAAAAGTAATAATTAGTGGATATTATAGAAACAGAAAATATTGTATCTTATTTTATTCGTATTTAAACATAAAATAAATCTTTTTTATTTAACTTATATTTATAATTTATGTATATTATATAGTCATCTAATATTAAACAATAAATAATGTTATTATAATTATAAAAATGTAACAGGACCCACTAAAAATATAATAGCGACTTATCTATCCTTTGGGAACTTCTGATGTAATTAACACTATAAAAAGACTGGATTTGATACACTTTTGAATATATTTTGATCCTAATTCAGTAAATATAGCGGTACTTTGTATACATTTCATAATATTATTCTTTTACAACAGCACATGTCACATATATCGATAAGTATATGTGCAATACATTTATGAATAAATGTAGATAATGTAGTTAGTACTTTATTTCACACATGTCTAATTTTCATAAATAATGCTTAGTATTAAGTATAATAACAAGGGTATATATTCAAATGCTTTCCCATCTTTTTATTGTTTGATAAAATAATAATTTATACTAAAATAAATATATTATTAACAATAATATATAAATAAAGACATTTATTATATGTTATCTAATGGCGCCATAAGCACATTATTTCTATAGTTGCCCATGTTTCTATTTTATATACATCCCTTATTGGAAAATTGTACCTAAGATAGCTACTTATTGTTTTATTTTCATAACTCTATTTAAAAATATTGTACATGTGATAGTTTCTGAGTTCTTTGACCAGATAATTTTTTAGGTATTTTGACAAGAAACTATATATTTTATGTAACTTTTTAACTCATTTAAAAAAAAATTCTAGGTATACCAAGTAATGAATTTGACTATTTCTAATTATTTCTAATTCTAACTATTTTTAATTAATATTTTATACATACAGTCTTCGTTGTTCGAATCAGTATCTTTTCCATTAATTGAAGAATCTTCTCTTGTATTTTTATATTGTAAAAATCTAGACTGTAAACAATTTTTTTAAATTATAAGATTTAGTTTTCATATATTATGTTTATACAATAATTAAATTATAGTTATTTAATATCTACAAAAAATAAAATACCAAAGGTTCAGCTTCCTGACGTTTGAATAGAACTGATTCCAAATATTTAACATGTAGATTTGGTATATCTGCATCATTTGAACCACTAGAAAATTATAAAATAAAAAGTTTAAAATTTCTATTCTTTGTTTTAATGTAAGACAAAAAATTATATCCGACTTGTTATTCATCTTTGAATTATTCTTCATAAATTTATTTCTTTAATAAATCACCATTTACTTTACCCTTTACTTTGTCATACAGGTATTCTATATTTCAGTAATAATTTGATATTGATTCTAAGGTAAAGAGGTCGTTGCTAAGGATACACATATATTTGAATTCCTTAACATAATAAGGCCAATATGCCATCTATATGAATAGACATGGGGATTTGGGTATAAATTAAAAATGTTCTTGTTATATTTTATAACATTGTAGAACCATAGGTGGGAGAGTCCATAAATATTTAAGTGAATTATTTATTTAATTTAATAATTAACATATCAAATGTTTATTCACAATTTATAAAAAGGTATGGTAAAAAGAAATAAACTTCATTAATGTTTATTACATTAACCATGTTAAATATGATACATTAAGGTAAAACTAATACTTATAACTTATAAGTATAGTTATTGTTTTTTTTCCATGAATTCTATTATTTTAAACATGCAAGTTTAGCAATGTTTGCCTTCCTCTTTTAAGAAATAACATCTATGATTAGTCATTCAATATTACAATAGAAGTTGTGACAATTCTAAGTGATAAACTTTCTGCAAAAATAAATAATAAAATAGCTCAAACAATTTCAATTCGTATATGAATCATAAAGAAAAGAAAATACTTTTATTGATTTTAATCTGTTCTGTGGTTAGACTTGAGTAACCGGTTGCATATTATATATATAATATTATATAATCAATGCTACTAATATATAATATTATAGTATTTATAATCAATGTATATATGTATATCATTGTAAAAAACATAAATTATAGGGCCCTCCCTTCAAAACGACACTAGGGCCCAATTTAACCCAGTCGCGCCACTGGACGAACAGCGTAAATTCAGCGCGAGCGATAGAAAACAATCGGATAAATAAACACATATATAAGACTATAAGAGTACGTACCTAATATAGACGACTCGGCGACGAACGCGACGCGCGTAATGGATTTTATCCGTTCTCGTTATTAATATTACTCGGCGCGTAAATGAAACTCATTTCCGAAAAATCGTATTGATGACAACGCGCAATTTATAAGTTCCAACGCGCGTTATATAACAGTGTTTTAATAATAAATAATAATATATAATAACAATAAGTTCTTCACAACGCGTCGGTGGGTCATACTTATTTATTACATCGATATAATATTATCACTAACCTCGGGTCGTCGTCGAATCCATTGACGACCGTTTTCATACGGCGGGTCCGAAACATTTCACAACGTATTTCGTGCTGGTACACTCGAATAAAAACACCACGGAACGATTCACTACTCGCGCGAACCACGATATTACCATAATTCGATTGTTTTTGGCGGACGGTAAAATTCACAAGCTGTTTTGGCGAACAGCGGCGCACCGCGAACGCGACCGAGACGGAAAATACGATAAACATCGATGGTACGGTAGTATTTTAGCGACGAAATAATTTGGTTGCGCCCACGCGACCGCCGTGAGACGTGCGATTATTCGTCGATAAATACTATTACCATCGGCCGCGAGACGAGACTATGGCGGTCGGCATAAATCTCGAAACACGGACCCGTTCGGAGAAGCCCACCACATAAACGCGAACCGACGAAGACTGAAGGGACGACGGGACGGAAATCCCCGCGTCGTCGGCCGTTAAAACGAACAAGCCAATGAGGATTATTCACGAATTCATGGAAGGTGATTTTTTTCGTAACGGTTTTTTGTTTACCAAGAATCGTTACCGCGGTATCCGGAGTTCCGTCCGCGGCGCGCGACCGCGTCGTCGTCCCGTCACGGCGGCCACGCTAATATAGACCTGGCGTCACATTCCTCATTCGCTCTACCGAGTGGCCGTCGAATTCACTACTACTATACTCGCAATTTATCAGTTTCAACGCGCGTTGCATAACGCGTCGGTGGGTCGTACTTATTTGTTACATCGATATAATATTATAATACGTATATATTATCTTTCACTAACCTCGAGCCGTCGTCGACTCCATTGACGACCGTTTTCATTCGCCGAATCCGAAACCTTTCACAACGTATTTCGTGCTGCAGGTACACTCGAATAAAAACACCACGGAACGATTATTCACTACTCGCGCGAACCACGATATTACCATAATTCGATTGTTTTTGGCGTACGGTAAAATTCACAAGCCGTTTTGGCGAACGGCGGCGGCGGCGCGGCATCGCGACCGAGACGGAAAATATACTAAACACCGAATATCGATAGTACAAACGGCGGCGATCGCACCGATATCGGCGAATACGATACGAAACGACGACGACGTCAAAAACACACACTCGAAGCCTTTACCGGCTTGGATAAGACGTCGTCCGAGCCTCGACGGAATCGTTGAAACTCCGAAGGTGACGGCCATTACACTCGCGTAATGGGTCGCGCACCGGACGCGACGGCGGCGATACGATAGGAAAAATACGGTGAACAACGAATGTCGATGGTACGGTAGTAAATTAAGCGACAAATAATTTGGTTCCACCCACGCGACAGCTGTGAGACGTGCGATTATTCGTCGATAATTACTATTACCATCGCCGCGAAAGGAATTGTAGAAACCGTGAAACTAGACTATGGCGGTCGGCATAAAAATCTCGAAACACGGACCCGTTCGGAGAAGCCCACCACACAAACGCGAACCGACGAAGACTGAAGCAACGGCGGAAGGGTAATCCCAGCGTCCCCCCGCGTCGGCCGAAACGGTTAAAAAAACGAACAGCCAATGACGATTCATGAATCATGGTAAGTGATTTTTTTTTAACGGCCATTTTACGAAAATCTGGCACGACCGCAGTATGTAGTACCGCTTATGTACCAAAGTTCTGTCCGCGGCGCCGTGACGGTCAATGACCTCGTCGTCATTACGTCACTGCGGCCACGTGACCACGCGGCCACACGGTGACAGCGGCGGAACGTTCACACTGCAACGCGTGCCGTGCGTCGCGTTTTACTATATTATTATAATACTCGCGCCTCCGAGTATACGCGCGTATTAAAATTTAAAAAATAAAATAAATACGTTACTATTTTTTCGTCTACGATGTATACGTTACACACAGATAATACAATATGGTAAATATCATGGTACTGATGTTTCAATAATAGGTAAAAAAATTGTAATTATTCAGTGTAATATACTTATAATTTCAATAATCATGTACTTAAATGATAATAATAATATGTTGCCTCGTTGGCACGACCGAAACATAAATAAGTTGGCTGTTTGAATATATACAAATGAATCATATTATTATTGTAATAATAAACTTATCTAACCTACCTCAAATATTGGCATGTTTGTGGCGCCATCGCAATACAATAATGAACGAATGTGATGCACCCATTGTGGCTGGCCCGTTTTAAGTGATCGCGAATTTTTTACACGCACAAATCGAAATGAAACGAAAAAAAAAAGCGTCATATTTATCGAAACGACGACGTCAAAAAACGCACACTCGAAGCCTTTACCGGCTTGGATAAGACGTCGTCCGAGCCTCGACGGACACGTTGAAACTCAGAAGGCGACGGCCTTTACACTCGCGTAATGGATCGCGCACCGGACGCGACGCCGCGCCGGCGATACGATAGGAAAAATACGGTGAACACCGAATGTCGATGGTACGGTAGTATTTTAGCGACAAATAATTTGATTCCACCCACGCGACCGCCGTGAGACGTGCGATTATTCGTCGATAAATACTATTACCATCGCCGCGAAAGGAATTGTAGAAACCGTGAAACGAGACTATGGCGGTCGTTATAAAAATCTCGAAACACGGACCCGTTCGGAGAAGCCACACGACACACGCGCGAACCGACGAAGACTGAAGGGACGACGGGACGGAAATCTCCGCGTCGTCGGCCGTTAAAACGGTTGAAACGAACAAGCCAATGAGGATTATTCACGAAATCGTGGAAGGTGATTTTTTCCGTAACGGTTTTCACGTTAACCGAACATCATTACCGCGGTATCCAGAGTTGCGTCCGCGTCCTTGTCGTTCCGTCACGGCGGCGGAACACTACACGCGCGTCGCGTCGCGAAACGGAAATTCAAAGTGCCCCGCGGGGTACGCCGTTCGCGTGATTCGCGCCGCCCGCAGTGCTGTGATTTTGCCGCTTAACTAACATGACCGTACGTCCCGTTTTCGAGCTTTGTGTCCCCGAACAACCTAAAGACGATCGGCGCCGCGATAAGTACGACGTCCGTCAACGGGCGCATATCACTTCGCTCGGACGACGATATCGGGTAGCGGATTCAATAGGGAGAAATCTAACCTAACCGAACCGAATTAAAACGTACCAAACCTCGCGGACGAGCGATTTTTAATCTCAGCCGCGCGACGATTACATATTATACATTGTACATAAATAATTAAATATAGTTACCTGAGCGGGCCGTGAATCGGAGGAAAAACGTTCCACTTCTCGACTCCCAGTGTGTGTCACGCGATTACTTGCGACGAGGCACCAGTTGTGCGTTGTTAACAGGCATGTCGGCGCAGTCAGCACGTCTACTACCATGGTGTTGCTTTGCCCGAGTAGAATCGTTCGTTTAGGTTTCCTGTGTAATTCCGTCGTCTCGACGCGATTCAGCAGACACATGTTTGAAAGTTTTTGAACGATATGTGTGGTTTTTACGGTCAAATAAATGCGACTGATAAGTCGCAGATTAATCAAAAGTTTTGTGTTAACAAAATAGCGGTAAAACGGTTACGATAAAATTAATTTGTTTTAAAATATCAGGTACCAACAGCTGTTGCTATCTCAATTGTGACATCACTTCGAGGCAAGCCAAGCCATCGACTTTATGTAATATCATTGATTAAGTACTTAATCAATGGTAATATGTAGTCAGTTCTTTTGGCCACAACTTTAGTTCTGACCGATTAGGGTAATCCTGTAAAAACTATAAATCATTTAATACATTTATTATTAATTATTATTATATATAATGTACAGTATTATACAGTATATAATATCTATTATAAAATCAATGGTATTACCTAAGGAAATGATGTTTTTTACTTTTAAAATTATTATGTTTATGAAGATTTTGTGTTGGTTTTGAAATGTTCGATCACTTTCGATAACCGTTTGCTGTGTTTAACAAATTATGATGATATTGAATATTCAAAGAAAAATAATTTGCCAAGTTGTCTACCTCGACTACCCTGTGCGCGCTTAGGCTGATGACTATATCATAGATTAAAACATTAAATATATATAAATTAATTATATATATATTGTTATTTAATCTATACACTGTATAGTGTATAGTATACAGGCATAAGCCTGTACTTTATAATTTTTTTGTCGTTAATCTATCATCATTCTTATTATTGATGTACAATATGGATGGTAAATATTATTTTCTTTATGATGGGACCAGGTTTCCTCAATAAGATCCTCGCTGCAGATTTCAGTCATTATTTTCATCTACATTATGGCTAATCTTATCGTGGTTCTTAAAATGATAATAATTTAGATACATTAGATATTCTCTAAACATAAAGTAACGATATTGACACTAAAAATATTTGTTAAATTATAAATTATTTTATAATGGCGAGTAGAGCAAAAACGGAACAGAATTTATTTAATAAAAAATAAGTTCTACTCCTTCTAATCATAGATTAAATATACTATAAGTATACTTAATCTATGTTCTAATGCAGTATACCCTAGACAAAAATGATGAAAACATCACAGTTTCCATCTTATTATTTGCTGCATTTGTCAGTGAGTTTCTCTAAATTTAATTGTTGCGCTCGTTTTATAAAATAGAAAAAAAATTTATGAATCACATGTTCTTTTGCTATCATATTTTGTGAATAATTTTTTAACAAGAATAGTATTAAAATTAAATACAATCGTAATTTACTTATTATAATTTTTATAACAAAAATCCTAAGGTCTCCACATTTCGGATATATCTTGAGAGCACGTGGCCTAAATTTAAATATGTCTGGATAAATTTAAATTTCAAACAAGAATTAAACATTTCAATAAAAGCCAATAATTATGTAACAGTTTTAAATTTTAAGATTAAATATTAGGGAATGAAAGCCATTGAACAAAAGAAAAAATAATAAACAATAATTATTTATTACAGTAGTGTTGGATTCAAAACAAAATTTAATAGTATTTTATATCATTGTAACAATAATTATAGCAACATTAATCTAAATTTGTTTAAAAAAAATATATATATATACTAATGAATTAAAGAAATTTTAAAGAATTATAATATTATTTAGATTTACTAGAAAAATATATATTATATTAATAACACTATATAAACATATTTATAATTTGTTAACATTTCAACAGATCCATATGGATATATAAATGCTAATAATAATAATCATAATAAATATGTAATAAAAAATTAATACTAATAACAATACATTTCTAAATAAATTTAAATGCTTTAGTTAGAATTGTATAACAATTAACATGATACTAAACAATAAAAAAATATAATAAAATAAGTGAAAATATTCGGATAGGTATGTATATAACAAACAATAATAATTAATAACATAATAAATAATAATACTTTGTAATTTCTTTGATGATATTGTATGAGAAAACATGATTCTATCACAATATATATTGTTCCCCTCCTCTAAGAGATTCATAGGTTTATTAAATTTATTATACTGATCGGTAAGTTAATTTTCGTGTATGGTTTGAAGAAACGTCTATTTCTTCAAAGGATCAAGACTTTCTAATGAAAAGTCTTCAGTGCTCATCGATAAACCACGACTGAAACCATCCTGGAAGCAAAATTGATTTCTTTCATTTACAAACAGTTCAATAATTTAATGTTTGATTAATAAGTATTTTTTACCTTCATTTCTTTAATTCTTTTGTCCAATAATCCAATATCACTCTCTATTCCATTCTGTACACTTTGTCCAAAATCATCCATGCCGAATGGATCATTGGCTGATGTTCTCGGCTGTCCGGCTGGTCTTGGTGTTGCTTTGAATGGACTTAAACCAAATATGTCATCAGAGTTCTGAGAACGGCGTCCCATATCCCTAGCTGGTTTTGGAGGAGGAGCCACTGTATATACAAAAATAAATATATATAAATAGTCGATATGAATAGTAAAAAAAAAAAAAATAATATACTTACATAATGGAGGGGGTGTGGGAGAGGTAGCACTATTGTTATTTGTTGTCCTCGGATCAAAATTATTTTCCAATTCATTTAGCAAAAGGCCTTCAAGTCGTGTACCAACAGTAGGAGTTTGTTTCACCTCGCTGTGAGATGAACTAAATTAATTAAAAACAAAAAAAACTTTAATAATTACATGATATATGTTAAATTTAATCAATTAATTAGTGTTTTTAATTATTAGTGATGACTGGGGATTTTTCATAAAAATTAATCAATTATGTTACAATAACAAAAAGAATAGTAACTAAATAAACTATAAATATAAATAATTGTTCAATTAAACTTGAGTTACAAATTTAAAAATATCACTTTTTAACCACAAGTATTTATTTATGCATAATGGTGAGTTCAAAGGTAAAACCATCTAAAAAAAACCATAAGTAATAAGAAAATATTTCATGGATAATAAATTATTATTATAATTTGTCCCTAGTTTTGCATTGCTGCTGCTGTATAACGATTATAAATTATTTTACGATTACCCCAGAATATTTAGAAATACTAACCCAAAATTGTCACCATTATTATTAACACTTCTTGGAGGTACTGGTGGTGCTGTTTGATTAGTGGATTGAGGAGTGCCATTGGTCAAATTGATGAGAGTAGATGAATTACCATTATTTACATCATTTACTTGCAACATATCACTGATACCATTTTGACGCATATATTGTTCAACATCAATCTAAAATTGTAAAATTTGAATTAATAAATTAGCAACTTGATCAAAATTACATTATATTTTGTATTACCTTTCCACTAAGAGCGTCAGACAATCTTTGACGCAAAATGCTATTTTCATTTTCCAATTCTTTCACACGTTGTTGCAAGACCATAACTTTTCGTTGAACTTCCATGTCTAAGAAACGTCTAAGAAAGGAAAAACAATCCAATTTGAAGGTATTTATCACGTTTATTTGAATCAATGATTATATTGACCAGTATACAACATACAATCAATTATTAAATAATACATATGATAGATAGTTAGTATTAGCATTTCCCAATTATTATAATCAAACGCATAATTTTAAAAAAATAATCAATTTATTGATTTAAATAGGTATAATAGTTAATCAAAATGATTTTGTAAAAAAATATATTATGATCTACAAGTATAAAAAATTCAGTGGGAATCAGTGTCACATTTCAATAGCCTTTTTAATGATAAACAATTTGTGGGTCTTAATCGTCTAGGTTCACTTATATCAGTAGTTCTAAACTGTGAACATCCTATTACTTCAGAATCCGAACCCAACGTCAAATTCGATTCATTTGTATGAGGTTGATTTTGATTCACCCATCGTTCCAATATGGATTCACCTTGTTCATTTTTGTCTTTACCCATGTCGCCATAATCAATTTTACAAATTTCAGCAACACCTTGTAATACTTCTGGTTCAAAACTATCCCAATCAAATTCTACCAGAGTTTTATCTCGTTTTAATTCACTATTTACTTCCATTAAAGGACAATTTACGTCTGTATCACTGAAGTAATCTGACATTTCATTATCCGAATAATGTTTGAACTCAACTATTTCATATTGTTTTTGTTCAATTATATTATAGTCTAATGATGCCCATCGGTCATCATCATTTGTATATCGATCTAAAACAATTCTTCCACCTCTACCATATCGTGGCCTACATAGGCCCAAAGATTTTTTATTTCTATTTTTTTGAATATATACTGGTTGAAAACCAAATGTAAGGTCTACAGGCTCAGGAGAATTGAGAGGAGCCAAATAAGAACAATGTTTGTTTCGACGGAATGACCATTTTCCACCACTGTCATCAACATTTTGAACTTTATGAGGTGGAGAATAGATCTCTTCATCAGAACTTAAATGTTCCATATCGTAAGACTTGTGCTTTCTCTTCCTGTAATGTCTTTTTTCTCTTTTTGCTTCTTGGTATTTAGCATTTGCAGAATTTTTTTTCGAATCCCCTTGTTTCCACATGGTTGACATGAAATGATTAGTTGAGATTGGTGTAAATGCGTGTCGTACAGTTTTCACTAATTCCATGTCCTTAAACACATGGCCATCAAAGTCACGCAATGCACCTCGTTTTTTGTATATATCAAGTGTTAATTGTACCAAGTTTTTTTTAAACAATTCTCGTTCTTGTATGATTTCCATTAATTCTAATGCTTTATTCAAGTGTCTACGTAATTTCAACATTTTTTCATAAGATGCTTCATCATTTTTACGATTTTTTCTTGTCTGGATTTTATCACGCCTTTTCCTAAAAGCTACATATGAATCATTAGGAGGGGCACCAGCAACAGGTTCCGTACGTACTGCAGGAGATAAAGTGTGGCCTATACGCACTCTTTTCCTCAACCAATAATCATATATTAATAAAATAGTGTCTTCATCATCTTTAGTCATTGACTTGGCATCTGTTAAATCAATAATATTATAAGTACTATGTTTTTCCCATTTGTCGACAAGCTCTTCAAGTTTATCGGCTGTAATACTATTCACTCTACCAGTGCTATTTAACCAATCTAAGTCTTCAGAGTCATAATCATATTCTGGAACATCTTGTTCCATAGTGAAAGGTGTAATATGAATAAGTTGTTTTGGAGGATAACAATTTGGTGGGTATGTATTGTCATGCCACTTTAAATCATCAGATACTAATTTAGACACTTCAGGTGTGGGTATGACACTTCCAGCAACCATGGCACGTTGCAAATGATGTTCTGACTCTTCTTCTTTTTCCATACCACTGGGCATTTGGGGGACTGCACGCTTTAATTCTGTACACTCGTGCAGGTCAGGCAAATCATCAGACATATAGATTGGTAGAGGTTTTGAAACATCCAACTGCCGAGCTCTGAAAGTCGGCTTGTTCGTCGGCTTGCTGGGCCACCTACCACAATAACAATCCGACATTACTATTTTCCTTTAAAACAACTATTTTATTTTACAGGGTGATCAAGAGGCGTGACTCAAAACTATTATATAGAAATCAACCACCATAATACAATTTCTTTTCTCTTCATGATTTATTTCAATAAATTGTTCTATGACATCATAGTTTAGCATGGTTAGCTTGATAACAATAATTATTGTTAACTATTTCAATACATTTTCAATATCATAGAAACATTCATTTGTGTATTATGAAACTTGACCACCCTGCAATAATCTAATCTACAAGTAGTAGTTTTCTTTTATTCTTTCAACTAATAAAACAATTCTAAAAGGCACGACTTCAGTAGGCTAAACAGAGTTCGGCATTTGAATGTTTTCAACCGTGCAGATCATTAAATATAATTAATACACACTATTGTTAAATATAAAAACTCATGCAACTACATTCAACAATTAATACAGTAATTAATATTAATGTAATAATATTAGTCACTTTTTACATTGACAGCAGACAAACAAAATCATAAGAACTGTAAAGAAAACACCTACCTACTAATGATATATAAATTAAATCAATAAAATGTATTAATGAGGACTACTAATCACAGAGTCTCAGGTTAGAACACAATCAATAAGTAAAATTCATACAGTATGTTCCAAAATGTTTGCAGTTTGATAAATGCCTAATTTCAGATATAAGTGTTATTAACAGTTAAAAATATTCAGTTAATAAATTTTATAAAAAGTAGATATACCCAAGGCGATAACTTATAATACAAAAATTATTTAATTCATTAAAATAATACTAAAAAGTTGATTCTACAATTTTCAGTTTTATTCTTGGGGATTCAAGATTTTAATTTAAATATAAAAATATAAATCTGAACTTAAGAACAGAAGAAAATATTTTTAAAAAAATAAATATTGATTAAAAATATATTATAGCCCGAAAATAAAATTAAAATTTAGACCAAAATAAACATAAAAATTATTGATAACAAGATCTAAGCAGTATCACGAAGAGGGTATATTTAAAATGTGTGATTCACATGTGAATCAATAAGTGGGTGTTGAGGACTTTAATATGTCTTAAAGACATATTGTTCAAATATCAGGGGGACAATAAAATCTCTCTAGTATACACTTTGTATATGAGTACTTAATACATTTGTAACATTGATAAAGCCATTATTAGATTTTCATTAGCATCAGATTTCTTAAAATTATTATTTATGTTCAAATGATAAATATTATGTATTAATTTTATACAGTCGGGTCCTGACAAAGTTCATTATGCCATTTATAGATTTATGTAATTTAAAACGTAGACTTTTATTATAACTGATATTTATATTTTAAAGAGAACACTATAGAAGAGATGGTCATAAAAAGCAATTCATTCTAGGAATACTGAATGAATAAGACTACTAAATAGACAACCAATCAAAAGTTAAATTTGCTAGCAAATAGCTTAAGACAATATCACCAAGTAATTAATTCTTGAGCTAAATGATAACATACTTGTATGCTAGATCAAAAGCTTGTCCAATGCTAAGAGTGATCTCTTCGGCTAACTTGTCACTCATAAATACAAAACAAGTATGCCGCTCAGATTCATTTGAGTCTTTTACAATAAAACTGAAAAATTGTTTGTCCACCTTATCGTCAGCACAGTAAGATATTCTGTGCAATGGATATTGATGCATTATTACCTATAGGAAAAATAATGGGCATTTATAGCAATATTAATGCAAAGACCAATAACAATAGTAATTCTACTTTTGTTTTTGGATCTTGTAGTGCAACGCCTTCAACGCTTATTGTAAGTTCAACTTTTGGTACTTTAGAACCTTCAGCTTTCCGGACTTGTTGATTAAATTTCAACTTTCTGATAGATTCTTTGATAACATTAAAACCTTTTGGCTGGTCTACATCGACATTTCCCAAAAACTGTAAATTAAAATGTAGCCGGGTAATTATACAATAAATTACAAAACGACATTATTTTAAAACCCAAAATACCTTAACGATGTAGGCAATATGACCTTTTTGTAAAGCTTCAGGAGGATGAATCCAATTTCGATTTTCTTAAAAATATATAAATATCATATAGATATACATTTTACGCCTGTGAAATAAATCAACTTACCTCCTCCTTTGGCCGATTTGTTGTTGGAGTTTTGGGTCCATTTTAAAAGGTTACCTGTGTTCCTCATGGTTATATTTTGTGATGGAGCGAACTACTGAAAAAATTAATTCATAAATTAAAATCCAAACACAACATTAAATTTAAGTAATACTAATGAGTAATGACTATTCAACTATTTTTGACGAGGCTCAAGTGAAATTCAACAATTAATGGAAACACCACCGAATAGATGCACATAATATGCATAACAATGGCATTAAATGTCAAGTCACACTACAGCAGTCAACAAAGACAGTTATAATAGCCTTTTTCAGGTCATTTATTACAGACTATGTGGGTCGATAACAGGATGTCATGAATACACAATACATGACAATTACAAGGGATAAAATTATAATACCAAAGACAGACAGCAAACGACCAATCAATTCCCTATTCGAAACCACCAACCGGTAATCGCATCTCAAGGTATTACCACAGAATAAATAAATGGTATTGCTACATTAAATAACAAATGACTGGATATCAATTTGTGAGATAGTCGGATTGAAATACCCGGCCGAGAGCTGGATAAGAACGGTTACATAATAATTATTCATGGGAATTAAAGACGTCAACGAGCAAACTATTTTAATCAGTCATCCGAGTGTCAGGCGATCGAACGCAAAGACTGGCGACTACTATAACAGTATAACACTATCGACTCGATCGCCGCGGCGAAATAATATATTGCACGCAAGCTGTGCACAAGCGAAAATATGTGGGGCGAGACACGAAGAAGAAGTCGTCGACGAGACCCTGAGCCGTTAAACAGCAGTTAGACAAAAGACACTCGAACCGTTTACCATTCACTTATCGTGTTCAATGATAAGGCAGGGCCCATAATAATAATAATAATAATAATAATAATAATAATAATAATAATAGTAATAATAGTAATAATAATAATGACACGAACGACTATATAATCGTAATAATAATAACTTGAGGTTATTTATTATCGAAAAATAATCATAATAATAATAATACGTGTATGGAAAACCCGACGAGAGATGGGAGGACGAGACGACGGCGGCGGCGGCGGCGAAACGGACCGGCGCGCCGAGACAAAAGACCGTAAAAATAATGTTTTGTGCGTTCGGCTTACCTAAATGGCGACGGCGTATCGCGTGTTCGCGCGTTTTGACCGAAACGTTTGTACGCTTTTTTCCCGGCCGGACGAGTGTTTCGACCGTTTTCTTGACGGCGTTGAGAGATTTTCGCGAAACGATGTGCGTTCACGCGAACGTCGCGGCGACGGTACAACGGCGTTTGGCTGCGGCGACGGCGATAGACGAGTGCGAGAGCGCCATTTTGACAACAACGGACGAGACGGCGGCGGCGGGAACGATCGCTCGCCGGGTGACGCGGCGGGGGGGGAGGGAGAAGATCGGGCGGGCGGCGGTGATAGTGAATGTGAGCCCGCTCGCGGTCGGATCGGCGGAGGAGAGGGGTGCCCAGGGAGGGGGGGGAGAAAAAACGGGAATTTCAAAACAGGCGTGGCCTTCCGCCTGTTATTTTATATACATACAGTCGTTCTTGTGTTGTGTCACATTGTGGCGCATCGGCAAACGCGGTGTTTTTATACAACGTCTTTGGCGGCGGAAACCGCGCCCGCGAAAACGCCGCCGTTACGAAATCGTATCGTCTCCGACACTATAATATATAATATTACAAACTACTATAATAGTTGTACCCGTAAGTGTTGTATAATATACCGCTGTTGCGATAATAATGATGATTATCCGCGTTATCTTTTTTACGACGACGTTAAAAAACAAAGGACGACGACGACGTAAACAAAATAATATGTTACCTACCTCGGGACGCGATTGCGCACGTCGGTATTCGTAAGCGTTTACTATTATTACTCGAGAGTGTTTACGATTAAAAACGAGAGACAACATTTTACACCGGTAGACCGTTTTCTACTCGTCACGTTTGCTCGGGCCTACGTTTTTCATTTTATGATAAGAAACGGAAAATTACCCGAGAAATTATCTCGAACATTTCTTTTTTTCGGTGCAAACTCTATTTCATACGTATTATAATGTAGATAATTAATACGATCCCATCGACATAAAAATCAGTGGTAGCTTTGAGTTTGAGGCAAGAGAGGTGTTGGTGTTTCCACTGGGTTTTTTAAGTACACAATTTTCGATGAGTGTCCTTCGCTCATCGATATCACACATTTTTTAACAACTAAAAAAGTTGTTAAAAAAACGATTTTCTAAGAAAAAAAACTGGTTTAATAAACATAAACAGCAACAAAATCACGATCCTGTGTGTTAAACGTGTACAACGCCATAATATTATCAAAATTTAAATAAATAACTCTAATATTCTCCATAGAAGCAATGATAAATTTTATAATGAAACAAAATCCAAGATAATAATATTATATGTTATGAGTCATGACCACGGACTAAACACGTTTTATTATGGTATAATTTATTGTCACAAATTTAATTCCAGAAAAATAGTGATGCGTTCACATTTCACTCGTATGTTGATTAGACTTATATATCTTATATAAAAAAAAAATATAGAGACAATTTGAAGAAATAATTCAAATTATAAAAGACTATACTGATATAAGTAGGTATTCACCTACATACCTTTAAAGTTATAAAGTATCACGATAGTGTAATTTGATTATTTTTATGAATTACTTATTTATAGCAAAGTTACTTTCAAAATCTTATTTACTAGTGTACCTAATGAGTTATGATTTTAATTTTAAATACCAACACTAATATATTTTAAGAATAATATAAGGCAATCGTCGAATTATGTATTATGAAATTATGTAGGTGGTTTTGTAATTTTATTATATGTTTCATGATACATTTTCACAGTGTTATCAAATTATAATTAATTACCAACCATAATTAACTATACCAATCGATATGCGTATTGATAAAAGTATATTGTATATTATAATAAAAGTAAAAATTATTATTTATAATTTTAATTGCAGTTTAAACATTAAATGTTTAATTCATATATTACTACTGAAGTACACTAAACATTTCGAAAACAATAATACTTTATCAATACAATATTATATTACTTTTATAAATTAATTTTTGAAAACGATCATGTCATAGAAATTTGGAATAAAATAAACAAGTACCCATGTGTAATATGTCATAAGTGTTGTATGAGAAATTAAAAAAATATATATGCGTACAAGTCCCCGTGACAAAAATGTTTTTCTTGGCACGCCTTGTGTTAGTCACGATTTACAGACTACGCAGTTAGTGCAGTAGACGACTGCAGAGACTGCATAGAGATTATTTAAATTCATACAAATTATCAATTTTAAAAAAAAATTACTTGGTTAAATATATAAATCATGTAGGTGTACGCAGCGTACACATAAGTAGGGTTTCCGTACATAATCGTGCTGCTGTGAAATAATAAAACGAAAAAATCCAATGGTCGCCCGTTTCAACATTGAATAATATTAATATAATAATATTGAACACGCCGTAGAACGGATACGTATTATTTATGAATTATCGCAGCTAGGTAGTCGAGAGAGTTTCATTATGTTTGTGTGTTATTAAAATTTAAAACTGACGAAACGCGCAGATAAAAAATGTTTACAATTGAATGCGATTACGGTATAGGTACATAAATTATTAATGCTTTTATGTACTGCCTAACTACTAGTCGTGTACCGATGTACAAGTACCAACTACAGTTTTAGTCTGTAACATCATAGAGTTGGGAGTATATTACGTTGATGCCGGCCGTCAAAATGTACGGCGGTGGTTATTGGTTAATGTCAATGCTTACATAATAACAACTGACGTGTATCAAAATTGTAATTTATCTTTAGAGTTCAAATTAGCTACATGACCGTACAAGAGGACACTTGACACTGTTTATTACTTGTGAAAAATTATTTTTTAAATTTTTATTCCTTATCGATAAAAAAAGAAAAAACAAATTGTTCATGATATACGAGTAATTTGTTGATTTTAGCTCTAGCTAAAACAAAAATGCATTTTTTCGTGGCCAAAACAATCACAAATAGTAACTGATAAACATAACGATTGAACTCTTGTTCTTGGTAATGAATAGCAGTTACTAGAAAATTATATTTATTTTAACATTAATATTAATCTTTTTAGTATAACATATTTTATAACAATATTTTGAAGGTATAGTCAAAGCGAAACATAATGCATAACAATTCTTTTGATCCTTATTCCATACTTTGAAAATAAAATTCCAAGGATTAAAGACGCACCAACAATGGTATCCATTTAAAAAATATACTTTTATGGATATTTAAAAGCTATTTGAAACACTTAGTCCTCCTTAATCCATCTCACGATTTGAACATCACAAGTGGACCACCATATATAATCTGGTTATGTAAAATATAAATAGTAAGTATACACCGCTTTATTCTAATTTATTATTATTAATAAATAAACGAAAAAAAATATATGAATATATACTTACTTATAATAATAAGTAAGTAATAAGTTAATTTATATTTTATAAGCCAATAAAGACAGACTTATTATTATTAGTATTTATGATGATTCATTGTCAATGATGAGTTCCTAAAGTATGTATACACTTATATAACTAGTCATAATAAATCATATTTTTAATGTTAATATAAATAATTAAGTAAGTATGCAATCTCTTTCTCTCTATATAATATGCATATAACTATTAAGTTTTCTATGGGAGTAATAAAATGCAGATGCATATATGAATTATTTTATAGTATCTATTAATGTATCAACAAGAATATTTAAACATTATAATTTAAAAATAAAGCTTTTAAAATGTAATTTCAAAATTAGTTTTTTTCATAGCGAAATTTTTTTTTTTTCATGGGATACTCAAACTTTAAAATTTAAATATATTTAATTAAATAAAACAACAATAAATTATAATTGAATATGATCGATATTAAAAAGCTTTGCCATGTAATTTAAACGAAAGTATTTAGATTTTTTTAATTCCCTAAATAAAAAAATTAAGACACTCAGTGTTAACTTAGTTACATGTCTATGCAGTTATTTATGTTAACATGTAGTTTGTAGTTATTACCTATACATAATCCTATTGGATCCTCGACTTTATAAAACAACCACCAACAATTTACTTCAATAATTATTAATAAAATGTGTATATATTCGATACACTTTATTTTAAAAAATAACACACTAAAATTAACGTATAAAACACCATTTTCTTCCTTTTTTTTCGTCTATTCGTTTATTACTTCTTTAGCAGTAATAATAATGTCTCTGTGCTCTGTCATAAAGCATGATCGTTCCTATAACAAATGTAGTAAGCAATAGTGGTAACTAATAACAATAAAGTACATTATTTATATTACCTCTTTCATAATGTTCTTTAAGTAGGCTTTTAGTATTTTTAAACATTGAGAACATTCTTTCAGGTGTAGTAGTTGACATGGATAATGTACTAAGTATTCTAAATAATTTAAATACATTAGGATAAATATGCTCACTACATTCTTTTAATCCATCCAATCCAGTCGTCTTTGGTTGTATTTTCATCTTTCATCAACATTATACCAGCTCATCAACCTCAATTGAGTCATATGAAAATAAATCCTGAAAACTTTAAACATAAATAAAAAACTGGAATGAAAATTATTAGTGTCAACTTAAAAAATAAATATCTAGTATATTGTAATAAGTAAAGTATGATTTTATTATTTTATTCACAATTTACTATTTGTCAAATTATTTCCATGTTCTAAAAACCTAACTTTTAATTGGTTTATGAAAGCATCAATGAATAGAATACATATAGTTGTTCGATACAAGGTTTCTGGTTCTAGTTCTCCTTTATCATTTGCAGACAGAATAGCTCAGTTTTGTTGTCTTTTATTCAAATGATTAATTGGAATAGTTACTATTTATTTATAAATGCCCGGTGGGCATAGAATACAGAGATAATAAGTACATGATTAGTTATTTTAGTTTACATAGTAAATGCAAATAACAAGAAACAACAAAACAAAAAATACAATTTTTAGAATGATAAACTAAAAGATAAGAAAGAAAAGAAAAGAAAAGAAATAAAAAATGTTTTAAATTTTAGAAAATATTTAGAATTAATAACTATTAAAAACTATTGCTGTTCATACAATATTTCAACTCCAATTGAAAATGCAAGAGAAAAATCAAAATTCTTAAGTTAATAATAACCAACGTAAAGTTAACATTTGTTTTACCATTGCGAATAGACAATAATTATGTTTGCTAGTAGGAACATAGAATGTAGAAGCGGATCTTAGCGTTGAGTTTAGAACATTTATATTAATTAGAACAATATTTTCAGGACACTCAATTTTGGAATTGAGTACTTACTAATGACTTTTAAAGGCAGCGTAAGTCATTAAATTGCCTTCTGAGTTCTAAATTTCCGATGATAAATTTTGATGCTAATGACTTCAAGGTTAATTCAACATTTCCTGTTTTATATGCCAGCATATGCAAAAATATGTTACATCCAAAAATTCAGCCATTTCCTAAAACATTTTAAAAACATTAAGATATATCATTTTATTAGTGGAAGTAAAAATAGAATTAAATTTATCTAAAATTATTGGTTACTTTTGATTTTTTAAACATCATCTTATGGAATTCAACATGAATGTTTTGTCTTCCAAGTTTTCAGAGCATCAACATTAACAACAGCAAATCCAACCGCTTCTCTTTAATCCAGTTCTATTTTTGAAGCTGCTTACTTAAAGGTAGTCTATATTATAAGAATGAAATCTAAAATAATAAATTAAATATATATTTAAATAATTGAATACATTTTTAGCTATGATAAAATAATTACTATTGAAACTATTAATAAAATATAAACATTATTGTTATATTTATTTACTTTTATGACTTGTAATTGTAAAGATATTAAAAATGTTGAATCCATTGACTTTAATAAAATATTATTATCCACCGAAGATGCATCTGTCCACTCAGATATATTTTCTAATGAAATAACTACATATGGAAATAGTATGACGAAATCATTAATTGCTTTGTATCGTTGGACTCATCTTATAGGACATTAAAGTTTTCATTTTTGGTCACAAATAACTTTCATCAATTGCCATTAAAATTACATTTTGTCGTTTTGGAGGATTAAAAAGACAATACATTTTTTTAACTGTTCCTCAGCAATTTATAATCTGTTGGATATTGTAAGCAAAAGTTACAGTGAGATTTAAATTATGTGCCATACAGTGCATATATAAGGCTTTGGGTACCTGGATCTAATTATGGTTTGAATGCCTTTTATTTGATGCTCAGTCATATCCCTGGTCCCACATATTGTCACAGCCAATACCACACGAGTTTGAACTATGACCTTAAACAATATTAATAAAATTAAGTTGAAAATAATAAATTATTGTAATGTCATAAATTACCATTTAATATAAATGAAGCAACATTTTCTCCCATTAAACTGATAACTTCAGTAAATTTTAGAAAACGTTCACGAACACATATTTTCCAGTACTGACTAAGTACCTAACACAAAGAGTAAGTTGTTCAGTTACTGATACATCTGTAGTCTCATCCGTTAATACACTAAAATAGCCTGTATTATTAATATCTTCTATAAGTTTTTTTCAAATTATATCTCCATATCTTCTTATAATTTCATTTTGAATAAAAAATACTTATATATTTATCCTGATAGTCTGATGCATTGATTAAGTATACATGTATTTAATCAATGTCTGATGTAATAAATTCTTTCATAATAGTCATCATCTTTAATTTTGTATTTAAATATTTCTAGGAAATAACCTTTCTTTACTTTAGATTGATCTGTAATTAAATGATTAATAAAATTAATTCATAAAGAGTTATGTATTAGTTGTTAGTACATACTAAGTATACTATTGATTATATTTTAAAAAAAAAAACCGTAAAATAGTTTGCAGTCACAATAAATCCAAATTTTTTAAAACACAACTTACCATTAAATGGAATTGAACCAAAATCTTGATAGCCTCTTAGTAGTTCTTAGTGACTACATGACATTATCTATTCTATAATATGAGTAAACATTTTCGATTTTCAATCACTTGTTTATTCCTAAATCATAAAAAGTGTAATTGTTAGTAAAATCGTAGGATATAAATACATAAAATTAAATATTTATCATACAAGTATTGAACTTTAAATTATTATTTTTATAAATGGTAGTATAGTTTAGCATAGATTAAATATACTAAATCTAGTACACTTAATCTATGAGTTTAGTTACTATACAAACATTACAAATTGCCTATCTTTATTTAATATCTCAAGTTTCTTATGCATACAAATGTAACCATACAAACATTACGAACACATACAATTGTATTATTATAGTTAAATCATTTAATATGTCAAACTTGCCAATCTTCATTTAATATCTCATGTTTCTTTTGCATACAAATGTTCAATAAACTATCAGTTTTTAGCCTTGCCAACAAAATAAACATAATATATGTATGTGAAAAATACTAATTTAAAACTTACTTCCTAAGGTTTTTATAAACTGTCCATTAGTATCACAACAAGTACACAAAGCTTTTGACCATCAATTCCATCAGTTTTTGAAAAAACAACACAAACTTTACAAAAACCTCCTTGTTTTATTTCTGAATATGCAAACCACTTGTACAAGTGTAACCAATGGTGTTGAAGTTTAAGATTTCTTGCTTTATTGTTATTAATTAGTGGAAATATATGATGTTTCTGGGGAATCCATAAATTAATTAGAATCTACAAAAATTATAAAACAACAAATTCATGTTATACAGGTATTAAACAATTTAAATACAATAATAATACAAAAAAATAAACATAATTTAAATGACATAAATGTAACAATTTACTTAATAATTTACTCACCAAATTGTTTTCAATATCTTTCAAATTACAGTTTATAAACAAACCAATATCAGTTTTTTGGATACCTAGCTAATATTGTAGATTTAACCACATTATCAGGTACAACAGTTACTATATATAAATCTTATATAAATCTGAATGCTTGATTTTTTTATAGTGTTGGAATAACATCATAATCACAAATTCTTAGAAATAATAACTTTTTTCAGGCATAATGAAATAAAAAATGTTCAATACTTTAATTTCACAGTAACAAATAACAATTGACTTAAAAGTTTCATAAATTTAGTATCTTACACAATGTTCAGATATCATAAAACTGATAAAACGACGGTGGAAAAGGGAAATTCTAAAATTAGGTTTGAATTCCCTACCATATGAGATTGAGATTATTTCATTACAAAATGATAAAATCATTATTATCAAAATATCAAGGTGGATATATATTCACATATTATATAATATAATGATGTGTTGTATGAACTATTATTTGTTTTAAATAAACACTATGATTTATTCATTCGTAAGATACTCGTATAATATACATAACATGGAACGATAGACTGTCTATACGTGAAACAAGTATTATAATAAAATTAATTCATTTTTATGATTATTAACGGCAATTATTCATACATTTTTTTTTAAAATTTCCTAAATAAAAAGCCACGGGGGGGGGGGGTCTGATTCCTTCCGCGAATACGCCCCTGATTATTACGATAAACAAATGTAATAATTTATACGCCCGCAGAAGGCAGAATGATATTTTTATTCTGTTCTTATTATTTTATTCATAACGAATTATGTACGTTCGTCGATCGATAGTTTTCTCTCGTCGAGGTTTATAATAATAATACGCTTCAGTATTAATTTCACCTATACCAGTGGAATTCTCTTTGATAAATACTATAGTTCGTGAAAACTATAATATATTCTCGATTCACATACAAAACACGTGCATTGATCACAAGCCACAGCATTGCGTTACCTACTAAATAATATACAATATATGTATATTTACAATGATTTGTGTGTGCGTGTGTGTATTATATACATATTAAACATTTCACGTCGACAAATTCTGCAACATCACGCGGCGTTTTTTCCTCCCCGCGGAGATGGTTTAAATAGTTTGTGAACTACACACCGCCTTGTAGGTCGCGCTAGCGGATGCGATATTGAAATTAAAACAACGAAAAAAATGGCCGACAACCACAGGCGCTATACCGTATTATATACTAAAATATTGCTCGACGAATACGTATATACCTATATATTTTAATCGCGCGAGAAGTAAAACAAAAAAACGGACCAAACTTCGGTTTGGGAGTCAGGTTAGCCGGTCCCGAGTCACTTTCACAGCGGAGATGGCGGAAACTTTACCGTATTTTTTCGCCTAATATTATACGCAATTGTTGGCAGAGAGAAAAAAATTCCACGTCTTGTTTATCGCTAACGGAGAACGAGGGGGAGAATAAAACGATGACACAAATCCCCGAGAATATCGATTCTTCATATAGAGACCCGCATAAAACATCCAAACATACTTGGGGTAAATTTTTAAAAATTCGATAGAAAATAAATCACGTTAAATAAGGAATCGCCTTGGTCGCTGCACTATGTACACAATTTCTCGTTTAGGATAAGTTGAAACGGATTTCGCCACACAACCTTGATACTTCAAACGTTTTACATCGATTGGTTTCGGATACCTATGGTGGTAAACTTTCGACCCGACATTATTTTTACTAGACGTTGAGAAATATTTGATATTTGCAAAAGTTCATACGATTCGATACTTTTGACGGTTTCGTATACAATTCATATTATTGTTTGTACAATCGCGTTATGATGGGTTAAAAAGTTTAAGTAAGTTTTTGTAAAATATAGATCTTAACAGTTGACATTTTTTGATTTTTCCGTCGTTGATTTCGATCGTCGAGAAACTCATGATAATACTGCTTAGTATTATTACCTATACTTATATATGGTATATGTATGACTACATGCTATATAGAAATGATTAAGAACAACTATTCGCAATAGTAATATGATTTCTAATGACGACGCTATTATAATAATAATAAGATGGAAAATGATCGTGAAATAGATTATAATCTATGTAACATCCTTTGCTCGGTTTTTAATTTATTCTGAATACATAAATATTAATAGATACGACGTAGACACTTCCCCACGACTGGTATATTAAAAGCTATTATAACTCGTTGTTCCAAGAGGAAAACGTTAACTTTTAAAATGTATTATGCAATAGTAAACAACCCTTTTGACCTCCAAGGGCCAGGCATATATATCATTGAAGCATAAATATAAGAGGATCCACATTAACACGCGAATTTAAAGCAAATTAGTAATAATTATAATACAACTCGGCTGTATGTGAAGGAACTAGTTTTAGAATCATTCGCGTTTTTCATATACTCGTTAGGCACCCGCCCGCTACTAACATATAGGTGTACACGATTTTACCATTACAATTTACCTAGCAAAACATTATCTAAACGTCTATTACCTATTCAATTTAAACCGATTAACGTTAATTATTACATGATAAATTATATAATGACTCGATCGCACTATGATTAATAGTATGATTTCGGTTGGCACTTTCACATAGGTATAAGTTATAACTCATATACTTTTACCGATCGATGTTTACACACCATGGTGTTATTTTTTTATTTTTCTGACGTTTCAAAAAACATTTGCGAATCGTTCACCCCGGCATTATACACACAAGACTATTAATTTAACGCAAAACAATCGATATAATACTTATGCATGATGGTTTTCAAAAATATCGAATTCAATTTCTCAATTTCAAAACAGTTGTTACATATACTATATGTGTGTGTGTATATATTGCTCGGGATAAATACTTTTGGAATAAACGCTCATAGATTAGTCAAATAATGTTTGTTATAATATTATCGTGTTTGTGATATATAGTTGTTGACTTGTTGTTATTCTTTGAAATGATCGTTCCTTGTTAATCGTCGTGTATGCAATTTAATGGACACGAAATCAAAGAATACGCGGGACACATAAATACACTAACTCGACATGAGACTTTTGCTGGAATAATAACCCCGGCGACCAGCAGTATGGGCGCCATTAAATCAAAATATAAAATTCAGTGTTTCTGGTTTTTAGTGTGCCGAGTTTCCGGTAATAATTATGCCGCATTATTGCGGCGGTAACGAAAGTTTTGTTTTTCCACGTTCGTACACGGTCTACTTTGTTTTCGAACTGTGTGTGTGTGTGTCGTTCGCCGAAAAAAAACTGTTTCATTTAACGATCAGTTATAAAACAAAACAAAAGATTCGATTTACATATTGTTTTATGGTTTTTTTTTTTTTTTTCATTGATTTGGCGGGTAAAACGTAAAAACAGCTGTTTTTACAACCGGGTATAAAAGTTTACCGGTAACGCGCGGTAATCTCGCCAAGACCGCGGTTTTTTACGAGTAGTTAATGATAAGACGGCTCCGCGAATATACCGCGGTAACGTGGGCGAACACTACCCCGAACGACAATTTTTAAAACGTCGAATTCGTCACCTCGGCCCCGAGACGAACCGTTTTTTCGTCTTCGGCGAATCGCTGATCAGTATGTCCGTCTAGACCGCGCGAAACGTTTAACGCGTCGTTGTTTTTAGAGTTTTATTTCTACTTTCGATCTGTTATCGACGGCCAAACGGAACGCGGCGGAACGAACGCATTCGCGTCACACGACTCGAGGTCGGAAAAAATCTCGTCAAGACCACGGTTTTCTACGAGTAGTTAAAGATAAGACGCACCGCGCGTTCGGTTAATAACTTTGGGCCCCGCGAATATACCGCGGTAACGTGGGCGAACACTACCCCGAACGACAATTTTTAAAACGTCGAATTCGTCACCTCGGCCCCGAGACGAACCGTTTTTTCGTCTTCGGCGAATCGCTGATCAGTATGTCCGTCTAGACCGCGCGAAACGTTTAACGCGTCGTTGTTTTTAGAGTTTTATTTCTACTTTCGATCTGTTATCGATGGCCAAACGGAACGCGGCGGAACGAACGCATTCGCGTCACACGAATCGTGGTCAAACGTTCGGAAACAATCGTCAAACGTGCCGCCGGCAGCCACCGCCGGGCGGGGGAGCAGTTTAACGAGCACCTACTCGTTTTCCATCATAACGCGCAGGTACGTAAACAGGTACGGGTTTCTTTCGTGAAAAATCGCCACCCCTCGGATCTCGAATGATACTTTATCGAACGATGTTATTTATAATATATGTTAGTATTCTATAATATATTAAATAGTATGGCTAAACCTAAATTATGTTTCGTGGGGTCAAAAATCCCCCACACGACACGCGTAATTGTATAACACTCCCTAAATTTTCGTCCGACGTGGAGGGATTATTGGTGCTGCTGAACCGCCCGACCCTATTCATACAATACAATATGATATGCTTCTGCAGGATGGGACCGAAAACGTAACGGTTTGACGGGAAACGCGTCGCTCACGTTAAATCGCCCGTACCGACTGCACCGAGGTGGGGAAAGGGGGGCGCCGCATTCGTATGGAAACGCGGTCGTCCGAGTGCGGAGAAATAAAAGTATAATATAATATAATCTATTTAGAACGTCGCCACAGCCACGACTGCCGCCGCCGAGTGTCGCCGACTTGGTCTTTAGTCTGGCCCGTCGGTCGCCTTTTCGTGTCTATATTTTTATGCCCGCACGGATGGCCAACATGTTAGGAATTTGAAACGAAGAAGAAAAACGTCACGTTTGACTTATTAAGGCTTGCGATTCGGTATCGAGCACTTAAAACTCGAGCACTATTTTTTCTAGTATATAGGTATTTTGACCATATTTTCGCGTACAGTTATTACTTATACTCGTGTATGTCGGTAAGAGCCGAGCATACACGTTCAAAGATCAAAACATTGTAGTATTTATTATTTTCATAGATAATATACATTTGACTTTTGAGAAATTATAAGCGCTTATAACTTTAAACTTTTCAAACAAACTTGTAATCAATATTGTTGTAATGTCTGCAGCATTTAAAAAAATAATATTTCAGTGTCTCAAAAATCAATCAGCTAAAGAGTATCTATACGTACATTAAGATTAAATAATTATATTTTAATATTGGTTCGATTGCCAAGAGACATAAAATTTTATAAATAATTATGTATTTTCAATTCCAAATATATATATAAACTATACCATACATATAAACTGTACCTTTTAGGAATAATGCATTTATGATTTGCTTAATCTTAACTTCTAACCAGCCTTACCATTTATTTATTGGTATAGCCGTATTAATGCTTCAAACCGAAACATTGCCATAATACTTATATTTATGTTTATATTATTATTATATATGTTTATATTATATTACACAATAGACGACATTTCATGTCAATATATTAGAAACAAGGCGGAAAATATTTATTACCAACCCTACATTATTCATGATTATAATCGGTGCGGAATTTAAAAGCCGTGGTTCTCGTTAGTTAAACTGCTAACACATTGTAAAGAGTCGGTTATGTATTATCTATTACCTATAACGTTTCGCATTGTGGTTTATTGTCGTTGTGGTATCCGATAGCGGGTAAATGGCGACCGCGACGATGAAACATATACAATAATAGGTCATGACTTTCGTTTTTGTTGCTTTGAATACAAATATAATTATGAAATAAATTATTGTGTAAATAGCAAGTCCATTTAAATCGAATTTAAATTTACGTGTCAGATACTTAAAACGAAGCATCAATCTAAACAGTACGAACATTTTCAAACCCATAACCGCACTTATAGCAGACCGAATAATTTCTATATTCTGTGTAACTGTGTGTCTGTGTATCTACTTTAAAAGCACCCAAATGTTTTGCAAAAGCAAATGAACGTTAGACTAGAAAATAGAAATATAATTATGTATTTGTTAAACCCAAATTATGTTTAATTAGTATATTGAAATTACCACAAACACACTATTAGGAAGTAAAAAGGTGAAACACTGTATATTACTATATTTTAATTAATTTAAATTATATTTTAAAATAATAGAGCATATGTATACCAAAATAGTATACCAGTATACTACTTTATCATAAAAACAAAAATTAAACCGTTTAATTATCCCTTACATGTTATTCATATTATTCGAATGTCTCTCCTCCAAACAAGAGTGGTATTGCCACTCTTGAATAAATAGGTTTGGCGGCGTCACTAATAAAAGTTGTTAAGTAAGTAAATACTTACCGAGGACAATGGTTTATGCACGCAATGTGGTCCAAACCGGGTATTGTTTAAAGTCAAGTTAAGTGTACCATCATCTACAGTGGTTATAGTGGTTATCTTAAAATCCAATTAAATAAAGTTTAGGGAATTATGTGAAAATACCTCTAACACTGTCTCTTATAAATAAACCACATCCATTATTATGTAATAGGTATCATCGGGTATCACTAATATTTCAGATAGTTATAGTTAAATGTATATTATTTCATTTTCATAGTGTAAATACCCTATGCATCGCGTTGTAGATATTACACTTCATATTTTACTTTTTATGCGATTCACAAACTTAAACTTCTCACTATAATTACATCTAAAAATCTATAGATGTGTAATTTGGTTTGAATTGTTTTACTTTCTTTAAATTTAATGTATTCAATTTTATAATACGAAGTTTAACTTTCGATTTGTTTGTAATTTACATAATAATATTATTATTATTATTTAGTATAATTACTATGAGACATATAACTTTATAATATAGCCTATGACAATTATCAATTTAAAGTAGATATTCTTTTTGGGGAATAAATAAGGTACCTTTAATAGATAAATATAATTTTGTTTTCTTGTAACTGAAAAATAATTTTCATTATATTATTGATGTAGGCAGCAGTTGTAAATTTGAAATTTCTATGATTATAATTTACAGTGTGTTACTATAAATTAATTTTGTCAACTATTTATCTTTTATACATAAAATAAAATGAAATAATAATTACATTTTAGTGTTTTTTAAAGCTTGAAAAAGAAAACCATAGGGACCATGTATAGATATACAATTAATGAGGTGTATATATTGAAAAAAAAATAAAACGACACAAATTTAGACATAAGTGGTTTAGACAGAGAAAAAAATCACAGCTTGGATAAATTTAAGTGGATTTATTATAGTCGGTGTAAGAGAATATACCACTTGTTAGCAATATACTGCAGCTCATGCGCAATTAGGGGTGACTTGAATGTCGACAAGGCTTTTTTGTCTTTTTACATAAAAGACATTCAATAACTTTATTAAAACTAAAGTGATGATAAATACACCAAGAACTTATTATGTTGTGAGGGATTTAATGGAGATACACTTAAACGAGATAAGATAATTATAATTTATAATGAAATATAATACTATTATGTACCTACGTAACATAACTTACCTACGCAGTGCACGTAGAAGCTATACAATATATCATACTTGTGTACAATGTGCCTGTACTCGTAGGGTATAGTGTGGTTTCCTGTGTTCACATTGTTTAGTCTTATGTTTTGACCGTAGGCCTCCTAACAGCCGCCTTCAGATTTGCGGTCACGGATGACTAAAATCATGTTCCAAAACTAAGATAGCTATTAAATTTAATTATCCATGAAAACTCTCAAAAAATAATTTGCCAAATGAAATTATCAATAATTAAGTATCGAGTGTGAAGATGAATGGATAACTAAATACTTAGTAAGTGTATGTGATTTTTTGGTACAATGTGTTGCAAATCAAACAATCGCTGCAAAATTGCTGGTTAAGTGGAATAAATAAAATTTTATAAATATGCAAACATCTTTGCAGGGGTCAATACTGCTTTTATAACTATACCAACAATGTTATTGTTATCAATTTGTATCTGTATGCAAACGAACGAGTTCAATATTTGAAATGAAAACTAAAAAAAAAAAGTATCATTAGTGTTTAAGTGGTTTATAATAATTAAAAAACAATATTACATCATATTTAAACATTTTAAACCAATATTATTCGCCCATAATACCCTAGTTATTGATTTTTATTATTCGCTTGGAAATGAACTGCGTCGAAATGGTTGAATATCAATGATTACTAGTTATTTGTTTTCCATTATTACATTATAATATGCACTACAGTGTATTATATAAACTAGTTGTTTTTTTACTTCTGTTATATTCTTTAATTCGAGTACATTTTTAAGTTTTTATTTCTATTATCCTTGTGTATTTTTTAGAACCATTGTCTAATAATTATGCATAAGATCAATAGCGTTCCTTCTTTCATTAATTTATCCAAAGAAACTATGTCTTTTCATAAAAACAAGTTGTGTACTAACCATAGGTATATTAAAGGATAAATATTCAACGTGTAAATTACTGCTATATTTTGTTACACGCAATTAAAATTTCTACAAGATATTCGACTTTCAAACAATAATGGAATTCGTTATGAAAGCGCAAAACAAAATTAATATTTAAGTCTTCAAACACTGTATGTAAATCTTGTTAAAAATTTGTTTTGTTTTGTTTTGTTTTTTTTTTTCATATAAAAAAAACCTAAAATTAAAATATATGTATTTTTCAAAGGATTTTCCCTTGAGGTCTGCACAGTTATTAACGTCATAAACATTAATTTAACGCGAGCAGTCTGGTGAAAAATGGTTTCTTTGGATTGTTGGCGAATACATATTATATTACACGCATGATTAGGTTGGATTTACGTGTACGAATGCGAGTCGTGTAGAGAAGGCTAGAACTTTTAAGCGACGCGATGAGCGCGGTCTGGGAACTCGGCTCAGCGCATTATGGCGATTATAAATAATTTTGACGAAAAGCGAGGTCGGCGGCAATCGTTAAATTATGTAATAACGTAACAAGCAAGTACACACGGAGACCGGCAGTTAAAACGCATTTCGGCGCGCGTCGTCAGAAAAGTTATAGAGGTATAATATGAGTATTTAATTTCTTTTCGTTTTGCATATTTTATATCGGTATGTCCCGGCACGGCCGGCCGCCGCGGAGTCCATAATTTGGATCGAAATGAGTTTTCAAATCTGGTTTTTTGTTTTTTTATTTATAAAAACACACGGACCATAACAGACTGTATAGTAGTATTTTTTACACCGTCTGTTACACGGGCACCAGACACGGTCGTACTGGAACGTATTGTAAATGTGTAAACACATATTCGAAAACCGACCGTTTCCGGTCTTCGTCTAATATATACGTATATACTCGTAGATATAAGAGCAAAACATTTAATTCGTTCGTGAAAACAAAAACGCGTCGTTCCGTGTAATATATGTAAGTATTCTTGCAGTAGAAAAAAGGGATTGGACGCGCGCTGCTCACATGTCCGACGAGTAGAATATTTTCATTTCATGTCTGCGAAAATCGGTAAATATTTATCAACTAATATTAGCATGTATTTATAATACATATATAAATATATATATTATATACAATAATAAAAATAATGTTTAAGTCTCATCCGACCGCTCGTCTGTGGCACATGCGTATAATATATACTAAGCCGTGTATTCTCGAACTAAGCTAGTATCGTCGCCGCTTGTGTTTACACGTCGTCGCCGCGTCTGGGCCAAATGTAAGTATTAAATGTTTGCGCTAGACAAAGAGTCGCGTAGTTTTTTTTTCAGTTTTTCATAGAAAATTTCGAAAAAAGACCCCCGGTCGTCAGGACGGTCGCGCAGGACCGTATTATATATTATAGTGTACCTATACATGCGTCAAGTCCCGCCAAGGAGAATTATTTATGAGTCCTCCGCGGCGGCGGTAACGGTATATAAGTACCGGCGCAGTGTACCTATGTATAATATTTGTGTGTGTGTGTGTGTGTGTGTGTGTGTGTGTGTATGTGTGACGACGACGTAATAGACGTCGTCTTTTTCAAAATGTCTGCAAACAAAATTATAATAAAATATACAATGGCGACGATGACGATGACTCCGGGCTATAGACTCGTCGAAAAGTGGTGGGGGTGATGATGATGGAAAACTATGGGTTTTTTTTCGAAATATTGCTGTTGTTTTTTCAAAATTTCAGACGTAGTCAATAGTCATTGACGTGTATTTAAATTACACAAGTCACAAATGAATGTATGAGCCTACAAAAATAAAGCTGGACGAGTAACTCTGCAGTTTTATCAGCCGACGAAGTTTTTCTATCAATCGAGTCATTCGCTTGGATTTAATTAATTAGATTAATTGTGAGTTAACTTTTTTATAATATAAATTTTTGTAAATTCAATACACCCGCAATAACACCACTATCCGACTCAATGATATACTTTTTGATCAGGACCATAACCTGGGAGGGTACGGTTACTATTTGTATCTTTCTGAATGAAAATATTAACACTAACTAGTAATTTTTAAATTTATTTAAATCAATTTTATTAATTTAATGCTGAACACCTTCACTCACTAAAAGTAATGAAAGAGGTCTTAGTGGTTAGTGCCCAAGTGCAAAATTTCTAAATACAAGTCTAGTTATTAATTTCATCATTTATTTAGCTTAAAAAATAGTTTATAATGATTTATATATAATATATTAGATACACATTACTGAAAAACGTTTATTAACTAGTATTCATCGTTATACCTTTAACAAAAAGGCCTGAAAAGGAACTCAAAAGAAAAAAGAAATTGCCATTTATACCACTTAGTACATTTCTGTGTACTTCAGTAAATACATTTTACATACAAGTTTGCCATAAATATATACATATAATCATAAATATGATATTTTTTTAAGAAAATAACTAGTCTTAAAATTAATTTGTAATAACAAAGTATTATTAAATATATAAATAATATAAATAAAAATCAAATTAAATAACTCACACCTGGAGTATTTTAAGAAAATACAGTGCAAACAATAATACTTGATATTTTCTATGAAAAAATGTTTTTTTTAAAATATTGCACTTATTTCATTACCACCTCTCTATCATAATCCTATCAACCTCTCCATCTCCACCACTATCTCTACCACTATCATTACCACACCTCCCACCACTCTACCAAATCCTATAAATTACCACTCTTACATCATTATTATAAATCTCTCTCTCTCAACTACCTCTTACCGTTTACATCACTATTCATATCACTCTTTCAACTACTTTTATCACAACTCTGACTATACTGACTCTATTCTTACATTTATTTATTTCTCTTACTCTTATACCACCTCTACTAAAACTACTTCCACTACCTCAAATCATTACTAATACCTCGAAGGCTCGAAAACTACCTCGATCTCAACACTATCATCAACTCTATTACGTTTCTGTTGTAATATGCTCACAGTAGCGTTAAAGTTTCATTGGATATGGTTTTAAAACACATTGGATAGCGTCACAAAAATAAATCTACTCGATAGTGCCTACGTCATGAACAATATGTAAAAAAAAATCCATTTGTCCCAGTTTAAAATAATTTAGAACTGTCAATGATGTTTAAACAACTTACTGTGAAATAAATTTCATAAGTGGACTTATTTTCCCTGCCGTTTGGTTCACGTCAAAAAAATTATTTCATCCCCAACTGATATTATGCTAAAACATTTGGTCCTCGAGAATTTTATTTATAACGACGCCACTCATAAACTGTGGTATTTATTTGTATTACCTCATATCATATTCATAAAATAAAAATATTACCCAACTTGAACTGATAGCAAATTATTAATATTTAACTGAATTCGATCAGTGTCGTATTATTTTAATATTTATCAAAACTTTTGTTCTAGATTTAATGAAAATCAACTATTTTTTTTTTTAATATTAAAAAATATAAAATGCAAAATAAAAATTTAATCGATTTAACTCATCTCGAAATTCACGTATTAGAGTGGTGGATAATCGAATGCCGCAGTTAATCCGCAAAACAATCTAAAAAAGACAAATTAACATGAAAATGTTTTAGAACAATTTATACTATTATTATTATTTTTTTTTTATAGGTACTTTTATTATTACATATTTTTGTATACTCGAACATTCATTTTACTTATCATATTATTATAACCCAATTAGAACGGTTCGTAGAATCATGATTTGCAAAAACAAATTTAAAAGATTTAATTGATTTAAATGGTATTATCATTCCATGGAAAACCACAGATAACTGAGAGTTTATTGTAATTTAATCATAATCGTTTTATCCTGTCTAAATACTGAAAAGCAAACAACTAACTACTTTAACGATGGCACATCATACTTACATATTAAACTTGGTAAGAAGTTTTTCGATTCTTTTGCATCGGGTAAATGGACGACGACAACGTCTGAAATAATTAAAGAACATACCGTGGTTATAGCCGTGGTTGGACAAGTTACAGTACATTATGTATTCAAGTTACCCTAGTTTTAGATATCTTATAGATAATAGTTTATAAGTTACACTTATCAAGAACAAGTTGTTATAGACTGCTTAACAAATTATTAGCAAAGATATGTAGGTATATAAATTAGTTTATAGCATGAATACAACTTTTTTTTAAAAATTTCAATAAAAAATGAATTTAAAAATATGTAGGTAGTGTGAAATTATGTTCCTACTCTTACTCTATGTTAAATCATATTAGAAAATCGAAAATACTAGCAACGTAAAATTATAATTTATAAAATTTAAAAGCTGAACATTTCACAAGCCAAATTCTATGCTAAAAATTATAATAGTAAATGTATACCTGTAAATTAAACTTCACGTGTTCTTCTTATCAAATAGCGAATTCAAACTGCGACACATCGCTCAAGTCTCACGCAGTAAGCACACAGCACACATAATCTGGAGTCAAAGGTCTAAGTAGTAGTAGCACAGATATATAGATAGTACTGGGGTGGGTGACTTGGGATTTAAATATTTGAACCATATTATATTGTAGGTGTTGTGGCGAAGCGGGAGAATCCGTTCGTTACGAATCCGCGGCGAACGTTACCACGGTATACGGGCGACCTTTACCTCGAACGACCACGATTGTCTTCTACGACCGCGTCTGGAACCGACAGCGTCGCATACGATTTTCTCTGCGTCACGGCAGTATCGCGTTGCCGTTGCCGTTGTCTATGTCGTCGTTCCTCGTCGCGTTATCCGATTTTTTCATCGAACCGCGGTGGTTTGAATTCAATCGCGAGTGCGCGAGTGTTTTCGATCCGTCAATTCTGCGATAGTGAGTGCCGGACCGGGTAGTGTACGAAAACGCGATGAAAAGAAAATCGTTCGCGGTTAAAGTGCTCGCAGACGGCAGTGAAAATTCGAACGGAGAAAACAAAATGGCCGACATCACCGGTGAGTACCCGTTTGTAATATTTTTATACTCGCAATTGATGTGGTTTCGGTTTTAAAGTTGGTTAGTACTTTGTTTTTAGAAAATCGAGGTCTCAGACATCTGTTTCTGATTTTGGTGTCTAATTTGTAACAGCCTCTTCGGAGGTGCATAATATACGATGTATAGTAATTAGCGGAATAGTAGAAAACAGGTTCTCGGCTTTTCAGATCTGACGTCTTGTTTCTCTTCTCGTACCTATTATATTGTATAATTTACAATACTAACGACAATATTATTTATTGCTAATCGATGAGTCGAAAATTCGAACTCGACCGTTTATCGTGGGCGCGCGCTTAACGGGCACACGACAATAACGATCTGGGAATAACTTTTTCTTCGAGTGAAACGTTCAGTCGCGTGACTTGTTATGACACGCGGAAAACGCGCGCGTACGTCGTGAAATTCCTCCGGGGGAAAAAAAAAAAAAATGAAAAAAGAATCGGTGTCGAAATACCGTCCGCGCACAAACGACTCGCCGCCACGGTCAATTACGATATTTCGGACGCGTACGAAAAGCGAATCGCTGCGCGCACGGAAACGCGGCACTGCGGGGCGCACGCGAAGACGTAATCATACGACGACGGGCGTGCGCGCACATACGTACCTACCGGGTGTAACCGCGTTTCGGATACCGCGCACGCATACCTCGGTTCACGCCGAAAACGTATTATTATCATTACGTGCACCTAGGTCATTTCCATTTTCCATTCCGCCGCCGCCGCCGACCACGGGCAAGGTCACGTGGCCGCCGAGCAGCACGCAACTCGCGGAGGCGACGGTGACGGCGGCGGCGGCGGCGGCTGCTGCCGATCTGCTGCTCGCCGCCGCCGTCTGGGTTCCGCGTTCTGGAGAACGATCGCGCGTGTTCCCCCCGGCAGCCGCGCAGCACGTCTCGGCGCGCCGCGTCAGTGGTGCCAACGCGACCGCGCCGGAGCAAGGGATGGAACGCGCGCGCGCGCGTCGCGTGTGTTGGCACGATCGTCGGCCCGGTCCCCGCGGTCGTCCGAGTTATTATTATAGCCGGGGGTACCGGTTCGGTCGGCCGGAGTGGCACCCGACGGACGGGCGGCGGCCCGACCGCGTAGTTCCGAATGTTCACGGCGACCGGCGACGTTTCCGTGGGCCGTTTCCGAAGCTCCGGGCGTCGTCGATCGTTTCGCCGTCGCGCGCGTCAAACCGGTGGCGGTGGGCGAGGGGGCGAGGGCCCTCACCCCGGTGCGGCGGAGGTATTTTTCCGGAGCAATTGCTCATTAAAAATTGTTGCGGTCGGGCGTGTGGGGCCCCGAAATACCTAGGCGTATCATGGAAATATACACGTACGAAAATAAAGCGTAAAATCCCGTTAATTATATTTCATAGGTTTATTGGTATATTACGCCGAAAACGTACGTCTTTCGATTGTAGACGGTCGTGTAGGTCGGTCATAAATTTATAATGTACGTATTATTAGGAAAACACAGATAAGCTGGTCACATAATATCATAATATTATACAGAATTCTTTGACGGTCCCCACTGTCCCACAATATTGTATACGAATTATAAAATGTTACAAGATTAAGGCCGGCGCCACACTAGAGCGGTTTCGACGCGCGGTTTCGACGCGCGTCGAAAACGCGAGATGGAAATGCATACATGTAAATGGAGTGCGCCAGACTAGCGCGTTTTTGACGCGCGTCACCGCTTGCCACCGCTGCCTGTCGCGGTTTTGCGTTTTGAACGCGTTGACGCTTGGAACTGTAACACATTGTTTTATATGGTATGCGACATACCACAGCGGTTACGACGCGTTTAAAAGTTCGTTTAGTTTTAGTTTTTACCGTTCTTCCCAGTTTTTTTTTTTGATTTAATTTAATTGATTTAATTTATTTGAATATATCAATATGATTGACATTGATATTTTGATAAACGAAGTGGAGAAGGAAGAATGTCTATGGAATATCAATAATAGTAGTTATATGGACAAACATTGTAAAACCAAGGCCTGGATAAATGTAGCCAGTGCTGTTATAAAAAATTGGGATACATTTTCGCTTTTAACGAATTTATATAATAATCGTAATCCATACTGAATAAACAATTTCAAAATAATTTTAATTTAATATAGATAAATAAATAAACAACTTATAATAAATATGTATATTTGTTAGTCGTTACTACTTACTTTCAACTTGCTTATACTTGCTATAAAATTCGAAATAACTACAAGACGAGACTACAATACTAAGACGATAACTACAACTACTAGAGGTGCAAACTGCAAGACAGCGCAAGACCGAAACATCAACCCAAACAGGTTTGAGCGCGTAGTGAACGCGCGCAAACCGCGCTAGTGTAACACGTGCATATCGCGCGTTGAAACCGCGCGATGGAAAACCGCGCGTCGAAACCGCTCTAGTGTGGCGCCGGCCTAAGTCGATAAAAGTCGACTTCAAGACAACAATAATTATTATAAGAACTACAAAAAAAAAACTTTACGAAAAATAAAACTGTAATTATTACCTTTATATTATACAATACGGGCCGATTCTCAACGCGCGGGGGAGGGGTGGGTACCTTGTGTACATTCTTGCTCCTCTTCAAAAATTAATTCACACGTCACTGGCGAGGGGTGTTGGCGATAAGGCCCCCGACCCGAATTTTCGTTACGTAATATTCCGTTATTGTTTAATACATGACTGTTGTATAATATACAATTTACAGTGTAATTCTACATTTCTTCGAGTTAAATGTGTTTGTCGCCTTGTCGGTTCCCGCTAGAATTTTACACGGTACAAATCTGTCATGAATTGTACGTCTATCAGTTTGGTCTCGGTCGGCCGAGTGTACTATTGTACGTTGTTATGCATAAATATGTAATTTTTTTTTACGATTTCCGACTTTGGCTTAAAATTAATTTTAATGTTCCCATCGAAAAGTAAAAAAACATGCGACTTGGACGAGTTTCGACTGTTTATTAGTTATGAAAAATCGCGTCCGACACTTGACGATATATTTCGTTATAAGTTAATTATAAGTTAACGTTCGATAAGTCAAATTACCAAAGAGATAAAGCAGAAAAGTCATTATATCTGATTTCAATGTTCGAAGAAAAAATATATTTTGAAAAATCCCTGGAATTCGCCGCCGTGACAGACGACGATTTGAAATCAAGCTCGACTCAAATACGAGTACTATATTATACATATGCAATAATGTTATCTACGGTCCGGCACGGTTATAGCGGCAGACGGAATTCGACGAAAACCAAAGAGGCCAGCCGGGGCGGTAAATTGCGTTCACGGGTTAATTCCGAACCTCGCGTGATACCTGTTTACATTTTCATTATACCGTGGCGTTTCGTGTTTGTTTTACATCGGAGATTATTCAAAGCCGTTGTGCCAATAAAGACGACGCCGGTTATTCGCGACGTCGAAGTTACGATATTGCGGTCATATTTAAAATCATCACGACAACAACAGGTGGGTAATCAGTTACCAGCTGCGCGGGGCCTAGAGTCGAATGTATTTTACAATAAGCGCGGTATCGTTTAGTTGCGTATTGTTGTTTCGGTAACGGGCTAAAATTTCGAAATATTACTTTGTAATCGGTATGCCGTAAACTATGACAACGTGCGGTTCAGCCAATCGGGAGGAAGTGATTTGAAGTACCCGACACGGCGAAGCGTAGAACCCATTCGGTCCGGTTCCGCACGGTCTTCCGCCGCATTTGCCGGGTGCTCGGAGTTGACCTCGGATTCGTTATTGGTCCTCTGACGCTTGGTGTGCTAACGTTTCAAGTCAAAAATATTTTCATCATACGTAGACACGTGAGACGGTGATGGTGGAACCAACGCGAAAAAATAAAAAATGACTATTTATGAGTTAAATAGTTTGTTTTAAGCATCAATGAATTTATTGAAAATCAAAACATAACGTTCACACTCCACCGCAAACAGTAAACCGAGTTTCACCTTTAAGTGGGTTTCATCGCCTAGGCGGATTCTCACCGATCGACGGGCGGCCGCGTTTCGGATCGGTTAGCCTTCGGAAATACGCTACCCGACGACGCCGCCCGGACGAGAGCAACGCGGCGGCGGCGGCGAGACCGATTCATCAGACACCGGTGTCGAAACGCGACGAGTTGGTTACGATGTGCGTCAGTGTTCGTGCGGGACCGGTTGCCAGCGGTTCGTTTACGTGAGTGTGTGCGCACGCGCGAGTTTCAGACGTCGCCGACGACGGACCGCGGTGTTCGGTGGTTTTTTAGTGTTTATTTTTTCCCTCTTTTACTCGACTGTTACGCTCGGTTTTTTTTGTTCTTGGTTTGTGTTTTTTTTCTTTTTTTAGTGTTTAAACACCACCGTTTGTCGCGACGTTTTTATATTTCCGGCGGACGTGTCTGCGAGGAGGATCCTTCGCTGTGAATAGGTAAGTACTTATTCGTTTTATGTATTATACGACATTAATGTTTACAAATGTTCGCCCCCCTTCATCGACTGAATAAAGCGCGCGCGTACAGCCGAAATGCAGATCGGTGACGCGTTTTTAAGCAAGCCCGGTAACTATTTATTTACCTAGGTAATATTCGGAAAATCTCACGAGTCCGAAAGGTTTTTTTTAAAATGTATTTTGGTCCGAGGGGCCTACCCCCAGGGTTTACGAATGTGTACTTTGATTTTCATCCCGTGAGCCCCCTTACACAAAGTACATTGGTCGGTACGATAACCGTGGTCGCGATAAGGCAGATATATTCATAATAATTTACACCGCCAGTTTTCGAAAATCCATTCGAGGGAGATCGAAAATTTTTATTCGCCGTGCGATTATTTCGGAAAACTTCAACTCCGGAATAGGTTCGCATTATTTATTCATAATCTCCGTAAACCACTCATTCTAGGCTTTTAATTAAGTCTCCCTGCTCGCCCTTGTCGTAGGTGGTGCGGTGGCTCTCGTATATGTATATACGATATACCTGCATTAAAATTGCATTAATTTTTAATTGGTAACCGTAGTCATTCGAATTTGATATTCAATTAATTTCCTGAAAATACGTAAATCAAATAACGAATAAATGGTGTATTAATTATAATAATAATAATTGAAATACAAACATGAAATGTGCGCCAGAATATAGGTAGGTACACGTTGATAAAAATTTAATTTTTACCCCGTATTACCTTTAAAAAGTGACTAAAATAATTGTTAAACATCCATTTTGTTTTGGAATAATGTATTATTTTTTAATAAAATACATGACAACATGCTCAAGTTTTGTGAAAATCGGAGTGTATGAAGTTTATTTCGTTTTAAAAGATGTACCGTATTTCTATCTTTCTTGTTAGTGGTTTCTAATAACAATAATAGGATAAAACAGGATTGATACAGGATAAAATGATGAAAAATAGCGACATTTTTAGTAATAATTGCTATTTGTTTAGTTGACGAATGGTTTTGTATATATATATATATATATATGTATATATTATATACACGAGTTGTAGATATTTCCTATGTAAGATGTTCAGAACTTGTAGATATTAGTACCTCGGCTTCCATTCTCTAAAAATATAGGAGGTTAAATGAAAGAATATATTTATCTTTATTCTTTTGAATAAAAGATTTTTGACTTTGAAATAGTCAAATAAGAAGAATATTGTTTCATTAACTGTGTACGAACGTACCTACATAATTAAATTTATCTATTAACTAAGTAGAAATTGTTAGGTATATTTTTTACAACTTTATTTTTCCTTAATTGAAAATAATTATCTAAATTCGAGAAGATAATCGAAGTTTTCAGAAAACAAACTTTTTTCTATTATTTATTATATATCTATTGCTCATTATTGTTATCTATGGCCTATGCTGTATAATGTAGGTATGCTTATCTGAGTATGGTTTATTGTTTTACGTAATAGTGAAATATTAAATAATTAGATAACTATAAAATCGATTACACTTTTAATTTATAATATCTATTGATAAATTTAGTAAGCTACAGTATGTCAGTATATTTAGTAATTGTCAAATGAGTTTAGTTAAACAAAATGTATTACATGTTCCGAGTATATGAGCATTATTCAAATAAAGTTTCAGCAAATGATTATAAGCATTATTATTTTAGTAGATTATATTTTTTCAATTTATTTTTACGAGATAATATATTTTAAAATTATTGTAGTTTGAGACGTTTAAGAAACTTACCTTTGCATACTTAAAACGATATAACGAAGTATACTTACTTTTAAAACTATTTTAATACTAATTTTCATTTCGTGTTCTATTGATGGTATTAAAAAAGTTTCGACACATCAATATTTTGCATTTTAATTCTTAAACGTTATTTTTAAACATCAATAAATTTGTATTTGTGTTTAGACATTGTTGATTATGGATTATTCCATTATTTATTTATGTACATTCATTATTATTATTTCTAAGTATGATATTTTTAAGATTTTTAATCATGCAGTTAATACATGGAAACACTAGTTGGGGTTCAATGTTGTGTCTATTGAAAATATGTTTTGTTGTGTGACGATTTTTTTATAATGTACATATTCTTATAACAACCATAATAATTGATCCTTAACTATAAATCTAAAATATTTCCGTAAAATTCAATATTTCTGTGCTTCATAGCATGTATAATATAGCTATTCTTTATGCGGTGTAGTATAAGTTTTTTTTTTGTATTTTTGAACCTAGTTGAATTTGAAAGAAATCAGTTATATTGTACTATCAGGTTGTTATCGTCATTTATAATATTTATATTTTGGATGGTATAAACTATAATCGCTTATGGTAAAATATGAAGTCTGGTGGTTAGAACACTTCAAAAACTGCACGTGACTGTATTATGGAGGGGGACAGTGGATTTTCAAGTAGGCTGTACATTTTACTATTATACTGATGCTGGTAGATATATATTAATGTTTCTGTCTTTAATAATGCGAAAAAATACATTTTTGTTAGTTAAACTGTCCTTTTTTTATTTTAAAAATACACAGGAAGAATTTTCATACTTTTTGCACATATTGTGAAATATTTTTTCTTTAATAAGTAAATATGATAGAAAATAATATATCAAAAAAGTTTTATTGTTTGTTTATACGAAGTCAATCATTTGGTTGCAATGGTTGCTTTTTTCGATATTTTTAGACCCAAGTTCTGAATGAATTTTATATGTTCACGTAACTTCTGTTGGTTTTATTTCGTTAAAAATCATGCACGGGTTCGCGTTATTACTACCTACCGCGTTACTATATACGAGTATTGTTTATTATTTTTATTTTTACTGCTTTTGATGGGGATCAACTGTTATGATCAGAGATCGATAACGGCGATTCAGGATTACTTTTTCGGGATTTTATGGCTATGCTATAAAATATATAGGTTTATATTAAAATTTTATTGATTTTTTTTGTTGTAAATATTTTTAAAAATTATTGATAGGTAGAATAATAATTATTCATTATTTTATTTCGTAAATGTAATTTTCAATATTTTAGTATACTTTAATTATTGAATTTAAAACAGAATTCAACGACATTTGAATAAACATGGTTTTGAAGTAGCCCATACTTGAAAAAAATATGTCAATGTTTATCAATTTATTATGCGTTATTGAAAATATTATTGCATAATATACCATTTATTATTTTTTATTTTTTTTAAACTTATCATTTTTATAATTTTTGTTTCAAGACTTTTATTCAATATACTATTCAGATTATCATATAGGTTAGTTTTTGTTCGACGTAATATCTATAATCCGAAATTCTAAAACAGCTGCCACACCGAAACTGAATTTATATAGGCTGCAATGACGGCGACGAATCGATTATATTACCTATAGTATGTTTTATATTGGTTGTGTTTCCAGTCGAAAAGTGTTCACAATAAACACGTATCCTAAATATAGTCGCAGGGTTGTAATTGAGGATTCTAACAGTATACCGAGTATATATTATTTGCGTGCGTTCTTTGGTTTATTGGTTTCAAATATCTGCGAGTTCGCTGAACGTTATAAAATGTGCAGGTCTGTAAAGTTTTGTATTTAAATATGTACTAAAATACAAAAATTGGTCGAATTGTACCTAATCATTGTTATTTTATTTCATTATTAGGTGAATTTTAAATTGTTCTTTAGTAAAGATTTTCATTTTGATACTTAATTTGCTCAAGTTTTATTGTTCATGACTCATGATTAATATCGTATTAAAGTATTATGTAATATTAAACATGATACTTAGCTAGGTATTCCAATTGATTTTTATTTTTTTTTAGGAAATTTGTTTTATATTGCTAATATTTAGTTGTTTTAATTATCAGAAGATAATTAATATAAATTACCTACAGTATTTTATGTTTTAAGTAATTAAAACTTTTATGATCGAAATGTATAAAATTACTTACTGCTTAAAATTTAAATTTAAAACTCTTAATGGCCATCTTAAATCAAAGAAGCAACATGATTTAAACGTGTATGAAGAATGTAATACAATTCTGAAAACTTGTGAATGGTTATTATATCTATTATTTATAACTAAAATTATAGGCAGCAGGTGTGTTTTGTGTGTTGCTATTATTTCACCACCCATAAAAATTGTGACCTTAACAAATTCGTAATATTCGTTTGTATGATATATTCTTAAGAAACGTAATTATATTTTTTGTTGAAGATATAATTGAATAATTTTAGGTTTTTTCCCTGTTTTTTTATGGATAGATGTATAATATTCACATTAAGTATTAACTAATAGCGTATCACATAATATACCAAAGGATATTTTTGATTAAATATTGGCAGTAGATACTTCGTGTGGCCTATGTAAGTTATTATACTTTTTTGGTTACTAAGTGTAAAATATTTTTATTGCCTATTATTTGCAAATAGTATTCTATTAATATCGCATGTATTCCTAATCAAAATATCTATTCGAATCATGATGTTTAGTATATTTTGATTCGTTACTCGTTTAATTACAGTCGTTAAATAATAGATAGTGTGTTTTATAAAATGTAATGGTAAATATAATGATATAATGCTGTAACGTCTAACAAATGGGAGTGCATTAAAAAGATTTTGTTATAGTAATTATTTTCATATTTTTTTCTTTTGTTTAGATAGATACTAAATTTTGAATTAATATTTATGATAAATATTGTTTTTAATTATTGATAGGTACCTTATTAATTATAATTTCGTTGTAGACACTGACTTACTGGCTACTTAAACATTTTTTGAAATATAAATCATCGAAGTAGTTAATACGATTTTTACTATATAATTTGAAATTAATTTTTGGAGTTTAAGTCACACAGTTAAACTGTATCTAAGTACATAGAGTAATGTAAAATGTACTTTAGTGACTCTTATTTCAATTAAATAACTTTAAAGTTTTCTAATTTTATCTTTTAGTATACATTAAGTTGTATTATCGATGTAAAATAAACATAGATATGAATAGCAGTATTATTTTAGCTTTCAAAATATTATAAAAATATCTGTTCATATATTATGTTACATATATATTCAGTGTTTTAGATACCATATACACTTATAATACATACTATTAATTAAATTTTTTTATATATTGATTATATACCTTCTTGGTATAATATAATCATTTTGTAGTTTTGTACATACATCTGGACAATTATTATTAAGATTATTTAGTTACATATTTTATAAAAGTAGTTTATGTCTTTAGTTTGATTGTATATTCAGTATTGACATTTGACATAGCAAAAAATGTAACAAAATTAAAATTTATAGTCTTGTTAATTATTCGAAAGTGATAGCCTTAATATGGTGTAATGATGCATAAATTAACGTTTCAGCCTCGAGTCAATTAGCTGCACATATTTATTGGGCTTGTCAAAATTATTTCTTTATCGAAAACCATTGCAATGGTAGAATGATTAGTTAAACATTTATCATTGTGAATAATGAAGTGTTAATTCTTTGAAAAACGACAATTTTATCTACTATATAAGTAATTAATTGCTGGTAGGTATATGAGAAAATATTACATAAATACGTGTATCTAGTTCTAGTAGATATTCTGTTCAGAATCCAACAACAATTTATTGAATTCATAAATATATAATAAATAAGAATTTTCATAGTTAAATGAATATAGGCAGTATTTACCTATTTTTAATTGTTCAATTTATTTAGTTGTATTTTCCCTAGATATTTTTTTGTTACCTAAATATGGATTAAAGAAAAAAAAAGCTGTTGAATGCTAACACTGTTAAATGTTCACCGTCATTATGACTCATGTAGACAGCATAATAGAAAATTATGTTTTATCAGGTAAATTTGAAGAAGAAAGGCTCCCCAAGGCCCAAGATTGAGTACTATAGCCACCCCTGTTCTCAAGTCGATAGGTTAGTACTATATATTGGATAAATAAACTCCTTACAGTGATTTCTTTTTAGAAAATCTATTACGTTAACAGCATTTGCTTCAATAATATTATAAATACAACAACAATAACCGTTTTATTGGATCTTTTTATTTCCTTATTCTTTATTAATTCCCTTTCTATTATAGCCTTATTATATGTAAGTATTAGGCGTATAATATAAGTATTATATATTAAGTACTATGTAGTTGTATGCATTCATGAATGTATTGAATAGAAGTTATATAAAAATGTTACAGTTGAAAAGTTGAAACTACTTTGAACATTTTTAAATACTATTAACATTACAATAATAACATTTTTTGTCGAGCACGTCTCCAGCGTAATTTAAGACTTAGAAGGGTCAATGTCAAATGATTCGTGTTAACTGAATGTAAACAAGTGTTTAATAAGAAAAAAATTAAGACGGAGGAAACGGGTAATACTCACGTACGAAGCATTACTGTTATTATTGAATTTCGTGGCTTGAAATGAATTATGTATTATATATTAGATTTTAAAACATAATTCCATGTACGGATCATGTATAAGAGTATAATGTAATACAACCAGTTCAAATTTACTCAGTCTCGGCAAAAAAAAATAAAAATATATATATGTGTAAAGATTTTTTCAAATAATTCGGAGAACATAACATTGAACATTTAAGAATATAAGTTATAATCTTATTTGAATAATCCAGATGTCGCATCTGTTGGGTTACTTTTTTTCCTATTGTTTGATATTATTTATATGGATATGTTTATATTGAACTTATGCTTCTGATTATATTGTTGCCAAAAACGTGCACTGCCATATTGGATGTCAATGACAATAATGGGTATACTTTAAAACGCAAACTTGCCCAATTATATGGTATTGTTCAAACACGTAACAATGGGAGTCATATATATATATAAGGTCATTTAAAATTATTTTCGTATTTCTTAGATGTGTTTTGTTGATACACGTTATCTAGTAACCTTGTTTAGAATATTTTTGAAAAGCGAATGGAATCTACGTATTCTTTTACTTGCACGTCTTAGTGTTTACTTTTCTATAGGTATACAAAGAGATTCACGAAAAACTTTGAATATTGTCTTAATTGATTTCCACAAATTTTTATTTTTAATTAGTTCATAATAAGCGTGTTTTGCACATAATTACAGAATACGTTTAAGGAAAAGAAAAACGATTGAATTGAATTTATTTTAAAATTAATTATAAATACATTTAATGATCATAAAAACAAGTAGTTATTTAAAAGACTCGACAAAATTTAATGAATTACGTTTGACATTTTAACCTAAAATATTTTGTATGTATTTTTTAAAAGAGCACCAAGTGTGTTGTATAGTAAATACTCGTATTACTGTATTTTTGTCATCGTAAAGTAACGATCTATTTCAATAATATAAAGATTTAAATATAAGTTACGTTATTTATTATCGTGGGCGTAACTAAAACATTTAGGGGCACATTGTTTCTTATACATAATACAGTATTTGTTCCGTCGACTTGAAACAAAAATAACTATAGTGGCGGCTTTGGTAGTAAGGCGAGAAAGGCCTCATCCCACTATTAACTTGCATTTTACCTTTTTTGTTTTATTCGAATTAATATAGCGTATCAATAAACAAAGAGATATGGCATTTTATAAAACTTAGTTCGTTATCTGTGATCATGAAAAGATTGAAAAATACTGCCGCGTTTAAAGTTCAAATAAATAAATAAAACAAAATCTATAGTTTTTGTCACATTACATACTATCTGGTTTACATAATAGTAATTCCGGTAATAGGAATAATGAGGTGAAATCCATCCGGATGAATATTGTCGGATTTCTGTAGTAGACATTTATTGTTTCAGTCTTGTTCGAATCGTAGTCGGATGACGTCGTTTAAAATATTTCGTTGATTTATTCGCCGTTACATGAGTGCGACGTTGATTTTTTTTGCCAAGCATTGATTTCATTATATTTCAAGAGCGTTATGCATCTAAATTCAGTTAGGTACTCTGATGGACACTACAGTTATAATGATGCAAACGCCGTTTGAACATAGAAAGTCAAATGATAGAAACTAACGACCTCTCAAAACTGACAAACTTATTTGTATTTTGTTATTTTATTATATAAAATTTGCGTGATTATTACAGTTTAAAGTCAAGGAGAATAGTCAACAGACGATATTCGCATCGAAGGTAATTTTTTTACTCTATTATTTTTACTTCCATTTTTAACTCCATTATTTTAACGTGTAACTTTTGCAAAAATAAGTCGTCTCATTCAAAAATTACAGTCAAAACCGCTTCTGAATATATAATATAATTTAATAGTTTAATATGATTAAATTGTAGATTAAATAATCAATTTTTTTTTTATTATCACTAAATAACCATCGTGAAACATGTATGTTTTCGATTGTTTCGTGTAATTTATTGTTTTTATGTTGTTTTAAGTTGTACGGAGTAAGGGATTTAAATGCAAATTGAATTTCTTTATAAGAGTTCTGAAATAATATTTTTCACGCACAAATTCGTTTTGTGCATGGTAAAATTAAAATGGTTAAAATCGTGTTGTGTATTTTTAAATTTTTGTTTTATTTTTAATGGTATATTCTTACTTAATATGCCTATTTAATTTTTTTAATGAATTAAAATTATTTAAAAAAAGCTATAACAATTTATTTTTCTAATTAGAAATGATCTATTTCAATAAAATATGTATAATTGTTCTTTTACCTTTTTGATAATATTACATTGATTCTAAATTTACAAAAAAAAATCAAAAGAGCAATGCTCTCTTAGATTTATAATTTATCATCGACTCATTATCAAATGATTAAAACTTCTTGGAATCCGAGCAAAAATGATTCGTTAAAAAGATCATAATAAATACGTTTAATTTTTTTTCTCAAACTTTTTTGAAGTTAATTTATAAAATCTATAAAATCAATCACTTGAAGTGATATACCATCTCACGGAATTTTTTTTTCTGCTTTTAATGATTCTACCATTGCTTTGGCTGCAATTCAAACAAATCGATTCTGATCTGTGTCACATACCCGCTACGTTTATCCCACCTCTTTTATGCACTAGCACTTTATTTACATTAAATTATTTATTCAACGAATACATTATTCATGAATATGATGAATATTTTGAAGTACATACCTATATTTCTCATTATTTTAGACTCTTACATTTTACAAGTTTAAATAGAAATGACACGATAGTATAAAAGCTGTTATATTTAAGTAACCACCTATTGATGTTTTGTATTTTTGGTATTTAAAGATTTTTGTTATAATTTGTTAGCATCGTATACAATTTTAAATTCAAATAAACATACGAGTATATTATACATTCATTAATTAAATTTGAAAATCAATATTATGACAGTTTACTAGATTAACGAGAACGTTCTTTCGAAATATGTTTGATGAAATTACGAAACTAGCAAATCATTTGAAAAGTAATTAAAATTGAAATATCATCGTGTCATTTTACTATGATATATAATAATACTAGGACAAAAGGCTCTAGACTTTTTCATTTTTGTTGGCTGAACAACTGACGCATTGATGTTGTTCACAGCCATAATGAATACGAATATAGAGTATTGGATTAACAGACAACAGTCTTGGATTTTCTTTCGAGTATTTTATCGAAAATTACATTTTACAATTTCTACACAGATCTTTAAATCGAATGTCTGATATAAGTCATATTAACATGTGTTATGTGTTGGTGTAATTGAATAATTGTTGAATTCATTTCTTAGCTTATTTTATTTCGTATGGGTTTATATTATCATTGACGCTAAAATAAATATTATAAATAAGTACCTAATTATTATTATTATTATTTAAATTTATTTTAGTCGAATATATTTTGTTATGTGATGTATAAACAAATTACGAAATTATACGATATATGTTCAATAGGAACTACGTTATGAATATTCTAGACATTGAAATGTTAAATACATCTTAATGTTTACATTAATTAATTAATTATGACTCGTAGTGAAAACCCATTAGTTTTGTAATGTTTATTTCACACGAAATTAAAAGTCTAAAAATGTGGTTTGATTTATTTTTAGCTAAATGTAATTTTATGTGTAAATCACAATGAAAACAGAAAAAAACAAAATAAAAATCTAACACGATCGCATATGGGTAGATCTATTTTCGCGTTAGGTAACAGTTTTGTGTTTCAAAGTCATTAACTATTATGTTTCACTGCTCTAGTTTGAATGCATTTGTTTTAAATAAATGCGGTCAATGTACGTTTAACGTAAATAATCAAATAAAACGATTTGATTATATATATTTGTATTATATTTGAATAGTATAAAATTTAAAAGTTCTAGTTTAAAACTGAGTTCTATATGAAAAAATTCAATAAATAATATTCGCATTCACATGAATTATAAAGTATAAAAAAAAATGCCTTACCGCATGATACTCGTATTTTTATAAATTCAAAAGACTTTCTAAAGAATAATTTTCGTTTTTTTTTAACTTTAAAATATTGAATTACATTGAAAATAATTTTCCTAGTAATTAATTATGCATTGTTTGTTAAAAAAATTTAATATCTTGTCTGATTATACAAGGGCACAAGGAATCTCACAGTGTTTGTCTCAGTTTATAACTTTTTTCCTAGATAACATTTTAAAATAGCATTTTTTAAATTATTATTTTACTGTAAACCAAGGCCATATTTTTAGGAGTGTTTAAACAAAAAAATTTTTATTTTCATCGTGATATTTAAAAGCGCCAAGCTTAGCTCGATTGGCTTGGTTTTTCTAAAAAGTTTAAATGTAGGCAACTAAAAAAAAATTATCAACTGAAAAAATAATTACAATTTAGTGAAAAATTATGAAATTGACTTATTATCGATTAACAGAGCGTTGTATGAACCATAAAAAAAAAAACGGTCCAGTTTATTCTTTAACATTTTTTGTTTTTTTTGATAATAGAATGTAAATCTTGTCCATTTATTGTTTTGAAACTCTAACAACATTGATAACTGGCCTGATTATTTCCAACTTTGCTTTATAACAGAATACGAGTAGATTAAACTATTTTTTTGAATACATATTACATGTATTAACAAAATTATTATGTTATTAAATTATTATCATTTTATTTTCTCCCTAGTTGTACAATGTACAGTTATATTTAATTCTTGCTAAATTAAAATGAATATTTACTAAATAAACATTTAAAATATTATCAAAAAAAAGTAAATATTTGTTAGAATTTTAATGCTTCCACTGCCAATTCTCTGAATGTTTTAATAATTTATATTTTATACTACATGTTATAAACTTATAACTTATATTTTATTTAAATAAAACTCATTACGAAATTTAAAAAAATTACCTGAAATTCTTTACTGGATGTTCTTTTCCAAATTAAATCAATCATGATATCGTTTGTGCAACATAAGACTATTATATTATAATAGATTATTCTATTAACATTGGAAATACCTTAAATTTCAGACTGGATCATACATCATTATTTATGTCGTGGATATTATTGTTGATCTTATGATAATATTCAAAGATATTTTAGACTTACAGTCAAAGAGTAGATAATTTTGTATTTTTTTATTGTTTTATTGGTGAAATTATCGTTTAAATTTCATTTTTTATTACATTTTACATACTAGTTACAGGTAACTTACAGGTACTTCATTTGTTACAGGTATTTTCATTTATTTTTTCGAGTGCTATATTGTATAGTACTTATCTATGTAGAAAACAAAAATTCTTGCGATTTTTTCTTTGATGTTTATTATCAAGTACTATATTGTGCCAGTATTTTGAGATGGTATTGTTTGTTGTTGATGAATGATAGGTTATATAATATATAAAAATTTTAAATAGTTACATCAAACACTGGCGTCTTTTTAATGATATGTAGGTTTTTGATTGTATATGCTATGATATTTTGAACATGTTCATATTATATACGTACATGTTATTTTGTCTACTCTGCCTTATCCAAAGAATACAGTGTACATATGTTATACATATGTACATATGTTATATGGTTGTACACATGGCTTAATTACGATTTGTTATAATTTAAACCCTTTGCAAGTAATCTTATCAAATTTTTAGGACGTTTTATTTCACTTGGAAATAAATTGTTTCGCGACGTGATGTAGCAGTTATTGTGCAACATATAATATAAAGTAGTAAATTTATAAAGTTATACGCAAGTATTGTAATAATTATTTTTTTCTCATTATTTGTGCTCAATGTCTTAATTATTTGTATACGTAGGAGATCTGTTATTTTTAACACACACAATATACACAAAAACACAATCTGTGTACAGTCGATTTTTCGAACCGTCGCGTCGTCGTGTGTGTCGTGATATCTCGCGCTTGGTTGATTTACGACTCACATCCCCTCTAGTATCCCCTCCCGGACGAATTAAAAATAACGACAATAGTTTGTGAGTTTGGTGTACGTGTGATATCTGTCAATGCGCCCATTCGTCACGTCGAGGACTGATCGTAACGGATGGTATCATAATACTATATACGTATTTATACAAGTAAACGAGTACGTGTATAATATTGCATACCTAACGCGTCGTGTGTGCCTGTCGTAGGCACACAGTCAAACGAAGCATTTAATAATAAATCGTCTTGGCAAATATTAAAAAATCAAAGATCTCAATATTTAATATATATATATTTTTGTTTGTAATATAAGTGTTTTATATTTATAATATTTTATTATATTTGTTTTGTATTTTAAACAAATATTTCATTTAAGCCTTAACGCACAAAATATTATTAAAAGTACAGCGTAGGTATTTACGCGAACAAATAGTGTTTTTTAAAACGGGTATAAAATTTTAACCGCACGAAAACATTGTTTCCGGCTTAATATAAATATTATGAATATTGAAAAAAAATCACAGTATATGCTTCTCATCTCCTCCCCCGTTTAACCACTCCCGAACTGTACGATTTGTTATGCTAATGAAAAGTGTGATCAGTTTTTTTTGTTTTTTATTTTTTTCATGTGAGCCAGTTGTTCCACGCGTCTCATGAAATCGGCCGATCGATAAGGCACGAAAAGCCAAGGCACAAGGGCGGCTGAATAATGGGACCGGCGGTGGCGACGGCGACGCCCGAATCGTCGGACACCGGCGGTAACAGCGGCACCAAAACCAAGGGCATAAGGCGTTTGCTGACGCCCTCGATATTCGTCGGCGGCGGCCATAAGAACAAGGTGGCCAACGCGACGGCGAACGGTGGCGGCGGCGGCGGTGCCGCGTCGTCGCCGGTCCACCACAATAGGCTGGGCAAGACCATAATCGAGACGGCGTTCGTCGGCAACAGCACCAGCACCAGCACCAACAACAGCAACAGCAGCAGCAGCAACAACATAAGCAGTAAAAATATCAGTAGCAGCTGCAATAGCATCATCAACAACAACAACAACAACAACATCAACAACAGCATCAACAGCATCAACAACGGCCTCGACTGTGCGGGAATCGCGGCGTACCGGCCGCACCAGCAGCACCGCGTTCATTATCTGCAGGGGTTCGACCGGCACGCGATGCTCGACGAACACCACCGGTCCCGGAGCGTCAGTCCCGGATCGTTCGTCCGGGACGTGAACGCCAACTACGGCCGTCGGGCGGACAGCGTCTGTTCGCTGGCGTCGTCCGCGTCGTCCGCGTACGCGATAGGCCCGGCGATGCGACAGCAGCCGTCGCCGTCGCCGTCGTCGGGCAGGCGATCCGCTCCAATCATACCGTACTCGCAGTACTACACCAACCGGAACGGCGGCCCGCAGCAACAGCAGCAGCAGCAGCAGCAGCAGCAGCAGCAGCGACAGCGACAACAACAACAACAACAACAACAACAACAACAACAACAACAGCAACAACAACAACAACAACAACAACAGCAACGGCAACGGATGCTGCTCATGCCCGTGAGCGCGCAGGTCAAGATAACCACGCCGCCATCGTACACGTCCGCCGTCCACCAACAACAACAACTACAACAGCGCAGAGCGGTCGCGGCGATCTACGGCAACGTGCCCGCCCAGGTCGACCGGACCCCGTTCGCCCGGGGAGCCGTCCACCGGTCGACCATCGGTTGCGTTCGCGATTCTCCCAAACAGTCGACCATCTACGAGACGGACGAGGACGCGGTCGCGACGGCCGCCGCCGCCGCCGCCGGTCCGAAGAGATTTCAACCGATTTTCAAACGAGGCACTCTGCAACCGGCCACGACCGAAGATACGATGACGCCGACGACCAGCCCGAAGAGAGTGAGCTTTTCGCCGCAACCGGGCGCGCACCAGTCCGAACCGCCCGCGTACTGGCCCACGAAAAAAGGTCCGTCCGCGCAACCGCCCACCCGTCGACGCATGGCCGACTTCTCGCCGACGGCCGCGGCGGACCGCCCGTTGCCGCCCGTGCCCGACAGGAGTCCGTCCACGTCGGTCGTCTACGGCACGATCCGCGGCGCCAACGGTCCGAAACAGCACCAGACGATGGTGGTGCAGCAGCAACGGGCGCAGCAGCAGCAGCAACTGCAGCAGCGGACACAGCAACAGCAACTGCAGCAACGGGCGCAGCAGCAGCAGCAATATCGGTGGTGTTCGCCGTCTCCGTCGCAACACCATTATCACCAGCAATCCGGGTCCGAGTCGGGCAGCGAAGCCGGAGAAGTGCAGCGCATACTAGATGCCAAGAACGTTCGTCTGACCATCGGTGAGTACATTATAATATTACGCGTAATATTTTTTGCTATTCGGCCGTTAAAAAATTTGAATTTGGTCAATTTTAACCGGATTTGCGGGTTGGAGCGGCGTGAAAAAATGTTACCGATTTTACCGGTCCTAAATTTCACTCCATTGCAGCCGTTGTATAATTTATTCGAAATAATTATGATTACGTTTTATACGTGTCCGGTTCAGCGTCTTCTTTTCAACATATTTCGTTTGAAAAGTATAAAATTAACGTTTAAGATTTGACTTGTTTTTCGAAAGAAACCGGTCAATGAATTATCACTATCATGGGGTAAAGTTTATCTCATAATAATTAATTACAAAACAAAATGTCAATTTATAAATCTATCAGCTCGCGACTAGGCTAAATTGGGCCCTAGTGTCGTTTTTAAGGAAGGGCCCTATAATTTATGTTTTTTACAATAATATACATACATATACTATTATACAATAGTGTTCATTCATAAACATTATTTTTTTGAGTCGTGCTCATACTAAGTATTCGGTAATCGCTATTCACATGCAATATAATATTATAAAGGTACGTTTACACGTGACTGGTAATCGGCCGAGCACTGTCCTGTGTAAACTCAACGAGGAACCCGGTACACGGCCCGGTAATCGGACGAGTAAAACGAGCGAGCGAGTGAATAGAACGCGCGCCGACTCTGTCTATATTAGTGCTCGGCCGAGCGCTCGTCACGTGTAAACGAAGCATAAGAAACTAAACGTTTTATAAAGTCAGTGTTGGTTTTGAAGTTTAGCGCGCGGCACTTTGAATTTTCCGTTTCGAATATAACAAACGCGACGCGCGTGTAGAGTACTAGAGTTAACGTTCCGCCGCCGCCGTGGCCGCGTGGCCGCCGTCGCGCGCCGCGAACGGAACTCCGGATACCACCACAGTAATAGTTTTCGAAAACGACCGTTACAAAAAAATGACTTTCCATGAATTCTCGTAACTTGTCATTGGCTGTTCGTCTCGGCCGACGCGAGGAGGCTGGGATTTTCTTCTCTTTGTTTCAGTCTTCGTCGGTTCGCGCGTATGTATGGGGTATGTCCGAACGTGTTCGAGAATTTTATGCCGACCGCCATCGAATCTCGTTTCACGGCTTCAAAATTTCATTTCGCGGCGATGGTAATAGTAATTATCGACGAATAATCGCACGTCTCACGGCGGTCGCGTGGGTAAAACCAAATTATTTGTCGCTTAATAACTACCGTACTATCGATGTTTATCGTATTTTCCGTCTCGGTCGCGTTCGCGGTGCGCCGCGCCGCCGCCGTTCGCCAAAACGGCTTGTGAATTTTACCGTCCGCCAAAAACAAACGTATCATAATAATATCGTTGTTCGCGCGAGTAGTGAAATAATCGTTCCGGCGTGTTAGCCCGCGTCGTGGTGTTTTTATTCGAGTGTACCAGCACGAAATACGTTGAGAAATGTTTCGGACCCGCCGTATGAAAACGGTCGTCAATGGATTCGACGACGGCCCGAGGTTAGTGATAATATTATATCGATGTAATAAATAAGTACGACCCACCGACGCGTTATGTAAAACTTATTATTATTATATATTATTATTAAGCCGCTGTTATACAACGGGCGTTGAAACTGATAAATTGCGCGTTGTCGTCAATACGATTTTCGGAAATGAGTTTCATTTCGACGCCGAGTAATAACGAGAACTGATAAAATCCATTACGCGCGTCGTGTTCGTCGCCAAGTCATCTATATTAGGTGCACACACTCTTATAGTCATATACGAGTATGTGTTTATTTATCCGATCGTTTTCTATCGCGCGCGCTGAATTTACGCTGTTCGTTCAGTGGCGCGACTGGGCTAAATTGGGCCCTAGTGTCGTTTTGAAGGGAGCCCTCATAATTTATGTTCTTTTACAATAATATACATATATACTATTATACAATAGTGTTCATACAAAAAGTGCTTACTAATCTGCTGGGCGGGCCCGAGTGCCGAGTAGCGAGTATAATGGTAGTGAATTCGACGGCCACTCGGTCGAGCGAATGAGGAATGCGACGCTAGGTCTATATAAGCGTGGCCGTGTGGCCGCCGTGACGGGACGACAACGACGACGACGCGGTCGCGCGCCACGGACGGAACTCCGGATACCGCGGTAACGATTCTCGGTAAACAAAAAACCGTTACGAAAAAAATCACTTTCCATGATTTGTGAATAATTCTTATTGGCCGTTTGTTTTTTTAACCGTTTCGGCCGACGCGGGGGACGCTGGGATTACCCTTCCGTCGTCCCTTCAGTCTTCGTCGGTTCGCGCGTGTGTCGTGTGGCTTCTCCGAACGGGTCCGTGTTTCGAGATTTTTATGCCGACCGCCATAGTCTCGTTTCACGGTTTCTAAATTTCTTTTCGCGACGATGGTAATAGTATTTAACGACGAATAATCGCACGTCTCACGGCGGTCGCGTGGGTGGAACCAAATTATTTGTCGCTAAAATACTACCGTACCATCGACATTCGGTGTTCACCGTATTTTTCCTATCGTATCGCCACCGTCGCGTCCGGTGCGCGATCCATTACACGAGTGTAATGGCCGTCGCCTTCGGATTATCAACGATTCCGTCGAGGCTTGGACGACGACGTCTATTCCAAGCCGGTAAAGGCTACGAGTGTGCGTTTTTGACGTCGTTGTTTCGTATCGCCGCCGTCGCGTTCGGTGCGATCGCCGCCATTTTGCCGTGTTATGAGTTGCGTGAAAACACGGCTCGGCTGGTAAAAATATGACACTTTTTTTTTTCATTTCGTTTCGATTTGTGCGTGTAAAAAATTCGCGATCACTTAAAACGGGCCAGCCACAATGGGTGCATCACATTCGCTCATTATTGTATTGCGATGGCGCCACAAACAAGCCAATATTTGAGGTAGGTTAGATAAGTTTATTATTACAATAATAATATGATTCATTTGTATATATTCAAACAGCCAACTTATTTATGTTTCGGTCGTGCCAACAAGGCAACATATTATTATTATTATTTAAGTACATGATTATTGAAATTATAAGTATATTACACTGAATAATTACAATTTTTTTTACCTATTATTGAAACATCAGTACCATGATATTTACCATATTGTATAATCTGTGTGTAACGTATACATCGTAGACGAAAAAATAGTAACGTATTTATTTTATTTTTTAAATTTTAATACGCGCGTATACTCGTATAATAATATAATAAAACGCGACGCACGGCACGCGTTGCAGTGTGAACGTTCCGCCGCTGTTGCCGTGTGGGCGCGTGGTCACGTGGCCGCAGTGACGTAATGACGACGAGGTCATTGACCGTCACGGCGCCGCGGACAGATGTTTGGTACATATACGGTACTACATACCGCGGTCGTGACAGATTTTCGTAAAATGGCCGTTAAAAAAAAAAATCACTTACCATGATTCGTGAATCGTCATTGGCTGTTCGTTTTTTTTAACCGTTTCGGCCGACGCGGGGGGACGCTGGGATTACCCTTCCGCCATTGCTTCAGTCTTCGTCGGTTCGCGTTTGTGTGGTAGTTTGCTGTAGGCGTGTTTGCGCGAGACCGGAATAAGTGAGTCATCAGTTCATAACAGGGCGGGTGACACGGCCAATGAGAGCCGAGCTGCTCGCTCCGCCCGACCAATGACAGCCGAGTCGCCCACGCAACCCGACCGATCGAGAGACGCCCGAACCTTCAGCGGTAGCTTACCAATGTAGGATGTGCAGTCTAGTGTCGACCGCGGTCCAGAAAGCTCGTCTCGATTATAACGAAACAGTTTTCACGGTTTCAACAATTTCCTTTCGCGGCGATGGTAATAGTATTTATCGACGAATAATCGCACGTCTCACGGCGGTCGCATGGGCGCAACCAAATTATTTCGTCCCTAAAATACTACCGTACCATCGATGTTTATCGTATTTTCCGTCTCGGTCGCGTTCGCGGTGCGCCGCTGTTCGCCAAAACAGCTTGTGAATTTTACCGTCCGTCAAAAACAATCGAATTATGGTAATATCGTGGTTTGCGCGAGTAGTGAATCGTTCCGTGGTATTTTTTTTATTCGAGTGTACCAGCACGAAATACGTTGTGAAATGTTTCGGACCCGCCGTATGAAAACGGTCGTCAATGGATTCGACGACGGCCCGAGGTTAGTGATAATATTATATCGATGTAAAAAATAAGTATGACCCACCGACGCGTTGTGAAGAACTTATTGTTATTATATATTATTATTAAAACACTGTTATATAACGCGCGTTGGAACTTATAAATTGCGCGTTGTCATCAATACGATTTTTCGGAAATGAGTTTCATTTCGGCGCCGAGTAATATTAATAACGAGAACGGATAAAATCCATTACGCGCGTCGCGTTCGTCGCCGAGTCGTCTATATTAGGTACGCACACTTATAGTCATATATGTGTTTTTTTATCCGATTGTTTTCTATCGTGCGCGCTGAATTTACGCTGTTCGTCCAGTGGCGCGACTGGGTTAAATTGGGCCCTAGTGTCGTTTTGAAGGGAGGGCCCTATAATTTATGTTTTTTACAATAATATACATATATACTATTATACAATTGTGTTCTGTCGAAAAGTGCCTATTAATCCGCCGGGCGAGCCCGAGCGCTGAGTAGCGCGAGTATAGTAGTAGTGAATTCGACGGCCACTCGGTCGAGCGAAGGAGTAATACGACGCTAGGTCTATATTGGCGTGGCCGCGTGGCCGCTGTGACAGGACGACGACGACGCGGTCGCGCGCAGCGGACGGAATTCCGGATACCGCGGTAACGATTCTCGGTTAAGAAAAAGCCGTTACGAAAACAATTACTTTCCATGATTCGTGAATTATTCTCATTGGCTTGTTCGTTTCAACCATTTTAACGGCCGACGACGCGGGGATTTCCTTTCCGTTGTCCCTTCAGTCTTCGTCGGTTCGCGTTTATGTGGTGGGCTTCTCCGAACGGGTCCGTGTTTCGAGATTTTTATGCCGACCGCCATAGTCTCGTTTCACGGTTTCTACAATTCCTTTCGCGGCGATGGTAATAGTAATTATCGACGAATAATCGCACGTCTCACGGCGGTCGCGTGGGTGGAACCAAATTATTTGTCGCTTAATTTACTACCGTACCATCGACATTCGTCGTTCACCGTATTTTTCCTATCGTATCGCCGCCGTCGCATCGGGTGCGCGACCCATTACGCGAGTGTAATGGCCGTCGCCTTCGGAGTTTCAACGATTCCGTCGAGGCTCGGACGACGTCTAATCCGGTAAAGGCTTCAAGTGTGCGTTTTTACGTCGTAGTTTCGTATCGTATTCGCCGATGTCAGTGCGATCGCTGCCGTTTGTACTATCGATATTCGGTGTTTGGTATATTTTCCGTTTCGGTCGCGATGCCGCCGCGCCGCCGTCGCCGTTCGCCAAAACGGGTTGTGAATTTTACCGTCCGCCAAAAACAAATGAATTATGGTAATATCGTGGTTCGCGCGAGTAGTGAATAATCGTTCCGTGGTGTTTTTGCCCGCGTCGTGGTGTTTTTATTCGAGTGTACCTGCAGCACGAAATACGTTGTAAAAGGTTTCGGATTCGCCTAATGAAAACGGTCGTCAATGGAGTCGATGACGGCCCGAGGTTAGTGAAAGATAATATATTATAATATTATATCGATGTAACAAATATAAGTACGAACCACTGACGCGTTATGTAAAACTTATTATTATTATATATTATTATTGAACCCCCGTTCACAACGCGCGTTGAAACTGATAAATTGCGAGTATAGTAGTAGTGAATTCGACGGCCACTCGGTAGAGCGAATGAGGAATGCGACGCCAGGTCTATATTAGCGTGGCCGCCGTGACGGGACGACGACGCGGTCGCGCGCCGCGGACGGAACTCCGGATACCGCGGTAACGATTCTTGGTAAACAAAAAACCGTTACGAAAAAAATCACCTTCCATGAATTCGTGAATAATCCTCATTGGCTTGTTCGTTTCAACCGTTTTAACGGCCGACGACGCGGGGATTTCCGTCCCGTCGTCCCTTCAGTCTTCGTCGGTTCGCGTTTATGTGGTGGGCTTCTCCGAACGGGTCCGTGTTTCGAGATTTTATGCCGACCGCCATAGTCTAGTTTCACGGTTTCTACTATTCCTTTCGCGGCGATGGTAATAGTATTTAACGACGAATAATCGCAGGTCTCACGGCGGTCGCGTGGGTGGAACCAAATTATTTGTCGCTAAAATACTACCGTACCATCGACATTCGGTGTTCACCGTATTTTTCCTATCGTATCGCCGCCGTCGCGTCGGGTGCGCGATCCATTACGCGAGTGTAATGGCCGTCGCCTTCGGATTTTCAACGATTCCGTCGAGGCTTGGACGACGACGTCTATTCCAAGCCGGTAAAGGCTACGAGTGTGCATTTCTTGACGTCGTCGTTTCGTATCGTATCCGCCGTGGTCGGTGCGATCGCCGCCATTTGTACTATCGATATTCGGTGTTTGGCATATTTTTCGTCTCGGCGGCGTTCGCGGTGCGCCGCCGCCGTTCGCCAAAGTGGCTTGTGTTTTTATCGTCCGCCAAAAATAAACGAATTATGGTAATATCGTGGTTCGCGCGAGTAGTGAATAATCGTTCCGTCGTGTGTTTGCCCGCGTCGTGGTGTTTTTATTCGAGTGTATCAGCACAAAATACGTTGGGAAATGTTTCGGACCCGCCGAATGAAAACGGTCGTCAATGGATTCGATGACGGCCCGAGGTTAGTCTTAATGTATTATAATATTATATCGATGTAATAAATAAGTACGACCCACCGACGTGTTATGCAAAACTTATTATTTTTAAACCGCTGTTATTAAACGCGAGTTGGAACTGATAAATTGCGCGTTGTTGTCAATACTATTTTCGGAAATGAGTTTCATTCGGCGCCGAGTAATATTAATAACGAGAACGGATAAAATCCATTACGCGCGTTGCGCAAGTCATATGTTTATTTATCTGATCGTCTCCTATCGCCCGCTTTGAATTTACCCTGTTCGTCCAGTGGCTCGACTGGGCTAAACTGGGCCCTAGTGTCGTTTTGAAGAGAGGGCCCTATAATTTATGTTTTTTACAATAATATACATTTACTATTATACAATAGTGAAAAACAATAACATCTGGTCTATATGGTGTCCATATGATAAAATACATCTTTTAATAAATATAGATTGCTCTTAATATTTCCTTCGAATTGTATTCTGTCTGTTGGATAATTATTATGCATGTTAAAACCTAATAATATGAAGTAAAAAATAAATTAATCACCAATATAATTGGTACTTATATTTTAAAATAGATACCTATTCATTTACTATTCAATGTAAAATTAACTATCAACTTTAAACTTGACTAGATAAGAAAATTAGTTAGCTTACCAAGCCTTGCATATTTTATTATGCCGCAGGTGTTTTTTCCTTTAGTCGATTTGAGGTCGCCCACCTCTATAATATGTCCACCTAGTTTATCACACACCTGTTGCATTTGTATCATTCCAGTTACACCCAACCGCCTCTTCTTCTCCTTCGTCATTTTATCTTTTTTTTCGATTTCCTACAAAACACGTATAGCCCCTGCATCCACTCTACTCACAATAAGCCTGAACCATCGTGCACCAAGGTCTCATTACCGATCCCTAGTGCACGCCTACACCTTTTACTAAAGTCTTCTATTTCTCTACACTTACTCTTTCCTCTAGCCCATGCCCCTTCATACATAATAACATCCTCTACTACCGACATTAACATAAACCTTCGGCCTTCCTTTCATCTCATAATGAATTATTGCAGACGCATATTGTTAAATTGTTTCATACTAATATTTGAATTCCGTCTGCGTGTACTGCAACCACGTTCTCGTAATAAACACGTGACAATATAACGATCGTCGTTAGTCACAGCAGGTAGAGGTGTTGATTTACATAGTGCACGCGAACTCGCATACGACACGGCACGTCGTTGCTTATAGGTACGCCGCATATATTTATATATGTGGTCCGTGGCTTTGATTTTTAATCTACCTAACGCACTGTGATTTATCGTAATGATTATATGCTGATATGATTTTCTTTGAGAATATTACGTGTCGGCGCACGTCTGTAGTTTTCAAGTGCAATTCATTAAGCGACGGTGTTGAAATCGGTATAGCGTCTTTTTTATACAATACTAGCGGGAGTGGTACCCGCACTTCGCCCCGGGTTAGATGTTTTAAATAATCAAATCATTATCGTCGTTCGTATTCAAAAATGAAAAAAGATATCCAGAAAAGCATTCAGAGTGATTTTTATAATATATTAATAACCAATTTCAAAAAAAACTCTAATCCAAAAATTACTATTCAGACCTGGCGATCCGGGAAGGCATCAGGGTCGATTCCAATGTTTAGTGTTTGAGTTTTCGTGTTCCCAGTATTCGGGCGAGACCGATCGATCGCGCAGTAAAACTATAATAATTATCGAGTTCACGCGTAATATTTTATCTTGCTCCATCAACTCGTCATAATGAGAAATTCCCCGAAACACGTTATTTTTATATCATACGTTTATGCGGGTATAAAGGCCATTCGCCCTAACGCATTAACGTGACGCTCGCGCCGTCACTTCGGTCAAGGCGATGCAATTTCTCTGAGATAATAATATTATGACGAACGTCATGGATGAAATCAACGAAAAGCATTTTATACCGCGTTTCCGAACTCGGGAATAACGTGGTATAAGATTTAAGCGTCGTCTGCCAGGCGCATTGTCACGTGGTGCACACTTACCTCGGTATACGGGCTGGTACTCGACGAAACGCACGTTATCAGCTGGAACCAATGAAACAGCCAATGGCTACGATTTTTTTTCTTCGGCAGCCGTTGCCTGTAGGCCGTTCAGTCTCTCGCCGTTCTCGTCGCCGTCGTCGCGTAATAGTGCCGTTTTTTTCGCGAATTTTTCGTCCTTAGTTAACCTCTTAAACGATCGTGAGTGCGCGAACATTTCTTTCGATTTCGATTGTCGCCGCCGCGGTGTGACGGATATAAAATCGTACGCGGGTGAAGTGCTCGAAATGTCGAAAACAGTGGCGTAGACCAAACGTGAAACAGGGCCGAGAAAAAAAATACGGCGGACGTCCCGTGAGTACCTATACCTATACATTTGATTATCGTGTACATCTCCCGTATCGTCCGGGCCGTCATTATAGTTTGTCATCGAATAAAAATCCCACAAAACCGGGACGATTGTTAACGTCCGTGTAAATATATTTAATTATATTACATAAAATTAACGCTTTTAGCGGGCGTTACCCGGGCTTCGCCCCCCGGTTTGATGTTAAATTTGCAAATTATTATCGTTATTCGTTTTTTTTTTTTTGTAAAGTCTACAACGGTTATGTTGGTTTGAGGGACTTATAGCCTGTATACATTGGGAGAGGGGTCGTTGTGTAGTTTGTTTCCTGTTGCCCTCTGGACAGGGTATATTTTGGTATCTCTCTCTTTCTCTCAGTCGCCTGTCCACAGAGAGAGGCCGCCGTGGTACACGGGCTGGGACCAGGGTCAATGACTACGATTATTTTTCTTCGACGGCCGTTGTCCGTAGGCCGTTTAGTCTCCTAACGTTAGGTTAGGTTAGGTTAGGTCTCCTAACGTTAGTCGTCGCTGTTATCGTCATCGTCTGCGTCGTCGTCGTCGTCGCGTAATCGTGCCATGTTTTCCGTGAATTTTTCGTCGTTATAGTTAATCGTCTACTCGTGATCCATACCTAACCTTTCAAGTCCGTATGTCGCGTAGTTTTTGAGATGCGACGATCAGTGAGTTAGTGGTATTTGAATTTTATATATATAGATTACGTAAGACGTCGTAAGATTTTAGTTTAAAAGTCACCCATGGCAGCTAAAGTGTTTTACGTAATCGTTTATGTTCCGAAATAATAAAATTTGCGTGTGTGCAAAGTTAAACCTAATGAAAAGTTTTTAACTAACGCGATCAAACAGTAGAGTATCGTGTTGTTTCAGTAATAAGATACCTGCGATAATATTGATATAATAACGTTATTTATCATTGAGCGTAGATTGCGTTATGATAAAGTTCACATATACTTAAAATTTACACAACATCTCGTCCTATATGTACATACATAAAATATGTATATGTATATTTAAACATCGTATTATAATAATAACTTTCTTATCTTGGAAAAGTTAAGATTTATTAACTGTTCAAGTAGAAAAGTGTCGGATTGCATGTGTGCTCACACATTTGAGAATTAATTGGCTTTAATTGTACATAATTTAATTTATAATTTGTACGCGCAACACGTGCCATCATATCTCGAAGGGACTAGATGAATATTTTCTGAATTTATTTCACCTTGAAAACGGCGTGAATGTAATATTTTCAATCGATAATAATATAAATTTCATTTTAAATTAAACATTTATTTTAATATGGCTCAATTTCAATTGCAATTTACTATTAAAATACTCCATTGAATGTTTCGAGAATGTTATTTTGATACTTCATTGTTCAATGAAAATTAATTAGTTTTCATTTCAGAATATTACATCAATAATATTTTATACTATTTTGATTGGAGTAGAAAAATAGTTATGTGTGTATGTAATATGTATATATATATGTATATATTAACTTCCTGGAGTAATAATAGTTTCCAATTTATATGATGACTACAATGTTTTTAACTGCTTTTTTAACGACGGTAATTTTATTATTATTTAATATAATTTATATATTTTAAAAAGTATGTGGGACAAACAAATGCTTTAATCTTCTATGAATGAATTAATTTTATTATTTCAACCTCTCTTTTTTTTTCTGCACAAAATGGAATCACATTTGTTTCAGTGGCGTATTTCATCGTTTCCTGCCAATTTTGATTTTTATTTCCGTTTTCAATCTTTCCAATTGAAGTATAATTATTTTACAATATTATAATAAAGATAACGTCATGTAAAAATATAAAGTCTTATGGTGAAATTAAAATACTCGTATATACAGAAACCGAAAATAAAAATGTACAGTTAAAAACATTATGAGTTGTGACAGATATTTTAGTATTACGTTATTTAAATGTAGATTTTTAATTTTTTTAAAACAAATATTAGTTCTTTATAATCTAAATAACGGTTCATAATTGTCATAATTATTTTACTTCACGAGTACTATGGTTTATGTAATTTCTATATAATTTATTGAAAAAAAAAACAATTTGTAAAAGATACGTGGATAATAAACAGTCTCTGTTATTGGGTAGGTACTTGTGCATCAGTATAATTGTATAATTTGATCATTTACTTCGACATCCTTCTAATTTAAATTTATTGGTTTCTAATGTAATACCCATGAGTTTATGCATGTCCAATTTAATGTAATTTCAATTTATTACGATACTCAAGGAAGTAGGATAAGTTTTCAATAAATAAACAATTATAAGCGATTTAAAATAAAAAGAATTACGCACACACAATATAATAAACATATACATTTTTTAATCATTCTATTACATAAAAAGCAATTATTTTTCTTGGAAACGGTAAATTGGTCCTAAGAAACCAGATCTTTTTTCAGATTAAAAATTATCAACAAATGAACGAGTCAGATATTTAACATTAAATAATAAGAAATAACGGTTCTTTTATTTTTATAAAAAATAAGCTCAATATCCAATCAACATTTTGCTTGTCTTCGCGAAAATGTAACCTGTCATCCTTGACTCTTTTTGTTGTATTTTGTAACAAATACTATGTTCTGACGGTGATTTGACGTGTTTCGGAAAACTATAGCTGTCTGGATTAACAAAATGACAAGACGTGTTTTTTATAAACTCCTATCATATGAACATCAGCAGTTATTTGATATGATTAAAGGCGACCTTCTAAATAAAATGATATATTTTTATTTAATAATAGTCATATTAGCTTGTGCCTTTTTTCTTTTCAAATTAATCGTAATACTATTTATCAACAATTTTCATTCGCAAATCTCATTTTCGTCAGCATTATCGATTTCATTGTTGAATACCCTTGATGGACATTATTCTACGTCTTAGTCAGTTTCCCGAGATTTCATTTCACGCGCTATTGAATTCACTACTAACTTTCATCGATGTCGAAGGCAACAATATGAAAACTTCCAAATATGTTGAATCCCTGGCGACAAAAAATTTAAAATTCGAACCTAAACGTTTAATTTGAAAAATAATGGTCAGTTTTGAATGTACTTTAAAACATTTATTGAATACGCAACTATATACTAATTCGTCTAATTTTGTCTGTGACTTCAACATTCGTCTTATTACGAGTTATTTAATATCTAGATCAAAGTATTTCTTGTTTCGGTGTTTGAAGTAGGCATCTAATTCGCTTTGTTTTTAAAAAAGTTTCATAGAATATTTTCAATTCCGATTTGAATTAAGAAAAAAAAAACTATTAAGAGATAAATTACATACGAAATTTGGCTTTATTATATACCACATACCAGTTCCAAATCAAAAAAAAATATTGAATTATTTTTTTATCTAAATGATTTTTATTTTTTGTCGTTTCAATAATATAATATAAACAAATTAAATAAATAATTTTAAACTTGATTATATTTATGACTGTTTTATCAATATGCAATATTATATGGTTTACGAAAATGTTTTAAATATTTTAAAGCTTAAAAAATTGCCATACATCACAATTACTGTAAAAAAAAAAAAAAAAATCGGAATTATTTAATCACATAGTTTTTAATATTATTAAACCTTTAATGATAATTTCTAAAATGCAATTTAATAATACATTATATTATTTACAAACAAGTTTTTTTTTTGTCTGAACAATACAAGTATCCTGATTTTCACCGTACATACTGCTTTAAAAGGACGAACGATAATTTTTTGTGTACAACCCAACCCATTGGTATGAGATATTAGTTTCACGATAAGATGTATTTCACTGTTTTTATTATTCCAATGTTAGTTTTGCTAGGATTCGTGGGTAATACATTTTGTTATCCGTATTATAATATTGGTTGGTAGATTCGTATGTATTCAAAACCAAATAAAATATTAATGCAGGTACTTTGTATAGATTCTTTGTTGGTGATTTTATATTATTCGTCGAACGGAAAATAGTGGGTATCTATACGAATTAATTATAATATATTCAATGCGTATAATCAATCAGTGATTACAATATTTGAAAGCCCGATAGCTACCATGGAGAAATACGACAGTGCGCGTTTCTTTATAATACAACCACAAAACATGTGTTTCGGACGGATTCTTAGAGTAGACCCCCCTTTTTATACGATACAATATATATTGAATCATTTGACGAATTACAGGAAACGATCCATTAAAATAGATGGTGGTGGTAGCAGAGCATTCTTATTTTCGTTGTATCTAGTGTAGTTAATTTGACTTGAATTTATAAGAAAAGAACATCATCGAGAAGTTTCTGCAACAGCGGTAGGTCAAGTGGAACAATAGAGTATAACAGTAAATGTAATGAGAATACTGCTCAGACCTTCTAACCGTAGGAAGGGTTCGGTGTTATTTTTGAAAACAATTTTCTACGTCTTTAATTCGATACATTGAAAATACCTTATGATAATAGATAAATATCTAACGTAAATGGTTGAATTTGTTCACGCATTTCGTACTTAAACAACGTGATTAAAAAAAATTGTCTCCTTAAGAGGGGGATTTGAGTCAATAAAATATTTTGTGGTTTAGGATTATTTTTGATTTAAATTTAAATGAAATTTAGTTGATCTGAATTTTAAATTACTTTTGTTTTGCTAAAGATTGAAATAAATCAAATTCTATGATGTATTTTTATTGCATATTAATAAATCAATTATTTCTTATAACCGTTTTCGTGATCATAATATACATTATTCAGAGCAGTGTAGGAAAGACTTTAATTTTATAACGATTCAATTTGCGTGGGCATCTAAGTTTATTGATTCACTCATGTGTCATGTACGCTTTGTTATAGTGAACTAGTTTTAAATTATAACGTCATAAATATTACTATAGTAACGATTTTTAAGCGCATTTTACTCAATAGGTAGTCGAAACGATAACTTTACCAAACGTTTGCCCTGTAACAAATTTTCGCAAATTGTGTTATTTTTCCGTCGATACCATTTGTTTATTTTATTTTATCTTGCTGGTTCTTTTTATTGTTGTTGATATAATCCAAAACACAACGCGAATCCCACCAGAACAAATCTTTCTTTTTTTCCGATAATATAATCCCCGGTAAAACATTTTACTGTAATATTGTAAAGGTACGCTTTATTTATTTTTAAATTATTAGTATAAAATTAGTCTGTCTGTATAACGTTGGTTAAATATTCAAAATCTGGAAATGATTATTTATTTATTTATAACGTTATTGAAGGCACATACTATATTTTATTTACATAGTACACCCACGGTGTTTTTTGAAGAACCGTCACGTAAATACGTAATGTTTTTAAATATCAATCGCGTTGAGATTTCAATTTGAAAACCTATTTATATTTATTTTCATCAAAGACATTCTCCGCCATAATACTATATACACGTATACACGTATAAGTATATTGTGTATAATATATAAAGGCAATTAAGGTATAAATTACGGGCGTGCTATTGCTCATTAGTATTCCCGTCGTCTCGACGTATAATTCGGCAAAATCATTATATTCACGTTGTCGCGATAAAAATAATTTTTTATTTCATCTCGCAAAAACGTCAATGCAACTCAGCGTTTCGACATTTTACTCGAAACCCCGTAGGTTAATAAATAATTGTACAATACGGCCCCGTCGAGCCTGAAGGCCCGACCGGTAACGGGCCGTATTTGCACACAACTCTAATTGTTATTATAAACTCTTAGTCCTCATTCGCTAGCGCTTTTTCCACGTTTTTGGTTTTAGTTTTTTGGAAAATCGCGAATTTCCCATTTTCATTTGGTCCTCGTGTTTTTTACGTTGTTGATAATAAATTTTATTTTGGACGCTGTTTCCCATTCTTGAATGAACCTTTGACCTGGATCAACGTCGGCTACGGTTCAACTGTTGTTATATAACTATAGTGTAAAGCGTTAATGCTTGTATTGATGGCCTTTCAAATCGTATGTGACGATTAACGTAAAACATGTACACATAAGTCGTGGTTTATAAACGTAGTAATATTTTATAGTATGCGTTTTAGACCATCGCGAAAGTTTTCATTTTTGATTAAAAGAAGAAAAGTATTTATCATAAATTCGTCTAGTTTGACAATTATTAATATTTTCACGTAAGCTGTGTTTTTTTTTTTAATTAAAAATTTGTTATTAAAATAAATTATTTACCACATAAGATTTGAATAAACCAACCTTATTACTACTGGGTGTAAAGAAAAAAGTTTGACGTTTTTTGAACCATAAATATTGTATATTAACATAAGTACGTATTTAAACGTAATAAACAATTGCGTCGAGTAACGACACGGTATAAAACTTTAAAAATAAAAATGAAAAAATGCTCATCTTGAATGTCTGCAGCGTGGATTTTCAGATATGCGCGCGGAGGAAAAATCTACCTCGATCACTTTCATATAGCTCTCGATCTCGCGAGTAATTTAATAATAATTCCGTATTCGTTTGATTTATTTTTATATAACGTTTCTTCTTTTTAATCTTCGTTTTTTCTTTTTTAAGTCTCTTCGATCGATTTTTTGTACAGCCATCGTCGGCGTGATCGTAAAAAGTTCCAGCGACTATTCACTTGTTTTGTCAAGTACCATTTTAACGTTAGTTACAATTAAAAACGAAACATATAATCTTTATAATCTCACATGAAATAAATATGCTCAAACAAGCATAAACGACGAACAATATCGACGAATCAGACGATAATAAAATTTGAACGTCATCGTTCCACGGCGCGAATACACCGCCAGCCATCGATTATCGCCGACGAAACGATTACGACTTCGCCTAGGGACCGCGAAATAATTCTACGAAAATGTATTACGTATCAACACCGCACAGTGTTGTAGTCGTCTCCGCTGTGCGATTTCGCCAGACGGCGCAGCAGGTACACGAGTCGCTCATTAAAAACGGAGAATAGCGTGTTTTCATGTTTTTGGACCTCGGGCAAGTCTCTATATAATAACCGGAGTAAAAAATGATGCTCAAAATAGTCTTTGTATAAATTTATGATAAATGTTAAAGTATGCATTTATAACGCAAAATATATGCGTTAAAAGGGTTTTTTTCATGGGAACAAAAAAAAAAAACCCGTTGATCAATGGTATACGGCTCACACCGTATTGTAGTTAAAATAATAATTAAAACGTAAATATCACCGAGACTCGTCTTTTATGTTCCGTTGAGAGACAATATTCAATTATTGTCTAGTCTCTATAGTAATACATTTATTATAAACTACAACTTAAACTCGAAGGGCGAGCAGTAATCAATTGTGAACCAAATTAATAATACTATTCAAAGTGATTCCAAAACGCCTAAGATATGCATTTATTTGCATAAAAAAAATAATATTTAAGATACGCATTAATCAGTAAAAATGCTCGAAATATGCAAAAATATGCGAAATAAAAATTGAATATATTTGTCGAATTGGGTTGAGCTAAAAGGATTTCTGTTTCACACACAGAGATCGAAGTGGATCGAAATAAGTGGGGATATGGCACTAAATCCAGTTATTTCCAAAACGCTACATTTTTAATGAAATAGATAAATACGTTTATTTTTTGTCGTATCATTAGTTTATTAATAACTGATTGCTCGAATTCAAACAATATTATTTAGTTACTTTTCGTATAAAATATGTTCGATGGATATATCAAATGCTACCAAATAAACCTTTTTCGTTGCACGTTTTATGCATGTGTTCCAGAATAGCTGTTGTAGGGGAATTGTTTTCTGTTGTTATTTATCTCTGTTAATGTGGATTTCGAGACATCAAATTTTTGGCATAGGTTTCAGTGAATTATTATGGAAAAAATTACTTTTTCAAATTTTAAGATGTTTCTAAGACAAGTGAGTGGGAGAGATGGGAAAAATTAACTATAAATATGTATATACGATCTTCTTTATAATTTCGACGGCTGTTGTTGACGAGAATTGACGAAAAATCAGCGGTAAATTTACGGTATACCGGTTTTTGACAATATTCGAATTTTTTCGTTCATGAAAAGAATACAAATATTTGACATTTCTATCGAACATTCTCTAGAGACGATACTAACATTTTCTACCTCGGCATATATTTTTTGTAATATAGGCTTATCCGCCCGTCCGCTTTGGCTTGGAATCGAAGTTTTCCAAACCCGAGAAATTCTAAAAAACCGTACGAGTCCAATCCGCCACGTCCCGTATCTCGCCCGAGTCTCTCCCGCGTCTCGTTTTTAAAACCGCGTTCGTATTCGAGATCTTCGTTTTCTCGCTGGCCCCCGCGCGTAACCGTGTATACAGACAGAGTAAACATTTCTTCGCGTAACGCGCCACTTCTTTTTTCCCCTCGTTTTTTCTCTCTCTCTCTTAGCCATCCTCCTTCTTCTCCCCCTTTGCAATCCTGTCGATTCGAGGAGCACATGCAAAATCTCTGCCGGCTAATAATACTACGTCGACGCGAGTACGTCGCCGAGGCGTGTGTAATCGCACGTAGTTTCGTGCACCGCGGGTGAATAGCCGAGTCGGTGTGCACCGCGTACTATGTGCACGGCGGCGGCGGCGGCGGCAGACAGGGGTCGGAAAAGTGAAAAGACACGTTTCGCGCCGGCGGCGGCTTACTACTACCGTGCCGGCTTCACCGCGTTTCTCCTCCTCCCCCTCATCCTCCTCCTCCGCCCTCGAGCCGGCCGACGACTCGTGTAGTGTGTGTGTGTGTGTGTTTGTGTGTGTGAGTGTGTGTGTGAGTGTGTGTGCCGCGCGCGCGTCCGTGTGCGCGCGTGCTTTTGTATTCGTGTGCGTACGAGAGGGATGACGCGACGCGCTCAAAGCGGCGCTATCGATTGAGCGACCGTCGGCGGCGGGGTTGGTCGCGCGCGGTAGGGTCGGATCGCGCCCGAACGGCCACCGGCCGCGCCACCGTGTTCCCGGCGCGCCTCTCGCCGCCTAACCCCACAAAATGCATCTGCGGGCTGAAAGTCCATTTCGGTGTGGTCCGCGCCGGGCGAACGTGTCGGACGATTTCGGCCGCGCCGCCGCTGCATTTTCGTCGCGCAACCGTCGGGGCACCGCCGCACACTCGTTCGCGTACGTGCCGTATAATAACGATATATTATAATTATTTATGCATTTCCGGTCGCCGCGGTCAGTGGTGTAAACAGTAGTAGTGGATCCGTCGTTTTTCCCGCGTCCGCCGACATGTCTTCGTCCGTCTCGTGATTCGAATTTGCCCGCGATCGCCCCCCCCCTCCCTCCGCTCTCCCCCGCGGCCCGGCGGCCGGCCGCCGACGACTGGTTTCGCACACCGGAGTCGGGTAATTTATAACCTCGCGCCGCGCGAACAACAACAACAATAACGACGACGACGACGACGACGCGCGCACACCACGGTCGTCGCCGCTCCTCGTAGGGAACCGATCGATCTGTCACGATATATTTCCATCTGATCAAGAAGACGGACATGTTGAACCGGTGGAAGAACAAGGAGAAGGCCGCCACTGGCCCGGGGTCGAGTAGCACGTTGCCGAGCAAGGGGTCGGCGAAAAAGAAACGGAAAACCGGCAGGGAGGCAGGTACGAAACCGATCGGTTTATTTTTATTTGTTTCCCCTCCCCGCATAAAACAATATATCTGGTCGGCCGTAAAACGATACGTTTACAAACGCGTAATAATATTATTACCGTCGTCGCGAGCTCGACGCGCGTGTCGACGTCGGAAAGCGTATAGAATCGGAGGTTAGAATATGACTACATGCGTCGCGACGTGACGAAATGTGTTTCGTCTCGATTGTGTCATACCCCGCCGTCTAACGTGTCCCGTGTCCGCAGTCGATTTCGGTTCGACTGATAATAATCATTATACACCGTCCGTTACCTTCGCTCAGCGTGTTTCTGTATTATCACGATAATATTGTTTCTATCTGCGTTTTTGCGTTCGAATATTTAGGCACTCGAGAACAACGGAGCGTGTTGTTTACATAGATTATCGGCGTGATTCCTCGACATCGAGATCTCCACTCGGGATTCGATATTTTTGCTTTATTAGTATTTGATTTCGTGTGTCTAGAACTCGCAATAAATAACGTCTGCGAAACAATTGTCTCGTTTCTATTAACGATCTTTGTGAAACACGAGTGATTTATTTTGGAATACATAATATTTTATACATTTTTATAAGTAGTAAACAAATCGGCACGCTGTTCGTAAAACTCTGCGAATTCATCATCATTTGTTTACTATCATATTGTAAATATTGACGCTTAAACCTAAACAATAACGCAATTTGCATATAAAGTTTTTTCATCGATACACTACTGCCGGTTTTACTAAATGGTTTTTCTATACGCCAATATACTTCTCGTTATCGCGGGTAGAACTGAATTGAAATTTGTTTCCAACAAATAACTCAATAATAATATACAAAGCGGAATGATTTATTAAATCAAAACTTTGAGTAATTTAGAATCTCTCGGAACTTTCAGTTGAAACGAAGCCAATACACGTTGACACGTTCGACTTCGACTAACGTTTGCGCGGAATTAATAGTCGTATGTAGAATCTGGAAATGCTAAAGTAATATTACGAGATACGATCAAATAATTATGTTTGGCGATTGACAGTTTCGCGACCACACGGCTTTAGTTGTAATATTCTTTCGGAGTTGTAATAAGCGCGCTATAACGTTGACAAATATCCCCGACGAGAAATAATACCGCGTACATTGTGTTTCGCTTTGTGTCGCATAGGAAAACACATTTAACGTCTGTTAATTGGGTCTTGTTTATTAAGTTATTCTGATTGTTTTGCGTAGACTCGTGCGGTAATATTTTCCTTACGGTTGTTCTATCCAAAAAGTCGCGAGCGTCAATAACGGCCGTGTAAAAAATATCACCCGCAATGTGACAGTGTATGTACACAAATGATAAATATGCAAATGCGTTTCGGGGTACAGGGCAATACAGTTTTTATAATATTCCGAGTAACAATGTTCGTCTCGATTTTTAGAACGAGTGTTTAACAGATATATCGAGTCGGTCGCGGTATATCAAACGTTTTACAACGGAGTTTTATGATTTTATTGAAAAATAATTTAAAAAAAAACACGTCTTACCCCAATGAAATATTGATTAAAATTTGATTTTTTATTCGTTTTTACTCGTAACGCGTTTTTATTTACGTGTAACACGTGATGATATACTATGGTTTCTCGGCAGTAACGTACTCGTATATACCGTACACCACATATACGTATGCGATAATTATTGGACTTTCGATGATCTGCTTTCCATTTTTATGTTTGCGTTTGTCGCGAAACGCCCAGTAAAGATGCGTTGAAAAGGATTCGGATGACATTTGATATACGATGACGAGATCACATTACTGAACAACAACCTCTTGCGGGGCGACCGATTGTTAGATGTTAGACAAAAGGAACTATTCGATTATTCTCGAAATATTGTAAAATGCGGGTCTCGTATACCGTGACGTCATATATTGTACCGATTTATAGTGATGTGTAATAATTCCATAGAAATGACGAACGAGCCATCATGAAACTATTGAACCAAGTCGGTTAAATAGATTGTAAAGGCAATCGATTGTGTTAGGGGCTCGGAAGACCGAAAGAGTGACCGAAAACTCTGGGCATCGACTTTATTTTGATATGGGTTTACGTCTCGGGGGGGATTGTGGATAGTGGAATTGTATAAACTTTCCGTGTATTTACTGGGGTATTATCGAAAATTTCGAATACCTATACGTATCATGTACCGACTTACTTTTGAAAACGTATCGTTCCGTTAACATCATCTCGCGTATTATAATAATTGATTACATATTATTAATTGATAACGTTTATACTATATTTAACATTGCGATAACATATTTTTCGTATTGGTATACTACATTATTATAATCGTTGGTTATAAACACTAGTATAATAGGTGTTTATAATAAATGACGTTATGTATCGGTTTTTTTCACACAACACGCCTTTGAATACAGTACACGCGTTGTACTCACCGTTTTATTCGTCCTATTTTTCAACACATGTTAAAATTAACATATTTAATTTATTTCCATGTTAAAACAATCATATCACTTTCCATTTTATGTACTTATAACAATATACCTATATATGTGTTTTATATACATATATGTATATAAAATATATATACACATATAGGTATATTGTTATACTGGACAAAATCGATTTACTTCAGAACAAACTTCTCACATGTTGCCTGCAATATTACAATATGATGTTGATATAGATATAGATTATTATCAAAAGTAACGGTAGTGAAATAATTACCAGTCCTTTTTCCCGAACTTATCGAGCACGTTGTAAAACAGTAATACGCCTAATAAAATGCAATGAAATTTCGTGCTTCGTACGTTTTGCATACAAATCGGAACGCTTTTCAGGTGGGTGTTTTCGCTCGCCAACCATTGACTTGTCTGCGGTATGATTTAACGAGTGAGAAACGTGTATTATTGAAACGTCAAAGTGAAATAGATACTTACTAATACGCTTAATGCATTAGTGGAAATAGACGTGGCTATAACGATTGGATGCCAAAACAGAGCATAAGTGAACAGTATACATGTTGTCATAATATACAGCTATACCATATACGCATTGAAAAAAATAAAAATAAACATATTTAAAAACAGGAATTAAAATTTATCAGAATTTAATCTCAATTTAAATACACGCAATGTTAACATTGATTAATCTAGTTGGAAAAATGAACGGTGTCGATTGATTTTGATGAATTTTTTATGTTTTTAAAAAAAAAAATCTTAAATAAATATCGTGATGAAATATGATAAAACTGTACTTGCATACCTCTCCTAAAAATCGAAGTAGTCTATTGCACGGTTTTGTGTTATACGGCCATACGTCGCATTCCACAATAATCATAGAAGCGCTGCTCATAAAGAGTATCGACGACGTGAACAACTTTTTATCAAAAGGATAGATTTTCCATCCGGCGTTGATCAGATCACACGTTGGTACTAATGTTGAAAACGTAGAGTAAAGATATATTGTTATGGCTATTAAAGTCATCTTTTGAATGACTTTAATCGATCCTTCGGTCAAACAAAACGCCATATCGTAAACAAATAAATAAATAAATGTTTTAATTGTTAAGCGAAATATAAATTTTCATTTACGTTTGATATACCGTTAATAATTTTTGTTATAAAATCAACATATTATAATCGAACGAATTTATCTTCCTGTTACCTTGGAGTTGAAATTTTAAAAGAGTTAGTATTGACGACGAATGAAATCAAAGAGTAACGTCAACGTAAAACATTTTTAAAAGCCATTCATTAATAGGTCAGGTCATAACATTTTTAAAACGATCGCCAGTATTATTTTAAATATTTTTCCACGGAACATTTCGAAGGTTATCGAAGGATATTTAATTACTCCCCACGCGTTATTTTGTAAATTAGTTTTCGTACAAAATCATTTTTTATTTCAAATTAAAATTTTTACATATTTAGCATAAATTTTAACATCGCGATTTTTTATGTTTACAGTTACGTGAGTGTCCTGTTTATTTTATCGAGTAATTTTTTCGACATATTCCATGTTAGAAATTCGAACGATCGCGTAAAACATCATCCGGTGTGTTTGTAGACTACTTTTCTATATTTGTTTTGTCCGGCCGTTAAATAATTGTTTGATATTTTATACCATGACGTTATGATAATTCAATGATTTATGTTTATCAACACGTTCGGATAAACAATCTCTATATTATAACCAATAAAGTTTAAAAAAATACCACAATAGTAAAATTATTCGTAAATAAACTCGGTTTAATTCTTAATTAATCTACTCCTATATGGATTACTCGGTTTGAAATTAATTTTATTTTACCCTCCCGGCAATGTAGCCGGACACTTACTATTAATCGTACTAATCAATCATTTTTAATAAAACGTCCCGTATTTATTATGATCAAATTTTATTCACGCCTATTGTTTTTTTTTTTTTTTATTAGCGTTTCGCAATTTTCTTCCGATACCAGATATCCCATTTTTTTTATAAAACAATTTAATATTAAACTCGTAGACATATTTTGATTTCAAGTTATAAAATGCAGTATTCAAAGTAATTTGATTTTGAAATATTCTCATACACGAGTACACATTAATATATAAAATTTATATCGTATATGAAATAATTCGATTTTCGCTATATATTTATTTATTTCTTCATTGTTTGCTAAACAATGATTATATTATATTTTATATATGTAATTGGAAATCGAACGCAAACCGTGTTTTTTAAACTTTGAAATATTTTTACTCTTCGCTTCTAGAGAAAGTGTATTTATTTTTTTGAACAAAAAATACAATTCGTAGTCGTTTTCCTCTGCTCTAGTTTTTATTTAAATTGTAATACGCGTTTTCTCACTTTTTAAATTGATATCTGCGAATAAGTTAGAGCCCGCGAAAAATGAAAAAAAAATAAATACAAATGGAACGAGAAAAAAGCTCGCCAAGACTCTTGTGAAATACAGTTGAGTGGGTAGCCGCAAAAGCAGGAAACGAAATATAATTTGAACTTTGTGTGGGCCAATATAACGAACGTGTCGTTAGTATTATTATTTAAAATTCAAACGCAGTAAGAAATTGTCCTAGTCTGAAAACGATTCTAAACAAAGGAACGGAATAATGTACATTGTAGTTTTAAAGATAAATTTAAGCACTTAATTAACAACCCAGACGAAAGAGAATTATTGTATCTTTAATCTCTCGCGTAATACAAGAAATGTGCGCACGATCATAAACGCATACCTAAATACGAAATTTATGAAACTTTTAAATTCCTTAAATACCAAAACACCATCGACTAAATATCGTTAAAAGTTTATTGAATTAATATACTGCATATACGAGTATGCGTATTTATACATTGAAAAGGTTTTTAAAAATGTCGTTTATTTTTTAGTTATATAAAGCTATTGAAATGGTAAAAATTGAACTAATATTTAATCGTCTTTATCCGTTGAAAAACCATTTTTATATATTAGCATTTTAACATGTTTTCGATATAATAATTTATAAAATTTTAAATTTAAAAAAATTAACACCGAATTATCTATTGTATCAACATATTTATTATAAACACTCAAGTGACAACATTTTCAAATGTTCTCAGTTGAAATTGAATATAAGAAAAATTACAGATTTTATCGAAAAATGTCTATTTTTCAATCGAAAAAATTCTCCAAAGTACCTTGCTGCTTCAATTTTTAATCTTTTGACAATACGAGATACTCGGTGTTACTTTTGGTTTTACTCAACCGACAATTTGATCACGGGAAAAAAATCATTTCAAAATCAATACGTTTCACACTTCGCTCAGAACCTGTCATTTTATTTGAACCAAAGTATAAATCGTGTACAATGTACATTGTATAAGTATTTCAATCGCAATTCGCTTTAAATTGTTTAAACTTACTTTTATTAACAACAACTATAATATCATGACGCATCGTTACATGTTCATTTTTATATTTACATTTAGTTTTTTTCTTCAATCATCTGTTAACGCGAGGGCAAAATTGTTTTATGCTTCTTTTATTCTCTCTTCTTTTTCCCTTTTAGAGATTTAATTTATGAATTCATGAGGTATGGCTGTAAACGGTTTTGGTAGAATTATGCAACAGAACAATACCTATGTGTGTTCATACTAACTTAAACGTATCATCACTAGAAATCACCGGATTACGATCATTACAATCGTATTATTTACATTGTATCGTGTGCGATGCGATTTCTTTTCCTTTCACGTGGGCTTTTGATTATCATGCCTTATAACTCACGACCAACGTAACGGCAGGATTTTTTTTCGTAATGTAAATAATGTGTCAATAAAAACGATTTTTAAAGATGTTTTCAGACATTTCGAACGTATATATATATATATGTATATATTATATATATATAAGAGTAGTATCAGTTATTTTATTCGAAGCCATCTTATTTAAAGTTTCTTTTTAAAATTCAAATCGCACGTCGTCAAGAAACAATAATTCGCGACCCGGCCGACTGAGAAACGGGGTCCGAAATCGATTTTCGATTTACTCGAGTAGATTATTTACTATAGTAACTATGATTAATGAACTGGGGACTCGCGTAAGTCTTTTCTGTAAACTCTTAACGTTGGAATAATTGCTTTGTGTCGGATCAAAATATATTGTACCTATATAATTCGACGATAAAAGATTTCTCAACGAGTCGATTACAAAGTAAATAATAAATATCGAAAAGTACACAACGTCGTTAGCTGCTGTAGCACCGTATTATGAACGATTGTTATCACGACGACGGTGTGCTATATATATTAATGTGGCGGCGTCGGGGAACACGCGATCCGAAATCTTTCACAAAAATTGCCTCTAACCCCTTCGAAACGTCGCGCGTCGTTGCTCGCGGTTAAATAATTTATTAATCGCCGGCTTATTAAACCGCGAACGGCGAAACCTCGTATATTCGCGACGATGAAAACGTTGATGACTTGTAAATAAAAACTACTTGTAGTGTGTTAATAAATATTCCGTGTCCGGGGGAGGTGGGGAAGGAGAAAAAAAAACAAACAGTTTTCGACGTCTTTCGAACAAACGTAACACGTAGTGACACCTGGTGGCAGACGCGCAAACGTTAGTGCCGCGTGTATCGTATGACAGAAAGCGTTGCTAATCGTTCTACCGGACTCGTCGTCTTCGTACCGAGGCGTACAGACGCTTGCATTTATCAGTCTCGCGGCGTCCACCATGTCGATGTGCGTGCTCAGGCACTGCGTTTCGTTCACAGGTCAGTTCAATTCACCATCACTTTACACTCAAAACGCGTTTGGTTTTAAATATCGTTCCTTTAAAATATTTTAGAATTTTTAAGGTTTTTATCGTCTTTTTTTTTTCTTTTTCGACATTTAAACGAATTATGTTATGAATTTTAAGAAGAAAAAAAAAATTATCTTCGACGCGATTTTCGCGACAGTTTTTTTCCTACGACAGTTAATTATAGGGTATTTGTTTTTTTGTTTTTTGTCTTTTTTCTCTGTCCGGGAACACAAAAACAGTATTTCATTATTTCAAATAAAATTACTTTTTTTTTAGATGTGGTCTAATCGAGTACACCTCGTCTTTTCCAGTAGACTAATTATTTTCGTTTAGAGTTGAAAATTCTCGGTTCTTAATTCACTAAACTTTTTTTTTTAATTTCACTCCTTCATAATACTCAATAATTGGCAATACATTTTCTATTTTGTGTGGTAATTATTATTATTCTCGTTAAGATTTTAAAATAAATACCAACTACGAACACCCGTTTTTGTCATTCGTTTTTTAACTCGACCGATAAATATGCATTCCAAACGTCTACATTACGTTCAGTGCAAATTAGTATTTAAATATATACCTTTAGCTGTATTAAAATAAAGTGAAAACATTAACGAGCTATTATAAAAGTATTTATTATGAAAAAAAAATTATAAGGAATGTAAACTTTAAATTTATTGTTAGAAATGAGCACGTTTGATAATGATAAAATTATATAAAAAAAGACAAGTACGTCATAATATAAGTCTCATCGATAAATTTCATCCTCTAACGTTCATACAAAATGTACTGTACAATTAAACTCTAGAAAACAGATAATTATTAAATTATATTCTTTTATTATGTAGAGATTATTTATAATATTAGATCTTCTTTTTTTTTTTTTTAACTTCATAAATTCGATTAGACGTAAGAAAAATATTTTTTTTTTATTAATTTCTGGTTTTTTGTATATAAATATATAATATATATTTGATTCGTAAATTTTGAAAATAATAAAACTCGTTCTGTTTGCCTTTCTTTTCTTATAAGATCGCAATAAAAATTAAATTGTATGACTTGAGTTTTTCAAAGTAAAACCTTTGAAGTTGCGCATGTAAAAACATACAACATTATATCGAGTGTTTTATTTTAACATTTACAATTTATTCTTGTGTTTAAAGATATTTTTAAAATCGATGTTATATGCCGTAAATCAGGATCGCGCTAATCCAGCCCCGCGAATTAAAAAACTTTATTGAATTTATTCGATTAAAATATATTTGTTATGGAACTAATTTAAGTGTTTCATGATTTAACTCTCAATTAGTTATTAACCTAAATATTTTCTTGATATTAAATAATAATTATTTAAAGTATATTTGAAGTTTTTCGACATTGATATTATGTAATTTAATAAACTTTCCATTACATTTTACAAGTTTGCAGATACGCTAAAGATTTTATTTAAAAGAACATTTGAAACTTCGACCTAATTGCTTTCAAATATGTAATATTATATTTTATAAACTCAGATTTATTTGTCAATTTTATAAGTATCGTTCTTTTTCTCTAATAATAACAATATGTTTATTGTTGAATACGTCGGCATACGTTTTTTTAAAATACTAGTACGTACTTATATCGATGCTATCATAATATACTGAGTTTTCTTTTTTCATAAATATTTATAATTGGAATTCGATAAGTTTTTATTAAATAAATATGAAACTTTACCTTGGATCTTTTTGCAAAAGCGAACGGTAGCTTTTTCACAATGTATATTAAATTATAAAAACAAACAAAAAAATAAAATATTTTAGACCTTTTCAAAAGTTTTTGAAACACAACTCATGGTTCAATAATCAAATTTAGTGTTTTGAATTTTCGAACTTTTCCAAGTTCCAATTGGATTTATAACTATTTTCTCATTGGTTTATTATACATGTAAAGTATACGGGTATATAAAATATACAATCATTAAAATTCGAAATTTCATATATATTGGCTCGTCGATGTTAAAATAACCAAATATTTATATTATCGTCTATTGGATTTCGTTTATTGCGATTCAAAATGCAACGCCTAGTCGTAGTGTGTAGAAACTAAATATTTTATATTTTAAAAATACTACTAAATATTATATGATATTTTTTTATATTATCGCCTAAATATTTTAATCGTAAATTAATAATACCCCTGATTGTTAAGCCGAATAACGTTCACGAAAAGAGAAAAGTTTTGATTTTTATTAGGATTTTCAAAGTGGTGTTATATACCCGTTGCAGATTAGACACCTGGAATTTGTAATGAGTTTAAACTTTATCGACTTAATACGTTTAAACGTAAATTCATTACTTTACTTGCTTTTAGTGATTGTAGTACATAATATATCCCTATTACTTGGCCCGCGTTTTAATAATAAAATGTTTTGTTGTGTCGTCGCGTAAAAAATATTTGTTTCAAAAAAATAGACTTAAGACGATATAATAATGAGTATTGATAGACACGTGTACGTGCTTTAAAACGAAAGAAATAGAATGCAATTAAGGACGCTGGTTCTAGTCTGTGGTTTTAATGATATTACAAACAGTAATTATTATGGAATTCAACTAATAATCATACTTTTTTGCTCATTCTCGCTGTGACACGAATTAAAGCATCGCTTCGTTTAAAAAATAATTTAGGCTAAAATTAATGCGTTTTAGATGTTTTCGTCCTGTTGTGATCACACTATTGTATAGTATCGTATACTCGCGCGGTATGGTCGTGTGGAATTATTAATTCATAACCTAAACAGAAAATTGCATAACTTTATTGCTATTAATAGAACACTAAACAGCTGTTAGTTAAAATTTCCTTTGTACTAATTATCAATAATATAATTAGTCTGTCAAAGTCAATTAACCGACTCTCATCTCAGTCTAGACGAGCAATACTCGTATATTAGTGTTATGAGTGCTTTTGAGTAAAACGTAATATGCCTACTTAAATTAAAATTTTTTTTCTTTCTTCATAACCGTCGCTTGGTTATTAATTGATTTAAAATTGACTAGTTTTTAATTTGAATAATCGTACCTGTATACATACTTAGAATAATTTTTACTTGACTCGAATAGTTATAAATAACTGTCCAAGAGATCAAAATGTTTTTGTCGGACCAGATATTTTGATATCAAACCCTGAATATTTTTAATAAGTACACGGTAAAAATTAAATATAATATGTTAGCGCAATAAAAACAAATAATATCAAACGCGATTCTAATTAATTTCTTGCCCGTCTTGTTGGTAATTATTCGTTAGTTTTTTGTCTTGTTGCTTTTATTATTAGATTAAATAAACCACGTATAGTTGTTGTTGTTGAATTAAAGATCGATTATTTGACGGACACCCCCGTATAATGAGAAAAAAACATTACCTATCGATACTTTTTGCGACGGAAATAAAATGCAAAAATTATCCAATATAAAAATATGTTTTTTTAAATGAAAAATATTTCCTTTAATGAATTATTATTCTTCATAAATAATGACATTGCCGATATAATTATTAATTAAAAATACAACGAACGAATTAATTTGGTCGCATTTATTTATATTTATTTTTTATTAACGAACCTTTCGTTTTATCGAATTAAAAAAAGAAAAGAAAAACCTCTGTACTTAAACAGCATTTATACACCTAATGAATTGTATTTGTCCGCGTTCATATTCCGCGCGTTATTCTTTATTAACTCGCACACACCTACTTGTTATTACATTTCCGAACATGTTAAGTACCTACGCGAGTCTTTTAAATCGATAAAAAATAAAAATTCTGTTCATCGTGTTGTAGTAAATCATTATATTCTCGCCGTTCCCGCTTATGATTATTCGTAAAATGCGTCGCAGTTCCGGGTCTAATGGGGCGCTTTGTCCCAGATTCCGTTTAGATAAGGGGCCAATGAACATTATAAATATGTAAGAATCAAATTGAAAGTTCTTACGCATATACAATATTTCAATTCGATTCTCTTTGTCGATCTCAATGGAAAACAAATTGGATAACCAATTAACTGCGAAAAGGCTAGACAATTTTTATGTTTTTAATTAATTCAGTTAAAGCGCTTACATTTTAATATCAAACGGTGATAATGCGAACTGTGAAATTCGTATGATAAATAAACTCTTATAAATATTAAATTAATACAATATATAAATCGTTTATTTTCAACAATTTTTTATATAATCAGTGGCGGAATTGGAGACGAAACAAGACAAGCGGTGTCCTTGATATAAAGTAGTGTTCGATAAGTATACTAAGTATACTTTATGGCTCGTCGATTGTCCAAACTTTTTAATGATTTCGAATTTCTTTTTTTGTTTTTAATTCGCCTTTAATTCTTTAATAAAGCCTAAAAGTTAAATATATAGGCATAGACCCGGCCACTGACGACGGCTTTTTTTTTTTTTCGATAAACGTGTTTATAATTTTTTCTTTGGAATGATATAGTTTTTCAAAAAAATTCGATAACAAAATATTAAAAAGTCTTTGCGCTCGTATAGAAAAAAAACAACGGCCGATTTCAGACGCTAATAAAGTATTAATTATGATATGATCGTGTGCTCTCGCGAAACGAGAGTATTCCGCGCGGGCTCGGAGTCGAAAACAAGAAACTGACGTCTAAATTGGCAATCGAGCGCGCGCGTCCTTCGGCCGCCATTATTATGTATTATTATATTACGGATGTCCGACGATAGGGTTATACGCCAACTACGGCGGGCAGCTAATACGCCGTTGACCCGACCCGACCTCTGGGCTCTCTCTCCGCGGTAGTCATATATACGGCGCGCCGAACGGGTCGGAGCGCGTAACAACGATATTATTATCGGGCGAATGTCCCGCGAACCGACACCCGGCGACGGGAGAGAGGTTCGTTTTCCGTTTTTCTTCTCGGCGTAGGGTCTCCTCGAGATCGAACTCTCCGACCGCGTTCCGCGCGTAGTCGTCGTACCCGCGTGTACGGGGCGAATTTTCGTACGCGACAACTCGCGAATAACTCGCGATTTTTCTCGCACGTTAAACGTGTCACGGTCGGATGACGTTATACATTTTTTTTCGTACATTTTTACCCCAGGGTTTTAATCGATGACCTGTGATCGGCGTTCGGCGTTAGCGTGTATTTCTCGATTTTCATTAGTCGAGGTGCGTCGATATTATAATCTTATCTCTCGTTATAAAAATCGTTTAGAAAATCGTTCAACAGTGGAGAAGGTTTTCGTTTACGTTTTCAGATTACTCGTACGTTCTTAGCGTGTACGATATACGATTCGCGTTAAAAAAAATAACCCTATGCGTTACGGCCCACAAGCCTCGATTTTCACAGACTCGCCTACGCACAAGACGACCACCCCCGCACGGCTGTTGGCTTGTACCACAAACCGTGCGTTACGATGTACGCTCGCACAGCCGCTCTCACGCCATGAGACGTGTGGGTTAGCAGGGTCGCTTGAAATTTTACCGGGGCCTCGTGTATTCGATACTCGACGAGTAAACATTAAGTTAGTCTGTGTCTTACTTAGCGTGGATTCCCAGACTTTTCAGAATGCCTTTTAACCAGAATCGCGCACTTCAAATCAAACACAATTTAAGCGAAATATTAACTCTGCGTATATTTTCGCCTGATAATAATAAAAACAAATATCTAGTCGATTTAATTGAAAAAAAATCCAATAGCAAAGTAACGCGAATAAAATGTGGAAACTGTTTCGAAAAAAGTAATCTTTATGTACCACCGTGTTTTCAATAAATTAACGACACGACAACATTATATAGTACATATTATTATACCAATCTTTTTTTTTTTTAGTGCCTTTATTTTCACTCTAAATCCCGAAATACTACAAAAATACATTGTAGTGAAAATTAATTGAAATTTCCAATTAATAAAAACACGGTCAAAGGATGTTGAGGTCCTCTTACCCTCCTCTTGATGACTATACGCCTCTCTCTCTCTCGGTCGATTTTGCGCCAATCGAAAAATTAATGATTTACTATATAACCGAATATCGACGATATAGTTAATTATTTTTAACGTTTTAGAATTAAAACAAGAAAACTTTTTAAAATTTGCAGCTTATATATATACGAGTATAATATAGATAATAAGTATAAGTACCTAATAAAGATAGTTGGCAAACGGCGAAAAGTTAAGTTATCCAGTGACAATAAGATAATTTATTGGCAGATATACAATACACAATGTATTATAATTTATAATCAAAGAACATTTATATATTGTTTACGAATTCGTTGTTTTACGAATTATACTACAAAACCGTTCGTAGGGTACTGCAAACGATTTGACAAGGACTATTTTTAAAAATCATCTGTAGCATGCGAATGCTGCCCTAAGCGCGGCGAGACCACGTCGCCCGTTCCCCTTTGAACCTGTCCCGGATAGGGGGAGAGGAACGCCCGATAATTAATCGTAACGCGCGCATTTTTTCGCCGTCTAGAATCGTACGGAGATTCGTATTCGTGTCGCGGACGCTCTCCGAAGACCCCGCAACGCGGACGCGATTACCGAAAACGTAAAAACGTTCAGGGCGTACGTCGCGGGCACCGGACTCGTGTGCGCGAAACGTATACGCACGCGACCGGCGGGGCTCGCGCCGCGACCGCGGGCCGGGCGACGCGGAGACCGACCGGCGGCGGCGTTCAGACTTCAGTGTAGCCGCGCCGGGTCGTGCCGTCGGACGCGTGCAACCGCCGCGCGCTCGTGTCGTTGTGTCGGGGGGGCAGGCGGCCGCCGGAGCACGTTTCGCGACGACGTATTCCGCGCACCCTCGCCGCCGCGCCGCCGCGACCCCGTCCCGGACGTGTTTTTTTTTTCCCGTCCTCTCGCTTTTCACGCCGCGGCGCCGTCTGCTAGCGGGACGTTTTTGTTTTTTTTTTTCGTTGTTGTTGTTGTTTTTTTCTCTTTTCGGGGGAGGAGATTTCGGGCCTTTTTTCTCGGCCACGAGATTTCATCGGCGCGCGACCATGTGCAGCAAGTGCAGCGACTGTTGTCAGCGGAAACGGCGCCGGCGTAAGCGCCGCGATTCGGACTCGCCCGCGTCCGACGACGACGACGACGACGTTGGCGATTTTTCCGACATGCTCTCAGGTCTTTTATTTTCTTTTTGTTTTTGCCGTTGTTGTTTTATCGCCTCCTCCCGCCCACCCCTGCCCCTTCGGATTATCGCGTCGCGCCCGTTTCTCGCGGTCTCCTCGTACGCACTTTTTATACCCTTCCGCATTATTAACCTATGTGTGTGTGTGTGTGTGTGTGTGTGTGTACGCATTTCCGTCGATAAGAACAAATACTCGCGTAACAACACATGACGGAGACATCGCTCGTAGAATAATAATATTCATTCGACGCGCAGGCATTGAATTATAACCCGGTGTTTGAACTGCGTCCACGTGTTCGGTTTCCATAAATCCTCGTGTACCAATAAACGACGAGTCCTATGCACGACAGTTCTATGCGGACGGACTTTTCTTATCCGTTCGAGATAATATACTTTTGCGGAAAACAAAACGGGACGTGAAATATACATATTATATAAAACTCGCTCCGAGAATGAGAGTACCGTGAAAGTTGGGTAATAATATCAGCACTGCGTATCGTTTAAATCAGTTACGTTGCGCTTTTTATTCGTCTTAAAGTTCAATTAGACGTAATACAAGTCTGAGTGACTCGTTCCTTTATTTTTGTCGAAACGCGCATATTTTCATAAACTCGAGAGTGAGCAGACTCGTGTTTTTCAGACGATTTCTTCGAGATTTAGAAATGTAATTATGTTTATTACAGTATACGCGCATTCGTGCTGTGTTGTTTTAAATCTCACGGGATTAAATTGATCTTTTAAATTCCCCTAAAAACAGACCGAAGTAAGTAATATCGTAGTTATAGACTGCTGGTCTGTTCAGAGAATTCCATTTCTAAAAATGTTCTCGTCTTTTTTACTTGCATAGTTTCACATAACATATTGTTGTAGTAGGTATATAAGACGTATATAAACCGATGCCTCGCGTGTTGTTTGCCCGAACGTGGCATTACGTTTAATGCGAATGGACGTTGCCCGTTTGATATGTTTTAAAAAGTTCACTGCGTAGTTAGTTTACTATTTTCGGTTTCAATTGCTATCAAAGTTCTTCGTGTTTGTTTCGCGTTCTATTATTTGGCTAGTTTTGCACATGTCTTATAAATAAACACCGAGCGGTTGTCAGCAATTTAAACGGAGACTGTTCACGTTGAATTTTTTTCGATTTTTCAACTCGTCGTAGATTAAACGCACCGGAACACGAGGTAAACACAAAACACATTTTCTTCTTATCCGGCCTGCGCACGAGTTATCGTGTGTGATTCAAACGGATAAAAGAGCTCGATTCGAACAATATTCAACGCGTTAGATAAATTATTGATAATATTACAGTCGGTAACTACTTTTGTACTTTTTACAAGAAAACAGTAAGAAAATCAAGTTTAAACCAAACGTAAGCTACCCGCACTTACGCAGACATAAACTTTAATTCGTGTTTAAAAACTAATAAAACTAATAAAACTGATGTTTTGAATTTAATTAATAATTTCCGATTATTTATTTTGAACGAGAAAACTTTAAATTACCTTTGCCCGCGACGGAACTTACAACCTATTCATGTATTTTAATATGTGTGTGTGTGTGTGTGTAAACCGGCATAACAAAGGTTTATCGTATTGTTTGGAATGTATTTCTGTAGCGACAGTAGCAGCGCCAGAATATTGTATTGTATTCGGAAAAAAACGATTCCCATGTGTACGAATCATCCCAGTGTTATTTCTACAAGGGAATTATTCACTCGATACACGTCGATCCGCTACATTGAGACGTACCTACCACAAAACGCCGTGTACCCGGGTTTATGATAATCAGACGTTAAAAAAAAGCGTCGTTTATTCGACGCGCGTACGCGCGAGTCGTGTCGGATACGGAATACGCGTTCTCTCGGTCTTCGTTATTAATACTTACGTCGTGGTATTCGGATCTCAAATTGCACGTGACGGCCCGAAAACGAGGACTCGCGAGATTACACGTTTTGTCGTGTAACGGAATAATACATACGTAAAGTTTTGGACGCGGAAATGGAAATCGTCGCAACGCGAATACCGGATTGAGTTTAAGTTTTTGAATATCCGAAATGACTCGTTCGGGTTTGTTTCGGTTCCGGGTCGACAGTTTTCGAACGTCGTCATTTCCACCGTAGATTACTTCGCGACGTCGAGAGACAGGTTAGGACGATCTCAACCTCGTTTAAATAGACATCAAAAGATTGAAGTGGTCCGCGTTTCAATTAAATGTCGAGATCATAGATTTTCGAGGAGACGCACGAGAACCGGATACCACCTATATTCGGATGTGCGCGCGTGTGGTGCAATTGACACAGACTCTTTGAAATTAATATTCAAACCGGGAAGCTAGATATAATATAATTGGATAGATTACGGCTAATAGTCACTATGTTATAACAACCGAATAAACTCAATAATAAAAGCAAATGTGGGAGAAAAATAAATAATACAAACGATTATTGTATGGCGCTCGTTATCGTAATATTTATGTTCGAAAAGACTAAATAGTAAAATACGAACTTGCAATTAAATGTAATCAATTTCCAATAGATTAACGTCGTTCCGTTCTTAAAATAAAACGAACACGGATATATTCTTTCAATATAGATTCGGATTGTATTCTGAAATTTTCGAGACATCAAAGTATATATAAAATCAATGTAAGCATAATGTCGTGGTCATTACGGATATACAGCAGAATTTTTTAGTATCGTATCGTTATACTCGGAGCCGGAGTTAAGGATAGGCTACGTAGGCTGAAGGAGTTTTATTGCTTCAACTGTTTTTCTTTTACTCTGATAGGATAGTTTTTTTTCCAAAAAATAATTGTTCGCACGTGGTGGTTTTGGTGTACCGCTATGACGTCTCTGTCACGTTATTGCGATTAATTCTAAGTATACACATTTTAACAGAGGAATTCACGTGTGATTTATTTTTATTCGCCATTGCTTTGGAAAAGCCATTTTTTAATATCAGTTTGGTGAGGGGGGCTTTTTCTTCGGATGCCCAAAAGCACAGGTATCATATCGAGGTAAATCCGCCACTGGGTGCACTTTCTAAAATTGATCACGTCTTATGAAGGAAAAATAATATAAAGAAACGATGGTCTTAAATAACTTTTTCATTCATTTTCTCATAAAGGATTGCCGCGTTTAAATCCACCGAATCCATGCAAATACGTATGACACGATGTATATTAAGGGCAGGCTTTTTGTGCGTGCCACACAACCATGTATACGAAATGTATAAGAGGCGTAGATAAGTAAACATATTGAATATATATATTTCTTTTTTTTTTTAATATGTGCAACGTACCGAGTTTAATATAGGTATGTGGTAGAAGTGACGGAAGTTTAATCATTACCTCGTAACTCGAGCAAGAGTCAAACGATAAATTAAATATACTTAAGTAAATGCCTAATTCGGATAAAATAAATAGTCTTGATTAAACAAATTAAATAGTTATTTATAGGTATAATCAATATAAGGTTTAAAAAGAAAATTTAAAACGATTTATCCGCGTAGATTGATATATACGTACTTAAACTACCATGCTGTATAGTGTTTCATAACTCAAGATGTCCAATCGCCTAAACGACATGAAAATTCTTAAAAAAAAGAAAACCACTACTTAATCCGATAATAACCTTTATATACGTGACCTTGCTGTACAGTATTAAACGTGAAAAACTGTCGTGTATGAAATAAAAGTGTAATATAATTAACTTAGAAACTCGACTTTTTTTCATTTGATTATATTTATTACTCACGTGTCGTTTATTGATAGACGGTAATAAAAAAGAAAAGAAAAATAAATAATCGTTCTCCATTTCTCATTACTTATGATGTTTTTTTTTATAGCATTAAAGAATAATATTCATTTGGAAATTAATTTCGATACATTATATAGGTACTTAATATTCGTTTTAATTTATGATTTTCGTTACATCGGCAAAATTATCTCTTTGAAAAAAATGAGAAAATAATTGTGAATTTTCTTCTCTAAAGGTCCGACGTGGCTAATTAAATACGATTTTCAGTTGTTTCAATGTGCCCGTATAGAACGAAAGACAGATGGTCCTTTATCGTACCATATTTTGTTTAAAATAACGCTTATTTTAATACGTCATATTATGTTATTCTGTTCTAAAGATAAAGGGGTATAACTTAACAGAAATCCATTAAAAAAAAAAACTCTTAACGTACTAAAGAATATAAAATTAAAATAAAACATTGATTACGCGCGTTTTTTTTAACTCGATTCGTAGTTATTCAAAAAATACTACATAAGAGCGCGCAGGACATTCGAAAAACTTCTCTAAATCATTTTTATTATGTATTCCTAGTAATTTTTTACTTGGAAATGGTTCTCGTGAGGCTATTTCATGTTTATATACTGTGTCTATTATTGTACTTTTTAGGTGTACGGTATATACCTACTACGCAGTACGTATACTGAATAAAATAACGAATAGTAAATAGTGTTTACATTTTGTCCGTTTACATTCGAAGGATTTCGTTTTTTTTAAATAATATAATACATTTTCAAGAAGTTATTTTTGCAAAAAAAAAAAAAACAATCGAAAACAATGTGTTTTTTCCCCATTTCGTCGTCCAAACATTTGAGTGCATATTATGGTTTCAACGTATCCGCCGTAAAGTGCGTAACAACCGGGCTACTCTTTTTTTAATTTTATTTCACGTAAGTCACTTTAAACTCAATCCTTCAAACCCATGTGGTAACTATCCGACACGGGGTTCAAACCCCCCCCCCCCCCCCCCCCTTACAACAGAGAAAATGTACAAGTGTACATATTATATATTAAATATATTTCAAAGTTTTTCTTTATTTTATTTATTAGAACCTAATAATAAATAGTAGAATATCTACAGCCGTTGTCTATGATTATTGGTTATAAAAATAAGGTTTTTCGTGTTTCGTCTGCGGGTCACATGGACGAATCACTATAATAGCGTGATACTGTGGTCACTGTTGAGCAGGGTTACTACCATAGGTAATAAAATCTATCTAACTAATAAAACCAAGAAAATTTGATATTGTAATACAAATATATTTTATTACGGTGCGTATATTGAATACCAAAATATAATATTATAAGAATAAAGTTAAACATGTTGTTCATGTTTTTCTTTCTTTTTTTTAATTAACTCGATATATTACTGCAATTACAGTTACTGACCCACCCTCTCCTCCCAACACCTGGTTACTGTAAAAATAACTTATTCACATTGCGCGTCGTATTAAAATTACGAAAAAAAAAAAAAAAAACAAAACCGTACGCCCGAATCATGATATAGCGTTGTATTTTTATATGACAAAACAATACGTCTTGTTATAAGTGTGTGTGCCCGTGTCGCACAGTTGTTTACCCCGCGCGACCTGACAACGTAAAGACATGTAAACGTGCGCCGGCGTTCCGGGGTTAACTAGCTATGTACTAAATAACATCCCCGTCACGTGACTAGTTTCCGGATGACTGATCGGTTTTTAAAGCTCTCCACATCACGTATTCAAAACGTCCTAAGTCTCTAAATCGCTTACCATATTGTTTGCCGCGGGCGAAGGATTTGTGCTAATTGTCCCGTAGTCGCGCGGAATAAATTATAATATCTTCGCCTACCTAGTTAATTGTATTCTACAGTTTTCCCTTTATTTGCCGAGCGCGGCGGAAACATGTACCCACACAGATGTACGTATATATCACGAGGTTATTCGAATCAAACTCTAATGGAATACATTTCGCGCGCGCGCGCGCGCGCGATAACACTTTTTTTTGTGTGTGTTTAATTCGTGTTCGCATTTCGCCCGATGGACGAAAATGATCGTAAATAATATGCTCTTACGCATTATGACGTCGCTCGCTTTTAATTTCAAACCGTCGATTCTTTTCGAAAACGCATTACGAATAGGAAAGGGGGGGGGGGGCTTCCATTTTCCCGTCAAAAAAAGCGACCGTAATTTTCTCCGAGTACCCAAGTATTGAACCGGGGATAATCTATCCGATAGAAATCCTATTTCCCGCGATGTACCTACTCGACTGCGATTCTCGATATACTGATTGAAAGGTGATTCGCGAGGGCATTTACACTTTTCGTCCTACCGCGGCGTCTCATTAAAAAAATTACTTCGTAAATCCTATCTACAACAGTTTTTCTTTGCGTTGAAAAAAAAAAATAATCGTAAAACATTTATGTTTTATCAAAGAACAAAGTTATCGAAGAGGCTTATCGATACTTGAAACATTTTCACCGATGGTATTTAAAGTTTTGAATAAATCTCTTATAATATTACATAAGCTCTGTCTGACAAATGCGTTTAAATGCGAGATTAACGTGAAATTTATTCATTGGAGAATATTTTTTTTCACTATTTCAAGTCGTACAGTACTTAAAAAAAAAGAAAAGAAAGAAAATTCAAAATATGAAATAAATAAATATTATTACTCCGTGTAAAACACAATTTTAACCGATTACTTGGGGTTATATTTTCGCGTTTAATCTAAAATTATCTAACTTGACTAGTAAATCCACACGTGCTAATCCACCCTTGTTCCGACGTCTAAATCAACGCGCTTGGCGAGTTTTCGTAGTTATTGGAAACAAATAACGGCAAGTTGATCGTAACGCTTTGAGATAATATAACTTTTGAACTATTTACTCCGGCCACAACTAAAATACGCTCGCAATCGTTCAGCTTTCAACCGTTTCACAAATGGGTCACTGTCATAAGATGTTTACCACGTTCGAATAGTATGTTAAATAAAAACATTAACCACTCGATAATTTGTGGGTAAAATGAAAACGAGCTCACAAATATTCAACGATTTTTACCGTATAGGCAACTCATTCGACACAACAATATAAGAACAGAGACATTTTTTTAATTATTTTATCGACAGCAGAACATTACCATACTTTCATGAATATCATGGCTTAGTATTGCTTTGAGTTTTTTTTTTCTTCTCTGTATTCGCTTCTACGACCATAATATCGACTAAAGATATTTGTCAAGTATTCAAATATCCGACTGGAATATAGAGAGTTATTCTTCTATTTATTTTGAAAAACGTATGCATATTTTTATATATATATATAAAAGAAACCTTATAAATATGTAAAAATAAAATAAATAAATAAGAGACTCGTCAAAAAACGAATATATGAACTACTGCGTAATAACATTTTACCGGGTAAATTTTCTCTCTCGAAATTCCAAATATTTATTTTATTCCGGATGTATTTTTTCGAATTGAAATTTTCGAATAATTATTATCGATCGAAAGTAGTTTGTAAAAATTCAAATAGGTTTTTTTTTTTTTTTTACTTCGTCTTAAAATATTAGGATAGAGAATACACATTGATGGAACGCGTAATTTATCAAAATGAAAAATGGAATAAAACTAAACCTTAAATGCTGAATATTTCATTTGTGTCACGAAGAAAATGATAAAACATTGTTTTTCTAGACAAATGCACGGAACGCCATAATTCTTCCGTAAACATAGGTAGATCATAAAAATAAAAAACTACACGTATATGAATTTAAATTACATCGACGCGAAACGTAATTTATATATTTTACGCTACGCCGTTAAATAACATATAACATCATTAAAAACGAATATTTCCCATCGCGAAACGGTTTGATTTACGCGCCAAGGTTACCACCGTTGCACGTGAATATTGTTCGTCGACTATTTATATTTAGAGCGCACATTGATTTATTTGTCATTCTTTCGTTTTCTCTTTTCCAAAAAGACATACGGAAAACATTTAACCATTTAAAGTTAGTTATCGCGGTGTCCTATTTTTCGCTCTGGAAAATTGCTCGAGTCCTGTACGTTTCGCGTTCAGCGTCGCCGGCAAAGTTTAGACCGTAAAACTTTTACGTACGTTATTATTATGGATATGCATGGGATTTTCAAGTATTAACGAACGAATTTCGAGCAATTATTTCGATCGAATCGAAACAACGCTTTGTCAGTATTTTACGTTACCTGTAAAACATACATAAACCCCGTAGTAAATAATTAATAATATCTTGGTCGTATATTTTGAATTATTCTATTTACGTTTATATATGTATTTGCCGCGTTCGAAAATCAATTAATACTTTAATTAAATTTAATGTATTTTACCGAATTATTTAGCGTTTGATGAAAAAAAAAAAAATCCAATATCTCGCATTTATATTGTGTGCTTTGCCATTGTTAACCGCGATTACTCGATATTATTAAATTTAAGACGAAAACGTACTCGTACAACTCATACTTTTACCGCTCGTATAATCTTCACTTATCCCTCTACGGGGTGGTCGCTAAGTTGTAAAATTAATGAATAATATTTTTCGAGCTCTGTTGTCTATAACATATCCGCGTGTTCTCGAAGAGAAAACTTTTGAAAGTTGACCTAACCGTTTGGAAAAACTGTATCGGTGGTGGCGCAAAAAATACGAACGGGAAAATATTATTTCTATTGTTATAATATTAATATTTAATATTATTGTTATTGTCATGATTTGGAGCCGTCGTCCTTTTGTTTCGAACCGAAACCAAGGTACGCGTTTGAAATAATAATTAATCATCAGCACAATACATTATATTTATTTCCCGTGTGCGAGCGCGTATTTGTCCTTTGTGTTTTTGACGTCTGACACTCTGTGTCCCTTTTGGGACGAAACAAAACGAAGAAGACGCGTTCTCCAGATCGTCATCAAAATACGAACTAATAATTTTCCCTGCTATAACGCAACAAGTGCAAAAAAAAAAAAAACAACTCTAATACTTTTGTACATGTGTGTTTCAGACGATGATTGGAGTGGTGACGGAAAAGCCAGAGGAACCGTCGAACAAGGTGAGTGATTTTAAACTTTACTTTCGTACACCACTACTTACGTATTTATTTTTTTTTTATAAATGCTCGTGTAGCGGCGAGTTAATATTACGTTATAAAAAACGACAAGTAATATAATGATCGGTTTTCGATCCAGTTTCTAATTTCGTGTTGTGTTCGACGTACAAATCTGTATTAAATTCTGCGGATACACACGATATTATTTACGACGGTAAAATTTCGTAAATATTTGTTTTGATTTTATTAATTTTGTTATTGCACTTATTTTCTCGGCTCTAGAGCTCTTCAAAAGCCTCGATTGCTATTGACACCACCCTCCAATTATCTCGCTCTTTCACGCACGACATGTCTAGATTCTACCTCATTTCGTCCAACCACCTCGTATCCTGATTTCCTCCCCCCCCACCCGGTTTCTTTCCGGTGGATTTTCCTTTTCACCCGTCGTCCACTTTTGTCTTTTTCGTAGCGTACATCCATCGCCAATCATTAATATCGATTCCATAATATATTATTTACGTGAGCGCGATAATACTATGTAATGCTCTTATCTCTGTCATAAAAACATCAGACAAAGCTCGAGATACACAATGAATAATACGTTTATGTAGGTATAGTTTAATTTTCTCAATATAAATATGGTTTATTGACATCTTAACGTTTGGAAAAGGGATAGATTTTTAAATAAAATTATTAAAATTATTTTAAGCACATATGGTGGTGCTTTGAACAGTTCTACGACACATATGTTATTAATAATAACTTATTATATTCGTCAAAATTAAAAAAGTATATTATGTCAAAATTAATTTGACACATTCGTCTTTGGGTTCGAAACAGTATAAACGATTTTAGTTCAAACGATTAGGTACGTGTCTGTTTATCCGACTTTGTAATGTTTCATAAGACATATGCTTTGCACATTTGTATACGAACTCGTACGTGTATGTAAGTACAATACACCGCCGAGTGTTTTAAATTGCTCGATTTATAAAACGGGAACTTTTTTAATCGTTTCGTTTAACTAAATAATAAAGTGCATTCGTTTTATCCGTTTCGCGAAAATCGGCAAACTTGGGTTCTTTGAAAACAACTTTACGTTACTTTTTTTTTTTTTCACCACGGAACGAACATAGTTTTTATTTTAAATTAGTTAAACTTAAATTAACTCTCGATTCATAATTTATTAAAATTGAAAAAAAAAAAAACCTATTATAAAAAAACGCGCGCCCGCCGCCACACGTACTGTCATTTATTAACACTACACGAAAACGTTAAAGGCAAAGAGAAATATTTTTAATAGTAGTAACAAGTTTAACCATTATTCATTATATTTTTATACACCCGACCTGGCGTTCAAAATAACACAAAGACCGTTTTTTGCACGTATGTATTTTATTAAAAATACAAAAAAAACAACCCCTATCAACCGTTATGTACATTTATCGTTACGTAACTCGTTGTTACAGAGTAAAATGCATTATTTTGGTCTCCGCGCATACTTAACAAAATTGAAAATATACTGTTTTTTTCCTTCTCGTCTGGATTTTTCCAGTTTTCTTTTACGTTCTCTTACGATGTCTATTCAAACTCTGTCTGACTGTCGTCCTTAACCCGTAGTTTGTGATCGACAATCCACCGACCGCCAATAAAACTTATCGGTTCATCAGTTATGCGTGTACTATAATATGTATTATGGGTGTGCAGAGGAGCGTTTAAAAAATAGTTTTTCAATGTAAAACCGCACTAATTCACGGGTTTGCGTAATTTATCGATCTGTTTACTGATGCGGTTTTAAAATAATTAGGTATAATACTATGATTCGACTACGGTTTACGAGAAATACGTATACGGAAACGTATTCGGTCTCGTTCGTGAATAAAGCTCGCACGATTATGAAATTAGTCCGAGCCACTCGCTCGCCGTGTTTCGAACCGATAAAGGGCGAAAAAAATTTGACCGTTTCGCGTCCACGGGAGGCGTGTCATTATATTATTCGCTTTGGGAATTGTAATGCCGAAAATAAAGGCATGCCGATTGAGTATACATGCCGTCGAATTCGGTTCGCGCGTTATATTAATAAATAATGATTTTGCGGAAAAACTTCTGCGACGATAAGGCACCGGGCGTTCTTTTTTTATTATTCGGTAAAATGTTTGATTTTCGAGACGGAAAAATAAAATAACTCGGAGCAAATTATACATAGGCATTTGAAAAATCCAACCGACGTTGGATTACGTTGGATATACCGACGTATTCGATTTTTATTTTCGAAGTTTTTTATTATTATAATAATTTCCGTTATTACTTGTCCGAGTTGACGATTCACAGTTTATGATATAACGCATTGTCCACACATTGTAGACCGATAATAGGTATCATTTCATTACTTATCGAGTGAATTTCCCATCGTGACGAATAAGTGTCTATATAATCAATGACGTAGACGTTTTAAATATTATGTGACTTTTGAAGTTGGACACGACGGCGCGCTGTAGGCTGTCTATTAGTAGCGTATTTATAGTGCGACGACGCCGGCGAAACGAAATACGGTATCAGTCGGCTAAAATTGTTCGATATTCGCGGCAGGAAAATAATTATAGTTGCCGAGTAAAACCTACGTATGAAACGTGATAAATGATCGGCGTACACTGGAAACGGATCGCATTCGTATAATACGTAGTACACTGGTAAAGCGCCAATTAGATTTATTTCGTACGTGCACCGCAGTCTCACAGCGCATACGCTGTATATTATATCCGATGATTTCTTGTCAAATTTCCTATTTTTACTTATTGGTCTTTTGGCGGGTACGGGTAGTGATTAGTTGCCCGGCAACACGAAGCGTGAGCAATCCTCTGCTGTCGCCGTCGCGCCGGCTCGTCGAGAAGAAAATAAATAAATAATGATTAATATAATGGACGTTCAGATTCTGAAGTTCAGAATGATTATACGACTATATCAGTTTCTGGCGTAATTTTTGACGAACCTCGCGAATCGCACTGAACCGCGCGGTAAAGCACAACTGTGCATATTATTCACTTTCTAATCAATTATACAATTACACAATAATCGACGTCGGTCGTAGACGCGAAACGTTTATTACTCGTTTTTCTTCACTTGTATTTTTTCCGAAAAGATCATTTATTTTACACATTATATCAGCGCAATCACATTAAGCGATCGACCGAATGTATACCTCGAGGTACACACGCAGTAAGGATTGTAAATTTAAGTATATTAGAGAAAACGAGAAGATTCTAACGCATATACAATAGTTAAAAAAGAAATTAAAAATGTATCCATTAAATTCAAAGAAATTTCATTAAATGTTCCCGAGTGCGGCGGTATACGTGTAATATGTATTTTTGGACGACTTTTAAACTTTAGAACTGGGTTATAAATATTGTATTTTCGGTCGCATCTTTTTTCTTATTATTTCCACCCATACTTTCGTACATTATACTTACTCCGCATAGAACTTTAATTTCTGTTACCATCCGTTGTAGCGTTAAGAGAACTCGAATAAAGTAAAACACTGCGAAATGAAAAATGTGATTTAATCTAATGTGACACATTTTATACGGCGAAAATCGTTTGATTTATCTCTGCAGTATGCTATTCGAAAGTTTGCGGTGGTGTATCATAATTTTATTTTTCAAAATTTCACAATACAGTGTCGGTCTGTGTAGATCGTACACAATGCGACGCGTGTGTCATATCATTTGAAAAAAAAAAAAAAAACAATAACAATATTATATTTACAAAACACCAATGGAAAAATATCACGTCGCGCGACGGCGGCGTGTATCTCTTGCCCGGACGAATCCGTTTTATTTTTTTCATTTTATCACACTAAAACTAAACGTCCGCCGTGCGTAATACAAAGCGCGCCGGCGTGAAATGTGCGTTTCGCAGTAATTACGATACCGGCGCGTCGGTTTAAAAATAAATTAAAAAAAAAAAAAAGGAAAAAATAACACTCGATCGTGTTCGAAATCGTACGTTTGTTTTCGCCGAAAAAGAGCTAAATAATACATATTATTAAAATACAAATGAAAGTCAATTGACCTTTTTGGATTTTTGTTTTTTTACTTTTCCTCGGCCGGCCGTTCGCGGCATCGGGCGCGCGTAACCTATCCGTGGCGTCCGTTCTTCCCCTCGTCCCCGGGCTACACACAAAAACGACGCGTTTTACGTCCTTTATTATCGTTATCATTATTATCGTAATAATTGTTGATATTACCGAGCGCGCGGTCGTTCGCCTGACAAGTACAATACGATTCGTTCGCCGTGTGATTGCGCGCGCACGTAAGATTCGAAGGAGACGGAGATAGAAAAAAAAAAGCGAAACGACACGAAGAAAAAAGTTTAAAAAAAAAACAAACGATCTGGCACCGATTCACGCCTATGAATTCCGTCGCGCGGATATTACGTTAAACGAACATGTGCAGCGCACGAACGCGCCGCCAACGAGACGACCCGCTCGCCACGTCGTCGTCGTCGTCGCCGTCGCATTAATAGTGTGCTCATAGCGGTCGACGACGCGACGGGACTCGATTGATAAGTGAAAAAAAGAACCGAGACGATATTTGGCGCGAGTGTTTCGTCGCGATCATGCAATCAGTCAAGTGTCGGCATCGGTTTAGAAACGTGTTGCCGTTCGGCAAATGTCGCTGTGAACAACGATCGGCCGATCGATTGCTGGAAATCGGCGCCGACTGCGACGGCGATCAACAGCAGTGCTCTCGAATCCTGCCAGAATTCCGCGAATATTCCCGCGGCGCTGACGACGACGACGACGACGACGACGGCGACGGTAAGGTCCGGCCGACGACGACGGGGGCGTAACGAACTTTAAGTAAAAACGGGTCGAAAAGAATGTCGTTTAATTAAAAGCGAGTACCGTTTTTCCGAGCGTTTGCTGCGATCACGTTGTATCGTCGTCGAGTATAGATTTCAAATCACATGGAAATTAATTTTTCGCCGGACGACACGTGACACGCGAAAATATTTTCGATTTTTTTTTTCCGCCTCTGGATTACACCGACCGCGGTTTAAAACGATAGAGTTATTATACTCGTCAATTGTCGCTGCCAGTTGTCGTATCACAATACACCGCGTGGAATATTCAATACCTATCAAATGATACCTAATCGTGTTGATTAAAATTATTCATTGGATGTTTCGAGTTTAATTACGAATTCTGTGTGATCGTCGGTTGATCAGTGAAATGTAAAATACAAACAAAAAAACCAATTATCGGGCCGAACGTAGCGAAACTATTTCGAACATTACAAAAAAAAAAAACCATACGATATTCATTCGGACGTGCATTAAATCCACGTGGACGAAACGCATCTGCGTTATATTTAAACATATTTCAAAATTGTATTAATTTTAAACTCGTTTATTTATCAAGTACCTAATTAATTGCAGTTTTTATGCGTTCGACAGAGGTAAATAGAGCTTCTATATAACTTATATCGTAGTAAACTAGTATTTACTTTTTTTTCGGTCACGTAAAATATAACCATTATGAGTTTATAATGGTATGTGTAACGCGAAAGTTAACTTGTGTATAGTTAAGGTTCGATCCGACCCCGAACTTTGAACGCAACAAAATTTCGGCAATTAAACGTTCAATATCGATCAATAGTTAATAACCTAATTAATTAATATTTGATTTGAATTTCAAACAAACTTAGAGCATAAAACACGAAACCCGTGGGATGTATAAATTTTTATTTTTTTTTTTTTGTCTCCCCATCACGGCTCATTACCCCTAATGATTTATTATTTCGCCGTTAATAAATTAATCTAAAATATTTTTAAATTGTTTTTTTTCCTTCTTCTTCTGTTCGAATTAATGATAATATATTATACTTGCTTATCCCATAAACCCCGTAATATTAAAATCTCGCCTTACTTTCTTACGGACGCCTTTAAAACGCTGTATTCTCGTCGGTGATTTGTTTAGATATCTGAATTTTTGGTTTGTGGTGTCCTGTACGCATATACTTGATTTTCAAACAACCTCGGTCGTCGTTGAAATAAACGCATATTTTTAAAATCCACAAATTTGAAAAAAATTCTTGGACATCAATTTTTTTCACGAAGTCTAATCTGCCTTTGAATTCATTTCGGCCGATAGTCATTAATTAAATAAGTTAGTAATTAAACTTTTTTAGACTATTAAAAATAATTTATAGCACGCAAAAAAAAAAAAAAAACAAAACTAATTACTTCCGGGAGATTTCAATTATAATTCTACTTTAAAGTCAAGTTGTTGCCTACGAAACTTTTCGTGTTTAAAAATAAAATTAATTTACGATGTTGTGAAAATTTAAACCGTTCTATTTCAGTAATTTAATTCAATATTGTTTTCCCATTTGTCATTTTATGAGAAAATTTAATTTTTTTTAGAGCTTAAAAATAGTGAAATCATTATTATTAAGCTTCTTGAAATAACAATCTTTCAATACTCATCATCACCGTAATACATATAAGACATATTCATATTCTATTGAATTTCCTCTTGCGGTCGGATCATTTTTTTTTTTATATAATTCGCCGGTTAAAATATCGCGTTCAAATTTAGAAGTATTGTGTAACGTATGAATCGTTTCCTCCTATATTGTGATCGTTGAACAATGATATAGTTTATTGTTATTAACAATTTCATCGAGTACGCACGAACGATATTCGTATTGTACTTCATACTGACATACTCGTAGAGTAATTTCAATCAAAACTTTTGTAATCCGTAGCGGTGGTCAGTCGGTATTAAATGCAATATGTTGTTTTGGCCAAGCGTACGAGTATTTTTATTATTTCTCGCCCTAAGTGCGAGTGTATATGATAAATAATAAATTATGTCGATTGTGACGGCAGAAATCGCGACGGACGGACTTCTTCGGGGATCGATTCGTATCCCAAGTAAATACGGTATTGTCATAGCGATCGATCACAGACTATAATCGACGATTGAAAACGGTTAAAGTTTATGCGAAAAAATGTCCTTTTTATTTCGTCTTCGGAATTTATTACGGCTAGCGGTGATCGAAAACAACAAAAATCGAGACGCAATAATCGTGCCTTTTGTGGTGTTCGCCATACTTTGGTAATATTACGATTGAATCGATTTTATTCAACGTGATTTACGTTGCCACTTAAAATTCACATTGTACTCGTTTATTTTACTGAAAATAATCCCCGAGTTTAATGTATTTTAATGTTTATTCTGAGCTATTGTCGTTTGTTTAGCGTCCTCGGGTTCCTAATAAACCCGTACGGTGTTATAACGCTGTACACGTGTCCGATAAGTCGTGTCGGAAAAATTAATAAATAAATAAAAATATTCTTTTCCGATGAAAGTGGAAGGTAGTCGACGTGTTATTATTGTAACTTATTGGATGGCAGGGTCGTAGCTACATTTTTCGCGGCATCATGAATTAAATATTTCTGCAAATACTCAAAGGACACATAAAAATATCCCGCGCGAATAATTTACAACCCTCAGACACCGCCGCCGGGTACATGTCATTCGCCCGGCCGGCCGAGCTTATACGAACACTCGATTGTTGCGAACAACCGGGATCGACACGACTATCGAGCCTCAGAAACGTTTCCCAAAACGTTACCAACTCTAATTATAGGATTGTATATTTTTAGGTCGTATACAAATACCGTTTTTTTCCCCTCCACTGTCGATTAAATTCATTAAATATATCGGTTACAAACACTGCGATGGGACTCGATGGGGAATCTCTTAAATCTCACCGATTTCTAAATAAGTAATTTACTCGAAACAAATGAGTGATTAAAAAAAAAGAAAAGAAAAAGGAGACGTAATAACACATAAAACCATAACGAGTATAATATTGCAGCGTTTGAGTTTGCAAGAGTTTAATCCGCAACGGTCGTATTAATATCGATTAAAAAACGTATTAACGATGTGTATCGAACAACACGTAGAAATAAACGTATAAATTCTTTACGACCTTTAAGGACATAATATTATCGCGTAGTATCAGGTAAAATGTACGTATATTGTCGATGATTTTTATTAGCTTTTGATACTTTTATTTATTACGAATAATTTCCTAGTTTTGTAAAAAAAAAAATATTTACACTATTTGTAATCCAACGCTTCCAATAGAATACCGGTCGTAATAATGCAGATTTTCATTCGTTCGCTCTGTTTTATCATAACGTACACGCGTGTAATGTCATATAACTGGACCAGAGATAAAAAAAAAATTCAGAATGATTTATGTACTAAACACGTAGGCAGGTAGCAGCGGCGTAAACGCCTCGCGTAAAAGAAGACACGACGTGTGGCTCTCGGATTTTGTACGTTACTTTTAGCATCGTACTCGATGCTTGTCCGTTGCGAGTCAGTGTCGCTGATTTAAATTATTTATAATTCGAAACACGAATTAGTGCATAAAGTATAATATAATATATACACCGCTGTTCATACTACCGCGCATTGTGTTACTTTGTTCTACTTGGTTTAGTTGTGCCTTAAGATATCGACACGTGATACTGCACGGTATTACATTGTGTCAAATTTTCGTTGTTGAAAAGAACGTAATCAAACACCGTTTAAATTATAACTTTCGACTGTTTGTGTAGCGATCGAATGACTGAGCCTCTCGATCACTTATTAATCACATATATTGTGTATATATTCGATCATTCAATGTTTAACTATGCGCGAGAGGCGGCAAGTGTAATAAACATTGTTAACACGGCGCGGCGGCGGCGTTCTCTCGAAACAATAATACGTTTCGTAACAATGGGCGAAATCAAATCGGTTGAAACACAAAAATGTGCATTCGTATTCTACAAAACTACAACAATGTAAGTGTAAATACGTTCAACGTTATTGATATTGATTCTGTCCGTTATACTTTTTTGCTGTCATTTTGTAAACTAATCTATTGAAATACCCAACGTTTTGACTGTTCAAAAACGTCTGTAATTATTAATACAAACTTGTCACATGAAATATTCAATACACAGACCCACACAGAACAAATACATTGACGCGCGCGCACACGCACCATTCGGTATAAAACAGTGGTTTACTCTCTTTATTAGAATAATTTAGTTTTCTTTCCACGAAACCGTAGACGATAGAAAGTAAAATCATTATGTGACATTCTGTGAAAGATTTACGACACATAAAAATGTTGTACGTTGCCGGCAACCTTTTCTCGGGATTTTTTTTATACTCTTGTATACACACCACGCGCAGTCCAATCTCGTAAAATGATTTGTGTCTTTAGTCGCGTATTTTTTTTTAAATTTCAAATTTTATTTCAACCAACCGCACAATTACTGCGCGTTTAAAATATTGTTTCATTCGGATATCCCGGTCGGAATTAAATTTCCTCTCCAAACGAAATCCAACCGTAAACCTAAATATACCTATGAAATAAAATAAGATTATATTGACGTTTAGTCAGAAATTTTGCTTGAATAAATATTATGAAAGCTTTCAGAACGTTTTACACAAATAGAACTAAACGGAGAATGCGAAAAAACGTATTTTAAATATTATGTGGGCGATACTACCACATCTCGGTTCTATGTGTGCCACGTTTCTGGCTCTAAATCAATTTGTCCTCTTGTTTAGAATTACGATTCAACTCGGGGCCAATTTATTATAACAATATATATTTTATCTTTTTAAACACAATCTTTGCTCGGAGATCTTGTCGTTCGACGATATAAGTCGCCATGACTATACACGATGATGTTAGTCCGGTATTAAAAATCACAATAAAAAATAAAAATAAATACGTACTGTTTTAAACAGCAATTATACTAAAAAAACTATCCAATTATAATAAAATATTAATTAATCGCATAAAAATACGTTTTTCAGTTTAATAAAACACACGCTAAGTGGAAAAAACATTATTTTACATTTTAAGAGTTTTGAGAAAACTATAATTCAGCCTCGTCCAATTCATTACGTTTTCTTTATGTATTACGGGTCTAATAATATTTAAATACGTGTTTATTTTAAAGTGTGGTTAAAATCACAAACGTTTCAATTTACAATATTTAACTTTTAAAGTAGGAGTTTCCCATCGAGCTGTCTGTTATATTATTCCTATTGTTATCGAATTTATTTACTACGCTTTACTATATGGTTTGCGTTTGGGCTTTGTGGAAAACAAAAAGACGGAAGTTAAACATTTAAATAATCATTAAAAATGAAATTCAATTGGGCACGAATAATATTATAGCCGATAATTTAAGTGGATTTATGTGTTTATTTCCTGTCAATGGATGCTTGCTCATTAATTTTTTCATAAAAATAAAATAAAAAGAGAACATTCGAAATCGTGTAGCTTATCTTTGGCCGAAAAAAATAAAATAAAAAGAAAAACAGTTGGAAAAGTAATCGATTTTATGTCATTGTAGTCAAATGCAAGAGTTTTTTTTCTGTTTTTATTAATTGGTTTTATATATACATATATATATATATATATATATATATATATATATATATATATATTTTTAAAACAAATAATGTTTTCCGCGAGCAAAAGTCTCCGTCGTCGTCCATAATTTTTCCCATCGTCATTGTGACTTGTGACGGAGGCGCGCAAAGTCAAACGTTTTTAGTCCACTAATCGAATTCCAGCGGTTATCTCTACATTTCGCCTGCCTCTTATCTTTATGGCGACGGTACCCACTACACACACACACACACACACACACGTGCCGTATTTGATTACAGGTTGAAACTTTTTACGGCGACAAAATGGGCCCGTTGAATCGTTGTTCGGATAGAATCTAATGGAAAACATATCGACACGAAAACCCGATAAAATCGCATTTCGGTAATGCGTTTACTATTCGTGACGTACACGAAATGACGTTTCTCATGGAAAGAAATGTTCCGAGGCATTTTTTTTCCCCTTTCTCGGAGAACCTCTTAAAACCGATTTCGTTAAAACTTTCTGTGACGCATTATGCGCTTCGAAAGGCGCACAATATTATTCCGTACGAATACCGGGGCGAACTGTATCCAACACGACGACGTGCAATTAACGTGTGTAATTAGGACGGCGCAATTAATGTTTGACGTATTATACGTATATGTTTTACTAGCTGAATGACCCGGGGGTTATTAGAGCATACAACCCCTCGGGGGTTGAATTTTGAAAAAAATAAGTCTATAGATTTTTCATTATTTCATTTTCAGAGTGTGTATATTGAGTTTCAAAAAAAAAAATCCGACAAAAAAATAACGTTTCACATTTTCGACACCTTTTTACCCCCCTCGGGGGTTGAATTTTGGAATACGAGGTTATAGACGTTTCGTTATTTTTATTACAGAGTATGTATGCCGAGTTTGAAAGAAATCCTACCGAAAAATTAACGTTTTCTATTTTTAACACATTTTCAAAAGCACGTTATAGAAAAACCAAAACGATCTTTACGAAAATGTATTGATTATGCAATGTCGTATTATTGCATAATTTTTATCGAAATCGCGTGCGTGCGACGAACAATAGAACCGTTTTTAATTGGACGGTTGTTTACCGATAAGCTCGACCGATTGGCCGTGACGTAAACAATTGAAACTGAAAATCTAGTGTCGTCGTGAATTCGTTATGAAATCGGAATCAGTGTTTCCGTATCGTTGCACCGGTGATGTTCATAGTTTTTTTTCTCGGCGTTTCGTTTGTCTTCGCGTCTCGATAGTTGTTCTCGCGTTTTGATTTCTTTAATCTCTTATAATAATTCGAACGCTCGCTCGAAGACAACATTCGTCGTCGATGAAAACATCAAGTGTGACCTTAGTGATTTTGTGGCCCCATCGACGACGTATATACGTCCAAGTGCCGGTCGAAGTGCAAAATCGAATGAAGTCGAAAATAAAAACGAATTTCGAACGTATCTTCTTGACGTAAGTCCTGATTTTTTCTATACTTAAAAAAAAAAGAAATGTAGGTTTTTTAAACAATGAGTTAGCCGCTTTGATTCGGTGAATTGTCTAAATCACATAATTTAAATCAAAGTGGGTCGTAATAAAATTTAAATGAGAAAATGTCTCGAATTTAATATTTAAAACGAACTATGTAATATCATGTCGTATGAAATAGTAAATTATTCTCTTTTAATTAATTACCCGTGTTTACATTTTAAGTTTAAAAGGTGTACCTCGTTTCGACGACTAAGAGAAAATAATAACGTGATCCGTATAGTTTTCTAACTCCGATTTCAGTTTTAAACTTTTAAAATCGCTCTTGTCGTCAAAACTTAATAACATATTCATTTATGAACCTTTTTTTTTTTTTTAACATTTAATTTTAATTTAATTTGAAAGTTTGTCGTCCAATTATCTTTTCTCTCGATTTATTCAGCTCCTGACGTCGACTATTATCGAAGTAGATACTTAATTAAAATCGTATATTCTTCATCTATCCGTGGGGCGTTTCTTTTTCTTTTTTTTGTTCTTTAAACGAAGCCAAAGTCGCGGTGGAAATTAGTTCACTAAAATTCAATGTTTGTATTTTCACCCGAATATTGTGTGTCGTTCGGATTGTATTTTTTACGGACGACGACGTCGGAATAATCAAACACGTTTTGACGTTTTATAACGATCGATGAGTGGTAGACACTCGTTGAATTCCGATTTCACGGCGTAACGGTCGATTATTATTGTACGGAAATTATCACGATGTTGTCTGTTAAGCCCTCCAGTTTGATTAACTCGACGCTCTTCCGTTTCTATAAATGGATTTGTCTTTTGAATATTCTGACGGTTATAACTGACGTTGTTATGGCGCGGCGTGTTATTAATTATCTTTATCAATTAATTTCAGTGTTGACTTTATATACGACCTCGTACGTTGTTGTACACCTTTTACACTAAAATTAAAATATGAGTGTTATGTTCAAACTATTGATTTATTAAACAATACTCTAGTTCCTCTCTTTTATCAGCACGGACCTTATCGAAACCATCGATTTTTAACATTTATTCTTAAGCGACGAGCACACGCATTATAATATTTCAAAAAAAAAAAAAAAGAGAGCTTTAACCATAAAGTATTATACTTAATACTTTACTGCTTAAGCATGTAAGTATATTACGTATTTTAAGTGTATAAGTTTCGTCATCAATTTAATCATATTTTCGTTAAAAAACACGAGGGATAAGCGAATGTCGTAGGGGTAGTCTGGTAGATTTCAATGTTTCAAATTTAATTTATTTCGTTATTTTTACTACGATTTTTCGTATTTATTGCTTTTTTTCTTCTGAATTATGTCGGTCCTTTTAACCGTTACTCGGACGATGAATTAAATTTTCACTCCCAAACCGAACGTTTTTCTCCGACCCGATTTTCACTCGAAACCATTGATTAAATGTTAAAAGAAAACAAATATGATTATACAAAATCTAACGACAATTTTCAAATGGTAAATATTTAAAATCACCAAAAACGCGGAATTCGAGATAAATATAAATGCCAACGCGATTTAATACGATTTTCGCGCTTAACATCGGAATGAAAATTCTGACAACGAATTCATTTAAATCAATAAATAAATATACATATATATATTTATATATTATGTATTTATGCGAAGCAATCTGTTCTCTTGTGAATTCGGGGATTCGCTTCATCATAATTCGCCGTATAGATACGTTTATCAAATCTATTGTTAACCTCCTATAAATTGTTAAGGATAAACACAATAGGGAATCCCTTAACATAAAATGGAGTAGCGGATGTCTAATGTGTACATTAATATTATAGCTGTCAAATTAATTGACGTCTCCGTACTCCCTTTAGAGCCATTTGTTTGTATAATTGTTCTTGAGAAAACTAATAATAGGTATCAAATAGCGTTCGTGTGTCGTAAACAATATTTTTCGTCTTTTCATTATTAAAAAAATTATTGGAATAATTATATATATATAATTAAATAACGCTAATTATTGACTTTGTTAGAAACTTTATTCACAATAAATTTAATAAAAAGTATTAGAATGTAGTATGTGTTGCGACCGTAACAATTATTTTTCTTTTCATAATTTTTATCACCTCCGACTTGGTAATCATTGTTAGGTTATATAATATCGCGTATAATCGGAGAACATCGTCGCAAGCTTTATTTCGTTTTTATCTGTTAGAGAAATCTCGCGACAATGAGAAACATTTGTTTCGTTTCTAGCACAACAACACAATACGCCCGCCAGTGCTTTGTTTCGCATCACAATACTTTGTGGAATAATTTTCCACTACAGTAGAATTTCGATGACTTTGAGTTCGCGCGCGCGCGAGAAAACTGTTTTCTAGAGACTTTCGAGCCATCTAACGAATGTCGATCGGCCGAGACTGTTTCAACGGGATTATTTTTCCGCGGCCCGTCCGCCGATGGCCGGGGCTTGGTTCGAAGACCAAAAGTAAATTGATTTTAAACGCATATTATTATTATAGTGACACGGTGTCGAGCAGGCGTATTTCGTAAACAGTTTAAGCGCGAAATACGCGTGTGACATTCGATCGGACGTCGGTGTAATCTATACGGCACGTCGTCGAGTAGTAGTAAACCGTCGTCGTCGGGTATTAAATACGAGTATTTGTTTTCACTTACGCGCGCGTGCAAATCTAATAGATCGGAACGTATTGTGTAAAACGTTGAACAAATATGGCCTATCCGTAAGTATTAAACGAAATAATCGTACGGGATTTACTATATAATATTATATAGGCGTGCGGTGTGTTCGGCGAGACGGAACGAGTTGCGCCGAAAGAGGGATTACAGATTATCGGAGAGGGAAAACTCGGTATATAATGCTACGTATACGCGCGATTGTGAGATGAGAGACGAGACGTGGACCGCCCGAGATGGGAATTATTAATTCGAGTGAGCCGAACGATTTGAGTTTAGTATGGGAACGATCATGTCGGAATAATGAAATAACTATAAGCGTGAATTTAGACGGGGACGGACGGACGCCATAATTGCGGGGGAGGGCATTTTTTAAATCGTAACAGAGCGCACGTTTACGGTGAAAACTTAATAATTTGGTAAAACGGTATAAATTATGATGCGGCTAAAATCGAATAGATAAATAATTTCTATGTAAACCTATTTCGACGTATCTTTTTGTACATCAAACATGTTATTATCTCCTAAACATTGGTTTTGGCTTTGGTACCTAATTATATGGTTTTAAACATCGATTCAGTGAAAACAATCGTTAATAATGTCGAAACAATTTTTAATACGTTATCGATTTTTATAAAGTAAAATCGGAAACGTGGCAAATACGTTAACCGCGCTCCTTTAAGATCAATAATTTCGATATTTATGAAGCAGCCAACTTCTCTTTTCTGTTGTCGTTCTTGTTCTTATCAATCGGGTCTCTATTGTGAAAAAAAAAACACGTTATTTGTTCACTCGAGTCAACGGGAAAAAAAACACACCCGATAGAAAACTTTTATCGAGTCAATTATGAACCGAACATTTGTTGTAACCCCTCGCTAAAAAGACGGTTCGGCGTTTCTGGCCGGAAGTTAGAGACCAGAGAGAAATCGTTCGTGAACAAACTGATGATTTCGGCGGATAGTTTCAGGTGATATGATTGCTTTCGATTTTAATTGCCTTTGAAGTTATTTCGTCCGAAGTCGTGACCATTTAGACCGCAAAAAGCTTTTCCGCGATCCGTCCGTCCCCTCCCTGGAATTATAATTCGATAAAAAAAAAAACGAGTGCCGCCGGTACGCGGATCAAAACAACGGCCGACGAGCCTTAAGAATAACACAATAATAAAGTTCAATTATAATACGACCGGTAGAAAATTAAACGTCCTCGAAACAAATGAGAATGATATCCTCCCAATAACCGTTATTGTATAAGCCGCAGTATTATTCCAATAGTGAAACGTATGAAATTTAAACGGAAAGAAAAGTATTCAACGGAACGCATAAGCCGCTTTTGGAAACGAAACTCATTTCATTTAATATTTATATTAGAGTGAAAAAAAAAAAATAATGAATCATTGATGCGTAAAACCTTTTGTTTTTTCTACTCGTGTAAAATATTCGTTATGTCTTTCACTTAATTCGAACTGTCATGATATTATAAATGATATTTCGGACGTTCGGTCATTCGATGTCATACGTCACTCTCGCGTAGATATTAATTTTTGTAAATTGAAATAATAATAATTTTATTAATTCGTTCGTATTCATCTTATTTTATTAATTCGATCGTTTTTGTGCATTCGATAAATACGTTTGATTTGTTCGAAATAAACGAACTGTGGTAAATACTTACTAAAAATACTTACTCACTGGTTAGTCCAATTAGTTTACCAAAAATCTATATTTCTAATTAATTGTTTGAATTTATTTCTCGAATAATCCTTAATAAACCCCGTTAGATTTATATTAATCATTTGTTTTTTCGAGTTCGCCTTCGATGATATCACTTTAATTAGAAACATCAAAATAGAATATATTTTGACGAACACATTCAGTTATGATATTTTAAAGTAATTAAAGGCATACGATCGACTGTCTAAATGATTATTTGGGATTAATGATAATCATTGTTTTGCAGTGTCAATATTTATAACATCGCGGGTTGTTTAACTTCGGAGAACAAATAATATGAAAAAAAGTAATGTTTTACTCGTCGAGGATTATCGTAGTAAGACGAAGGATATTTTTCGATTCGTGAAGTGGAACGGCGACGTCGAAAAGTAAACCGACGAGTTCCGATCACGCGAATAATTGGCACATTTTGGTTGTGCGCACGTTTGAGCTTATTTGCCATTTGTATTCCGGTAATAACCGTTTCTTATACCAAAACATTCCCCAACTACGACTGTTTTCGAATTTTATATTTCAAAATAATTTTCTCCGAAAATCGTGTCTACATAAACATGATTTTTATTTATCAAAATTAATCATTCCCGTTTGATGGTTATTCTAAGTGATATTTATTTCTGTTCTTGATAGTTGTTCGATTCACATTGACGTGCCGACGAATACAATTTAATATATTGATGAAATTGCAAAAGACACGGTGTCCAATCAAAATTCATATTATTCCCAATAACTTAGAAAATGTTTCACGGAATTCACCTTTTTACTTAGACGCAATAGGATTAAAGTTATTCTCTCTCGGAGGATATTTGATCAAATTGAACTATTTAAGTGAGTACGTTTTCCTGTATTGGAAATTCGTTAAATATTATCGGACTAAAAATGAACGGTTTAATACAAAGTTAATATTTAAGTAGCTCGTGTTCTTTTGTATTTAATTTTAATCGTTTATTAATTAATGAATGTAATACAAATTGTATTACATTTATTATAAGGTCATGTGTTCTGTTAAACAAAACATTTAAGTAGATTTAGAAGTATTTACCACATAATGGACTCGACTTCTTTTTTTTTTTATAATTACAACATTTTAGTTTCGCTATCAGTTTGTTGTCAGAAAAATCGAATTTTTATTTTCATCAAAGAGTTGAAACAAACATTTTCAAATAGTTTCGACCTCTTTGTGCTATGTTTGGACATTTTGCCAAGTTTCTGAGTTTTCGTAAATTTTTTAAAATTAAAATATGAAAAACACGTGCGTGGTAGTATGACTTGTTTATTCGATTCGAACAATTCAAAATACACAGAAATCGTTAGAGGGGGGAAAAAAAGTGTTGTGCAAAAAAAAAAAAGAAGAAGCCTGTATATCCGAAATATTTACTCTAGTCTTCGTGTCTATAATATAACTACGAATCTATGCGATGAAACGAAACCGTAGTCGTAATCTGGTCGTGAAAAACATATCTGTCTCCGACAATTCGCGTCATGCAAAACGGCCTCGTGTGTATTACACATTATACGAACACGACCCAATAGACTCGTGGGGTCCGACAGCGCGGCTCCATAATGCATCGACGATGTACGCTTCTGTGCGGAATGCAAATGGATTTGTCAAAGTAGCGGAAACGAGAGGCCGTGAGAGAGAAGGGGGCGGAGAGAAATCATTAAGCGGATTATTATTCGGATTGCAATTCTAAAACCTAATCGCCACCATAATGTTTACGCAATCGAGTGCGCCGAAGCGACCGACAACAGCCGCTTGCTCTAGTGGCGTATTTGAGGCCAAGCGATTATTGCGGCGATCTTTTCGAGAATTTTTCAATCACAATAATATAGAGAATCGCGTCGTTTATTCATTTTCATATGGTTTCGTTTTCCTAACACGTGGTTTTTTTTTTTTTATTATTAGAAAATGCGTATTGTTCGCGTCGTGTTTTTTTTTTTTTTTAAATTTTCTATCGCAAAAACTCTCGCTTCGAGTGTTTGATTATACCAAAGTTCGATTGACAACGTGCACAGATATTAAATACACGTGATACGACATCGATATACTTTCGTTCCGTCAAAATATTGTATTTTTAATGCTCATTCGATCGTCTGCCGAGTCCTGCCGAGACGGACTCTCGACACGAGCGTCGCAGAAAATTCTAAGAGTTATCCTGGAGTCGTTTTCGTTTTTACATTCGACACAGCAATAGACGCGGTGATTTAACGTTTATATATTTGGCGTTGGTTTTGTGACGAGAGCGCGGAGGAGGCTCTTCTCACTTGGTTATTGTATTAAAAATCTACGTTTTTACAATTATTCGTCGACAGCGCGCGCACACGGATAAAACGTCATCGTCTCCGCCAGCCGTTCCTTAATTAAAACTCGGGTGTTTTATTATATTTAGTATTCTAAACAGCGGGCCCCCGAGCAGCTTACCTGCATTGTGTTCGTCGCGAGTATATGTGTGCCATTCATATGCAATTAGCGTATCAGCACGCGAGTATAGTATCTCCCGTTCCGGAAAGCTCGCACTTGATTTTCGCTCGAAACGTTAATAATTAGACACGTCTTGCTCCTCTCGGTTACACGACACTTCTTGCTCCAGCGTTGATGTATACGCCGCGTCGTACGAAATTAATTTTCGACTGTTGTTCACTTTCCTTTGTGTTTGGATTCGTGTTTTTGATTTTTCCGCAGTTATAATATTTTATCGCCTCGAGCCCCCCACTCGCGTTTTTATTCGAACCTCGGGTCTTTATCGTCGAATCATCGGTCCTGAACAGTTAATACGTCACGGACGCCGATTTAAATATACGACGGCGGCGGAGTGCTCTAAACGAAACGGCCGCGGAAATAAAAAAAAAAAATGCGATAGAAATAAATTAAACGAAACGACATTAATCGCATTAATCTCTCGACGTCGCGAAATCGAATTAACGGGACGTTAAATCGCGGTCGCGTCGACGCGTCGACTTATTTCGACCGCGTTCCGGTAGGGTTCGCACGGTTTTTTTTTTCCCGTTAACGTTTGAAAATTAAAATAAATACACTACTACTAAATAATCCGAAAACTAACATAGTCAATACAATTTTATAATGATTTTATATTTCGCTTGTCTCGTGCATTCCGGAACTCGCAATCCGTCGGGGTCGTTTTTTAACTGTACGAGTCGTGTCTTAGAAAAAACTAGTTTTTTGTTTGGGGAAAAAAAAAGCCGGGTCGTCGTTTCAATTTTCGTCATCGTTAATTTGATGAAACGATTACAATCGAACGTATTTGTATCCTCGTAAAACGCAGCGTTGTTATATTTCAAAGGTATATATTACTAAGGACATCAACGTCGACGTTTTCGTGACAATATAATATTAGGGCGTACAGCCGCGCGTGCTGCTATAATATTTTGTAAATATCCTCGTATTTCCCATAGCCACAAATGACTAATGAGCGTCGGTAATTTATACGTGTCGCGTGCGTGTGCGTTTTTTTTTTTGCTCCTGCGGACACAATTCGTCCGCGTCCAATTTTTTCTTGCCTCGAGACGCAATCGAATCGTGTCCCGGCAATCCCATTGGGATTTAACATAACTCGTTACCTGCGGCTTAATTCGAAACGTTTGAGGTTGAAATAATTATTACACGGCTATGACGTGACAGTACAATCTAAAATTCTTTGTACGATTTGCCTGTGATGTTGTTTACACGCAGTACCTAAATAATTCATCGTAGACACACGTTGTTATTAATAACTCGCCGCGCCGGCTTGTATCAGAATTGTCTATACGAGACGCCGTGTAAACGTAGAAAACAATTATTTGCAGTTTCCTTTTCTTTTCTTTTTTTTATTTATTTCATGGAATTAATATTAACGATAATATTGGTTAATATAAATTATTGTTATAAATAATATCGACATAATCGATATTATTGCATCCGTTCAATAATGTTTTGTTGTTTTAACATTATTAAAATAAGCACATCGATTATCATCACTCGTCCTGACGCGATTGCTGCATTGTGTATCGTACACAAGTCTCGTGTGAAATCATTTTTGAACCAAAGTATCATACATGTATAATCTTAATATAAACAAATAGGATTATTCAAGATTCAACTACGGTCGATTTATATTTTATTTTTCAAACAATTATGTACAAAAAAAAAAAAATTAGAATTATTAATGAAAACACCGTTTTTTTTTCTGTTTTACTTCACATCAAGTTTCTTGCGAACGAAATCGTTTTTTTCTGCTTAAATTATAAAATTCTCAAGTATGTACAGCTGTGTGCGCTAAAAAATAGCAACATGAACGTTTTTATACTAGAAGAAACATTTAAAAACGAAAGGTCATTTGATTTAACAGCTAAACGTAAAAAAGGGTGAAATGTATGTAAATTTACTATTTGCCATATAAAATGTACTCGTGTCACATCTCTAATAACGATATGTTAAAAACAGATCGCGTAACGTACGTTTAAGTTTTCATTACGAAACGGGGTCGAAATATTGCGAAACATATAACTATAACGTATACGTTTTGAAGTATCGATAGATTTGCCGATTGAATCGCGGTTTTATTATTATCCGCACGCGTACAACCGACTCGTGTGTGTGTGTGTGCGCGCGCGCGCTCCTTACCTCCTCGCCGATCATTTATATTATATGCTCTTGGCAGAATGCAAATTCGACCGATTTCATAAATATTTTGCGCCGGGATTAATTCTGACAGTTTGCGTCGGATAACGCTATATCTTCATCAAACGCGTTCGAAACTAGACAAGCGCATAACTGATTTGGACTCCAAACGTCTATATTCGCTATAACGACGTCGCATTGTTCGGCGTGGCAATCGTATCGAATAAAATAATAATATATTATACGCGATAAAACGACGGGCGCAGGGGGGGGGGGAGACCGTGATTGTCAATGTGAAAAATGATTTTGTTTTTCTATTCCGACTAATAATAATAATAATAATAATAATAATGATCGTTTACCGTTGATAATATTATAATCGTTATATTAACGTGACAATTTTTTTATTGCTTTTTAGGCGATGAACTCCGCCGTGGCAGGTCTTCCAGGAGAGACGATCCGCGTCGGCACACGTTGTCCGGCGACCAACACCACAACTACCAACCGGCCCTGACGAGATCCATGGATTTGGAGGTGAGTTTTGGCCGACCGATTTGGGTCTCGAGTCTCGCCCGTTTGCCGTATATCATAGACGTGCGGCGCGCGCGCGCGAGCTTACGATAAAACATATTTTTTTGTCGAATTTCTACGCGAATTATATCGTTTTTATACTATTATCAATTATTGCTGTACGTTATGCGAGAAAAAAAAAAAAAAACAACAACACGGTTATCGTGTGCTGTTTTGCTTTTATTGGAACTGAATATTTTTTTTTGTTTTTGTTTTATTGACACTATTTGTTTGCTTTGCGATAAACGCTGCTGTCGTATAGATGGGAACGAAAATGCAACGGAAAAAAGTAAGTCTTCGCCCAACGCATATTACCCTTCGTAAAATTTAATAACGAATGAAAAAAAATAAACATATAAACAAATAAGATTTAATTTTGACGATATATTATTTGTTTTTCGTAGACATACTTATGTTATGCACATGGCGTACGGCTTTGCGTTACACGTGGTTTTTCGCTTTTTGTATCAGAGAGTATTTTATATTGAAACGCTTATTGTCCTCTCGGATCGATTTGGTTTTCAAAATCGATTCGAGCGCAACAAGACCGTCGACCGTAATACTGATTCTTTTATCGTTAAAATCCTTGAAACGGTACGAGATGAATTTCATAAAATTCACTTGGTTCACGTTTTTAAAGTCACATTTAAAACATGATATTTATCGATCTTTTCCAATACAGAACTGTAGTATAGTATGTAGGTTATATCGTTGTTTTAATTTTCTTAATGCTTTGAAAACAAAAATAATAATCGCAATAAAGCATTGTGTGTTGAAAAGCTTTACGTTTTTCTTTGAAATTCGTTCATGGTAAAATTATCACATTCTAATATCAATACACTCGGAGGCTTGCTCTACATCGCGAGGTAATTTTAATACGGTACAAAGTTTAATAACATGAAAGCTATTTTCTAATTTATTTTTCCAAACGCAGTGTTAAACATGATTTTTCTCTTTGTGTGAATAATTCTAAATCGTAATCGGTTTTTCCCCCCGTGTTATATCGAGTGAGATCGTACGCCAAATCACAAATGCAAATATGTCACCGAGTGTTTTAACAGTCGTCCTTGTTTACAGTCTCCCGCGTCTAGAGGAGGATATCCGCCGGCCACAGGAATGCTGTTCGACGACGACCCGGGCATTATGTCCGAAGTGGAAACTAGTTCTACCGGGTTCCGAAGAGGGAACAAACAGAGGAGCTCGCTGCCGGTCGTCAGGACCCCGTCAAAAACTTTAGAGCGGCCGTTAGGTGAGTGGGTACATTTTAATGTGCACAATTTACCATATTATATTATAGTAATCGATTCAGCGCAGGGAAATATTAAAATTGAATTCTGCTTTTTCTCGGAAAGTTTTTTTTTTTATTTTCAAAGTTTTGAAATAAATAATAACACAATTAATATTCTTAATGGATGTGGTACAAGGATTTATTGCTTTTCTCCGAACCTCCGACCGATGATGTACACGGATTTTAATTATGGGAAATAATTTTGCGCATCGTAAACAGCCACCTGTCAAGTCTTATTAAGTTTAATGCGAAAATCGTATGTAGGGAAAAGATACAAGTTTAAAACTTCTGATAAATATTGATCGTAGGCGCGATTCGCGTAATTATGTTTGAAAACTCGTCTCTTGTATTTCGAAGATAACAGGTTTCCCTATTGTTATACGTTCGAACTTTGTAAGTTTATAACGCAACATATTATATTAACTCTTACTCGTATGGTGTGTGTAGAACCTGAATCAGAAATTGATTTATGCGAACTAACAGTATAATTTTATTAAAACCATGTATAAACGTCAAACAGTTATAAAACTAACGAAACAAAAAAAAAAAACAAACAAAAAACCGATCGGCCATTTTATTTTGTAATATTTCGAGGAAATTTCGCGTAATTCACTTTGCAGACGGAAAATCGTTATTATTTTTTTTTCGCAACTACAATATAATCCCCGCATATGTTTTTATCGGAACTCCTCGGACGCTATCGGCCCGAGGCTATAACCGGGGCTGTAAATGCGATTTCGAATTGTATTTCTATGTCATCGAATTCATTTCAGGGAAAAAATCTAAAATAATAAGGCGACCGATTAATACGTAATATTGTTACAATATTGTCTACGATTAATCCTCGACCTAAGACCGACGACGCGTAAAAAGCTCCGTATGGATATTGCCGTCGGTTTAAGAATTTTCCACGCGACGCGTTACTACGATTCGGTGAGAATAATAATTAATCCCGAGGTAGAAACACGTGGTTACGGGTAAAGGGTCGCGAGTGCCCTTTTCGACATGATCTTGGGCGCCGCCGCGGCCGCCGCGACGTGCGGTCAGATACGTCAGGTTTAAATTACATTCGGTCGCTTAAACGACGATACCTATTGTAGCCGAACAACATTCGAATAGAATTAGATCATAAATTCAACGCGGGCTGGCTCGAAACAGACAGTGAAATATAATATTGTACGACACGCGTTTCGCGGACAGACGGGACGTCTCGAGGGAGTAATAGGCGCGCGCGGTAGAGATCGCGAAAAAAAACGAAAAAAATACCCGCAAAGTTGGTTTTGACTCGACGCTTTACACGTTTTTCACGTCGTGAATTAAAAAAAAAAAAAAAAAATAGAAAAAAAAGAAGTTTTTTTGATAAATTCCATCGTAGACGTTGTACAATATATAGTTGTGTGTTTTCTATCGCATTTTTGAATTTTGTACGTTTCGTATTTTAATTTTATTTATTTTTTATTTTGGTTTTTATTTTTGGTTTTTATTTTTATTTTTATTTTTTTTTTTGGTTTTTATTAATTTTTTTTTTACCGTAGCTCATCCATATACAATCAATTACTCACGTAACACTTGATTATCCTTGAAAACGTCGTGCACAGTAGGTTTCGTACACGTACCATCTTATCTTTTGACGCGCACGCGAACCCGTATAAATCGTCGCCGCCGCCGCCGCATTATCGCGGGATTTTCTCGACGAAAACTCCGGAAACCGTTCCGACGATCGCGATCGGCGTTTCCGATTAAACGACGAAAGACAGATTTCTGTTTTTTCCCCTCCGTCTATCTTTCTTTAATTAAGAAACTGATCGGCTCTCGAGAGCGATTTTAAACCGCCGCGCCGTGTTCGACACGGCGCCGACCGTTTATATATCGGCTTCTAAAATGCGTTTTATTTGGGACCTCTAATCGAATATTATATATCCCTTCGGCAAGTAGTCCATCGAATTGAAAAGTTTCGAAACGAAATTCGATTTGCGTCGCGATCCATACGCGCCGCGGGAACGAATTCAACGCCCTCGTCTGCGACGACTCAAACGAAATCGCGCGGTCCGTAATAAATTCATACTATTGTGTATTGTGTACCTATAATGTTTGTGTAGCAAAAATGTATTTTAATCTTAAAACTGTGAGCTGTGGTGATTTATGTCTTGTAAGGTGACCCGATGTTGAATGACGAAATGGCTTTCCATAATATGATGACTCACTCACGGCAAAGTTTAGGTGAGCCATAGTTTAATATGCATAATGTTTGGTAAAAAGAAATGTCAAAAAAAAAAAAAAAAAAAAATCACACACTTTTTTTTAATGTTAGCTTTTGTTTTGTATGTCAGGCACAAACACGATTTTTTTAATTTTATATATATATTTATTTCGATCCTTCATATATATATAAATATGCCGTCGTCTTATGACATACCTAGTTAATTGCATGCGACAGGAAAGTTCGTTTTGTGTTTTACTATATGTGTTTATTATTTATTTTCATTTATCACGTTCATACACATTATTTGTTATAAAATGTATTTTTTCATGTTAGTCAAATCATTGATTATACTCGTATACTATATTATACCATCGACTTTGAGTCGATCTTAAACGCACAAATGACGTGAAGACATGGCGTATGAAAATGAATAATATTATAATGTAGTTGTGATCACGTGAATGCGCCTCCCCCCCCTATAGTATTGATTGGAATCGTGACTAAAGGTGATGAAGTACTTTTATATGCGTATGCACATAGAAATTCATTTCTTTCTTTGACTCGAGCCGCTATTATATCGAACCCAGTACTTGCGAATTACTATACCCACGATTCCATTGTGCACTCGTAGCCTCTAATTTCAATCTCTGATCGATAAAATAAATTCGTTATGAGTAAAGAAAAAAAAAAATAGTTGTTTTTTTATATTTTTAGTATCGTAGACTTACAAGTTGTATTAGTCCGCCGGAGCGCACGCGTGTTCGACAAACACATTTTTTACCGCAAAATCAATTTGTTGTTATTGTACCATCCATGCCGTAAGCATTTGTTAAATTATTCGCCCAAGCAAAGTGATCTTTGCTCAAGATTTTGCACGTGACACGAAATATACGTTTCCAATCCGGTTTAACTATTGTTTATCCGTTATATCACTTTATGCGTCGTAAATTTAATCTGATTTTCAAAGGGTTGTGCCATCTTTCTTATGATTTGGAATTTCCACGTGATGAAACCATACCAAATCGTATCGCATTTGAATGATAATTCAAAATAAATACACTATTTCGCACGTGTTCGCGTATTACATTTGTACGTTTAAATTTTTTTTTAATTTGTCCATAAAAGTCGGTACAGAAATACGAATTTACGTCGTGAAAATTCCGTCTTGTTATACAACTCTATCGTATAAACGTGCCTTTGTCGTTGAGACGCTTGAATAATTATCGATTTATAATTATTATGCGTTTGAAATCCATCGGGAACGTTTGTCACGCGTTTTGAAGTTTTATTGTATTACAGTAACCGCGAAATTACGTGCACGCTAGATAAGACGCCGAACGATATATTCATTTATCGAACGTAGTTATAGACCGCAAACTAGGTAATCCGTTTAACGTACTGAACTTAATTTTTCGGCTGTTTATTTTCATTTTGTCACTATTTTGTTTAATATTTTACCTTTTTTTTTTAATCACTCGGAGAGAGAAAAATGTCGATGAATTATTTCATTTGTACGTATTTCTTCGACACATATTGTGATATACCAATTATTTAATGTTTTGTGGACAACCAAGCCAATGTCGAAATAATTAAATATATATTTTTTTTTGTTCTTTGTCTTTAAGACTAACTTTTCACAAAGATAATCAATTTCGATTGGTTAAAATATTACTTTGTCGAACGCATAGATACTATTTTACGCGTGTACGAAAATACGTTAAACTTTTGTCGAATAAATAATTTTATATTTTTAATCAATCCAAACTGATCGTGACTTTGCTAATAGATTAAATGTCGATCGTACATTTCATTAATAATATTAACAAGCTTGTGATAAAAAAAAAAAAATTTAATTTCTCATTTTTGTAATATACTTTTACAGCTGGAAAAGTAAATAATATCCGCAAGAAAAATCTTTTAAAAGTAAAAAACTTAGTTCTGTGCTAAATATTAAGGGATCAAAGTTATCGTACCAAGTTCGAGGTAAATAAATTGGCTAAATCAAACTTTAAAATTCTGTGTTCTGAAACTTACGAAATTAAATTTTTTTCGAAAAATTCAGATCATAGGAAAATAATCGATTACTCGGCAAGAGAAAAAAACAAAACACAGAACGAAATGCATTATTTAAAATATGTTTTTATTCAACTGTCTACTGATTTTCAATCAAATGGATTAGCAAAAAAAAAAAAAAAACGGTACCTCGAAAATAATGAATTATTTTCTCTTTTTTTCCATGTCAGAAAAATTCTGATTGCAAATTCATAAAATGTGTCGGCAAAGATAAAATGGTATTCGTTCCGTGTTATTTTTTTCTCTCGCCCAGAAATCTAATTATTTTTCTACGATTTGAATTTTTCAAAAAAATTTAATTTCCTAAGTTTCAACATGGAATTTTAAAGTTTGATTTTAATAATTTTTTATTAAACTTTTACAGCTGGAAAAGTAAATAATATTCAAATATCGCGTATTTTAAAACAGGACAAAATTATCAGGTTTAACGTTTATTCAAATTTAAAGAGACAAACGCTTTTTCGTATATTTAATTACACATTAACGACGAATTTTGGGATGATCTATTTCGTCGAGAAATATTTTTTTTTTTATTCTGTAAATATTCTTGTTACTAAATAAATATACTGATTTCAGTGAAATGGATAGTTATTAAGAAAAGCAAAATCAGATTGAAATTAGATTTAATTATTCATTCCTGGCATTCTATCACTATCGCGTCCACAACCTTTTCTTACTTGTCCCCAACGCGCGGTAATATAGAAACAACATTTTTCCTCGTTTCCTTTTTTTTTTTTTTAATTTTTTTTTATTTCTTTGTTTCGTTTTGTTTTGAAACCGTAGATTTAAAACTTTTTTTTTTTTTTTTGATATAAATCAACCTCGTAATTAAAAAATAACAATAATAATAATCCCTCGAACGTGTGCATGCATAATTAACTACCCAAAATATCTTCAAGCTATTCGTTGTATTTTCGTAAAATTTTTTGTAAAAATTGTTTCATTTATTTTTTGGGGTTTTTTTTGTTAATTTAATTTTTTTTTTTTTTTTTTTACGAGTTCAGGTCTGGTATTTTTGCAATACCGTAGCGAAACAAAAAGAGCGCTGTTGCCGAACGAAATCACCTCCATAGACACGGTGAAGGCGCTGTTCGTCAGGTCCTTTCCCAAACAGCTCACTATGGAGTACATGGACTCGCCACTGGTTAAAATCTACATCCACGATTCGTCAAAAGACATGTTCTACGAGCTAGAAGACCTCAGGTATGACAATGAAGTATTTAAATAAAAACAAAAACCTTATATCATCACGTGTGTGTATAGTCGATGGAAATTAAAAATAATCCAGTTCCGATGATGACCGGTCGGTCGGTCGGGCGCGTATTTCATTTGCGCGTTAGTTACTAATCGAATTCTTCAATTACAAAAGAAAAAGAGGGGAAAAAAACCACACTGGGCGCGTTAAAGTTTTTATCCGAGCGGTCGAAATCAAGTAGTGCGAGTTAACGCGGCGTTTCGGGAACGCGAGGGGAAAAAAAGATTCGTTATTTACTTCTTCTTTTGTTCTCGTTATCTAGTGTACAGTCGGTTTTCTTTCGTTTTCATTCGTTTACGCGGCCCTAGAAGCGTTCGACCTTTGTAAATATTTAATAAACTCTTTCTCTAAAGTTTAACAACTAATAAATCTAAGGACGTTTTAAACGTATCATTGAGTTATACCTATTTAACCGTCGTCGTCGTCGTCGTCGGTTTCGTACACAAACCGGATTATTCTTTGTAGGCACGCCCTCCGTCGTCAATTTATTATACTGAGCGGGGTCTCGATAATCCGACCCGCACGGGACCGCGGAACTGCCGGATTACCGATACACTCGTCTACTAGTATTAGACGGGCGTTTGCTCCGACCGGCGGCGGTCGCGTGATAATATTTACCGACTTGTCCACTACGTGCGGCGGTAACGTCGTCACGCGATCGGAGGTTAATGATTTACTAACGAACATTCCAAACGTTTTACTCCACACGATCAGTCGAGACTTTCATTGAACGTGTACAGCCCCCATCGGTACTCGACTTGAGAGGGGTGAGACTGAGTACCTCGAAACGTTTTCTTGATATTTTAGCGTTGCTTTCTCTATTTTTTTTTTTTTATCTTTTTTCCCTACGCCGCTGGTCTGTAAACGATTTTGCACAATTCGCATTTTTAGTCGATAAAAAAAAAAGAGAGTCCGTACGACGATAACTTGTAAGAGACGAAAAACTTTGACGATAAATTAACCATAACCGCAATTACAGTATAACTATTGTTATATCAAAAATGACAATTTACAGTAATAATGTCGTTCAAATTTTACACCATCAGTCGATGTCAATTATTTTGGCATTCTGTTGAAAATATAATAACCGTGTTACGAATGGAAAAAAAACCGCACTGTGTTTTTTACTACGTTAAATATTCGGTGACGTCTCTCACGTCAATATACTTTTACCAACTTACATGTTGGATTCGGCGCCATTGATTTTCCACAACAACGAATGTCCGCGACTTTTTCTCGCGCGTTTTATGAAATTCAATTATGATTTATCGCGCCGATTATAACTCGCGGTGTAGTTATCGAATCGATTTTTGTACGACGCGCGACGTTTGTTTTAGTTAACCGCGCTAATCGTGTTTTAACGCTATAACCGCGCGATTCGAAATCCTGTCGTCGCGTCATACGAACCTGGACGCCGAGTCCGACATAACCGACGTAAAAGGCGATGTTTTACGAGCTCGGTTGATTTACGACACTCGAACGCGACTAATATTTAGTTTTGTACAATTATTGTGTGCGCCACGCGATAAATGCTCGTGTATCGACCCATTCGCGGCGTGTTCATTGTACACGACGATTTCCGGTGCTGCGAAATGAAACTTTGAACACACGACGCGTTTTATATACTTCCAGATGAGCATTCGTTATCGAAACCGGGGGTGGGGGAGGGGACCGAGTATGTATATTGTCGTATAAGTAGTAACTATGGTTAGGTTATTGCGCGTCAAAACGTAACGTGTTTAATATCGTAATTTATTGTGTGGTATGACGCCAAAACGTTTGCTTTTAAAAACGTTATTTACTCTCGGCGTGCTCGTTGCTCGAGAATTCATTTTACTCATTAGATATTTCAATCGGATGACGTTCGATCTCCGGAAACATTTTTATACTATCGAAATTATTCCTACCCTACGAGGTAGGAAGCTATCGAGGACACGCGCGTCAGTTCATTATTCGGTTGTTCGTGTAATATGTTACAATCATAACATAAAGAGACGTCTTGTTACCCTCGCGTAACGTCGAAAAACGATTCAAATGACATAACCCTCCCCCCGCCACCATTGAAAAGACGATATTATTTATTTTGGAAAGCGAGAATCTCGTCGGCGGTACAACCATTCGAGTTTCCTTTGTTTTGTTTTTTTTTTTTATTTTCGCGCGGAATTCTTTTGGCCATAATGGAGATCTGAAAATGCTACGCGACGATTCCATTAATCGATTAGTAAAAATAAGACGTTTTTCAAAATGTCTCTGCGGTAGTTTTCGTTGAAAACGATTATGAAAAACGGCGTAAAAAATTAAAACAAATCGAATTCTCTATTAATATGAGAGACAAAGTGCCATTTTACTTTGTTTATTTACTTTTACGCGGTTATTTAAACGTAAAATAAATCGACTGATGGACGTATCTTTTTCGTAAATTAAATCATCTCTAAATTTAACCGTTATTAAACTTACACGCTTGTCCCATTTTTCTCGTGTTTATTCTGTTAATTAATACAAATATTTTTAGAAGAAAAACTCACTCAACAGTCATTTCGTCCTTTGTGTATAATCATGATATTTAAATGAACGTAAATAAAAACAACTGTTCAAATGATACGATAATATATATTATTATATCAAATGGTTTAATAATTTTTACTTTTTCTCACTTCAGGACCGACGTCGTCGTGTAATTTGCATACGCTCCGTGACAAAGTATCAATATTATTATCTATATTGCAATATTGTAGTAGAATTATAAACGTGTTCCGCGCGTTTAATCATTATCGCGACGTCTATCTGTTAGTCGGTATAGTTTATCGGACGATAAATTCCCTGCGCGCGAGACACGGCTTTACGCGAATTTTAATTATTCGGCGAGGTTCATAAACGCTCTTCCGCGGGATAAAATAATATATTACGTGTGCTATCGCGGAGGTGTTAGAAAATGTTAGATTGCCCGAGGATTAAGCTTAATAATTAATTAATTAATTAATTTTGTAACGTCGGCGCATTAATATAATTTTGTTTTGTGTCCTTCCCGGGTCAACAGCGTGTAATATATTTACGCGGCGATGATATATTTTTAATGGACTTTGTAGGTCAGAGTTGACTCGCTTAAATATTCATGTATATTTTTGCATACGAATACATACACGGCGGGTGTATGTATATGGGTCCTCTCTCGCTCTTTCTCTCTCTCCGCTATTATTGAAATATAACGTCGGCATATCGGTCTGAACTCAATGATTTTATACGTATATAATAATATTGTATATATACGTCGGACGGTTAGCGTGCCGGACGTTTTATAAATCCTATAAGACTATCGTCGCGCAGCGTGGTGTTGCCTTTTCGACCGCCTCCGGCATTACTACGAGTGACAAAATCCTTTTAAGCTTTGCCCGAGGGAAAGGATAATCGTCGAGGGCGCCGACGAACGAAGAGACGACGGACAAAGTATTTCCCATCGTTGGCCAGCAGTGGCCGGCGGTTGATTTATCCTTTGAACAAATTCCAAAAACCGATAGACGCGTCGCGTTGTTTTCGTCGCGCGCGATTTGTTCGCACAAACGCACGCGAAAAAGGACATACCTTCCGTTCGGTTATTTGAACGGTTACCAGCTATCACCGGTGTGTCGTGTGTGTGTGCGTGCGCGCGCGCGCCTCTCGCACGTTCGTGTCTTGTCGACCCGCCAGCGCCGTCCAAACGTCGAACGGTTTCCCAGTTATTGGGGTAGTGTTTACTTATCGCGCGTTCGTGTGTACTTTCGTTGTTTATACGTCTCACTTCGATTCCTATTTTGCAGGTCACATCTCAACGATATCCGGGACAGATCGGTGTTGCGACTTTTCGAATCGACCGAGGGCGGTCCCCTGCCTCAAGGCCTCACAATAGCCGCACCCACGTGGGATCAAGATCAATCGTACTTCAGCGAGCCGGAATTTGATTCCGAGTACCAACACCAGCACATACACAAAACCAAGGTTAGTCGGCAAAATTTTACCGTTTTGTTTATACTTAGGAGGTCTAATTCGTCGGTATAAAAATATATATAGTATGAGGTACGAGACCGGGACGAGATACAGGTGGCGGGTGTCAATCGATATCAGTGAACGAATAGGTCTTTTAAATTTGAAAACAATGTACAATGTCTCTAAGAAAAACGCGTCCGAGTGAAAAAAAAAAACGACCGATCGTCTAAAATTTTACTTTTTCTTTAGGTAATAAAAAATCGGTCGCGACAATTATTTTATTACGATAAAAACGTCTATCGTGCGAAATTATAAACAGTAAACGATTTTATATCGTTTGAGTACCTGATCTCGTCGAAATTACATTTTCTAACGCTTATACAATTTTTTGCGACTTTCTATAGAAAACATTATTTTTTTTATTCAATACAAAACGGAATCTTGCGTTACATTTTCCAGCAGCTTATTTGTTCATATTGAGATTGTTTATCAAATTTGAACTGCAAAAAGTTTGCAAATTTTAGTTATGTTTTCGCGATCAAGCACGCACAATGTTTTTTTCTCTCTATCGCCAGTACGGGCAATATGCGCGGAACTTTTTATTAAATTTTCAAGCTATTCGGCTCGGAAAATAATACTTTATAGACAATTTACAAAAAACAAAAAAACTATGAAAACTAAACATTTTCGAATGTCTATAAAACAGCACGAAAAAGCACAACATTTTTCTAAAATTTCTAGAGCATACATTTTTGGAAAAATTTCGAGTTTCTATGATTATTATTTTTTATTTTTTTTTCTGAATTACCATGAAGACAAATTTCAGTTTTTGTGATGTACCGTAGGTTTTCGTAATTTTTCGTTCGTTTTTCACAATTGTTGGAAAATTCGACAAATGACCTTTTCCGAATGCACCGACTAGACAAAATAAGCTACCAGAAACCATCTCTGAAATTAATGATTAAGTCTTCTGGTCTTTTGTGTGACCGCAGACAAAAAAAAAAATAAAATACACATATCACGGTAAAACCAATAGCTTCCTCGTGTTTCGCTGAGAATATATTATAAAAAAACAAGGTTTACCATTTGCGTTTTTTTCTCTCCGTCTTATGTGTGGTTAAATCGAATTTATGGATAAGCTTAGTAAAATGTATTTATTTCCTCTTAACTGGGTTATTTGCTTATACGTTTCTCCTATACGTATTTCCTCCGCGGTATTAGTTTAAAATGTGAAGTACTACATCCCGAAAACGCATATTCTCCGTAAAGCAGAAGAAATCCTTTTAGTATCGAAAATAATGCATAAACCGCGTAACGTGTTCAGTCAGGATTGTTATTATTCCCTTGTTAAATGCGCGAAATGTAATCGATTCTATTCTCGACCGGGGTTTTTTTTTTTATGTAAATAGCATTTAATATGTTAAACGTCTGTACAATACTATATAAATAATTATTGATTATTTGTCGGTGTTCATTAACATCATATTTGTCCTTAATCTTATATATTATATTTATATTTTTTTACATAAAGCGATAAACTGATAAATTACAACGCTTAAAAACTACTTATGTTTCACATGTCTCGGACCCGTTGCGTCAGAGTAAAATTATGATCTTTATATAACAATAAAAAATATTTGGTTTGACATTTAATTCCGTTGAAAACTATTCGTTTACAATTATCTTCTTTTTTTAGCAATACTTTAACAATACTTTAAGCAATACTCATTTTAAATTAATTTAAAAATACTATATCAGTTATAACCAATAATAAATTATTTTCCAGTTTTTTTTTTATAGTAATTACAATCTAAGAAACACTAAAAGAAAAAAAAAATTGAGCTTCAAAATAAATTTATACACTCGTTAATCTTAATAACCATGTTATTTAATATTCAATTGTCATCTTCCGAATAATTTTTTTTTTCAATTTCGGCATATCATTTATGTTCCCACAAGGAATTTCTTCACTCGTTGAGCCCGAAAACTTTATACAATCCGCCCCCCCCCCCCCCCCCGATGAATATATAACTTTTATTACGAACGATCATTATGACTACCGAGTGTGTAAACCACTATTTATAAATAACGTTTAATCCGAATACATGTTTTTAAATTACACATCGTTTTGAATAAATTGAGTTTTTACCACTCGAAAAATATCGGTTAACATTACGATTGCGTTCGCACGTTTTAATATTCATGCGTTGTACATTATTCAATCATATATTATATATTTACAGAACGGTAACAATATCACATTTATACAATTCGTTTCGACTCACACGACACTACACATTAAATAATAATAAAATTAAAGTAGAGAAAAAAGGAAAACCAAAATCGTATTACAATTCGTTTCTTACGCACAAGTGAAACAAAACGGTATAACTTATCGTAACGTAAAGTGTATACTTTGTACAGTATAATGTACAAAGGGAGAAAAATAATCGTTAAGGCCGGGCGGCGGTGGTAATCGGTGTGAAAAATATTCGATTGCGACGAACCAGACGAAATCGCCGCGAAATTATTATTTTTTTTTTATTATTCTTTTCTCGACAGATCCTCAATGTCCCGAAATGCCGCCGATCGCGATCTGGCAGATTCGTCGGGTTAAATTTAAAACATATGGCCGTCACATTATTGGAGATTGATGCGCGCGCGTAGAGAGACTTAAATATTACTACGATCGGAAGCACTAAGCACATGGCACGTCGAACACGCCCGCGGCGTGCTCGACTCGTATATGGTCGCGCGAGCGATTCGTCTACGTCGCGTACCCGAATCGATCAGTCGCCGGACTGATGGAAGTCCGTTCGAATTTCACGAACGCCACCGCGTTGGAACACCGTGGAATTTTTCGAAACGCGTTTTTCGTTCTTAAAAAAAATAGCAATCGGTCGCGACGGTAATTCGTATCCGTCTGTGAACGACGTCCACGGACATCGACTCGCGCCGGGTTCGGGTGAAAATCGAGCGCGGAGAAAAAATTACGACCGCGTGAAATACGCGCCGTTCGTGTTTCGGAGTGTTTACACACTCTGGCTGCGTTGACCGAAATATCGCAAACTCCGCGCGGAAAAACGAGACGAGAAAGTTTACGAGTTCCAAAGTCGTCGGCGGCGGCGGCGGCGGCGCTGCTCAGTGCGCGTTTTACACCCGCGGCGAACGCATCGCGTGTACGTATATACACGGTCGAACAACTTTCGGGCGAAATTCCCCGGGTCCCCCGCGGCGTTAGGCCTTTGGTCCCTCGTCCGCCGTCGTGCAAACGCCTGGCGACAAACGTATTTATGCCGACGAGGGGAGGAATAATATCCCGGCGGCTTGCCGCGTTTTCGTACGTTGCGCGCGCAACGGCTGTTCGAAATAATCGTTAGGAAAAAAGGAAAAAAGAAAGAAAATAGAAAAATTAAGGACGAAAAGGGGCGGCGGATAACCTAACCGAATCGGCGGTGCGACGTAGTGGTGTCGTGTTTGCAGAAAAACCGCGCGTATCGATCCATACGCATCTAACGTAATCGGCCGCGTGTGTGCGCGAGGAGCTACTACGAATCATATTGCGGCGTGCTCGCAATTGGAACGGTAGAGTTTACTCTAATATTTATACTTATAACTCGATACCTATGGGATATTTATATCTGTCCGTCATTTATTCGCATTAAAATTTCATTTTACAATTTCGGTTGCCCCCGCGTACGCGGTCGACGCGTGTTAGCGGCGCGCCGGTCTTACGATTGGGGCGGTGTTGTACATTTAATAAATAATACCATAGAAATAACGAGTTTGACGTCTGGACGGGTAATTTTCGATGTGCGGAAACGGCGTGAAATTATTGAGAGACTAAAGCGTGTATTACTTACGGGAAAGGTCGGTAACAACGAAAACAGAAAAATAAAAGAGAAAACGATCCGCGGGACGACTACGGGTGGCGTGTCGATTTCGCAGCGAAAGGATTCGCTGGAAAACGGTCGGCGGACTATGTGAAATAAATTAGAGAAGAGGGCGTATTTTCGTGTTTCTTTCTATTTTTTCCGAACCGCGAGCGGCGGACGCAAGTGTCGACGAGGTTTCGATTTGTTTTTTGGTTTTTTTTCTATTTCGCGATCGACTAGGGAAACGCGACGATCACTCTTTCTCGGCACACATATATACACACACAACGATACGTTTACAAGTAGTATTTACAAGGGGAGACCTCCGACACCCCCCGGGGATCGTTGCCGCGCGCGCTCGTTGTTGTTGTTTCGGTATAAAATGGAAATATGGCCGTCGTGTCGGCTACGGCGGCGAGGGGCGCAGGTCCTCCGGGCGGGCGTCTCAGAACAAATAGCACTTTGGCAGGGCGGGCAGGTAGAGGGCGCCGTTGAAGAACTGCTTGCGCGTGTCCTGCCAGGACAGCACGGACGCGGAGCCGAACGGGTCGGTCTCGCAGGCCGAGCACACGGACGCCACTTTCATCACTTCCCACTCGGCCGGCTCGCGTTTCCGGTCGCTGGTGTGGCCGGACCGCGCGTTCCTGACGGGCGCGGCCATGGCCACGGGCGTCCACCTCCTAGACCGGAGGCCACGCGGGTGGCCGGTGGCCGTGACGTTCCTCTTGTACCGGAGCCCGTCCCGTCGGTCCAGCAGGTTCACGCGGAACGTGTCGTCCGCCACTCCGGCCGCCGCCGCCGCAGCCGCCGACGACGACGACGACCCGTCGTCCCGGAACGGCGCGTAAAAGTCGTACAGGCCGCCGTCGAACAGCGACTGCTCGTCCCGCGGCGCCTGTTCCTTGGGTCCGTTCACCGGCAGCCGGGGCAGCAGCTGTCCGTTGGAGAACTGGCCGCCGTGGGCCAGATGCGGCGGCGGCGTGGGGTCCGGGCCCGGCGCCGCGGTCGGCGGCTCCTGCGTGTCCGCCTCGTCCACCGACTCGTCGTAGCCGTGATGGAAGTTGTGCACGTGGTGATGCTTGTGGTCGTTGTACGCCTTGCCGGCCGTCAGCGCCGCCTTGTACAGCGTCACCAGCGTCAGCTCGCCGGAGAACGACGCGTAGTACACGGCCAACTTTTGTTCCAAGTACTCGCGGCCGCTGATGGCCACGCCTCCTCCCTTGATCGTCTTTCCGACCATCTGTTGAACCAAAACGACGCGTTGTTAGTTATTACTTATCGTCATTCTATTATTGTATTCAGCGTGTGGGAATTCGACCGGGAAACGATATAAAAAAAAAATAATAATCTTTTTTTAAAAATCCAGCCGCGTTATGGCTTCATTAAAAACCGAATTTTTCGAAATATTATACAGAGTGCCATCTAGCATAACGAAACCAATAGATTCCACGTTTCGCTTAAAATTTAAAAAATATCTCTGTTCAATACTGTGAACGGGCACAGCTAGTAATATAACGTTTGATGTCGGCGGGGCCTTATTGCGGACGAGCGGTTGTCGCCACCACTGCTCGTCGCCGTCAAAGGCCGGGGATTAGGTAGGCGTGGCGCCCGACAGTGGCATAATTATACCGGTCGGTAAAATATTCCGTAAATTTATGACTCGAAAAAAATAAAAATATACTATCTTTCAACAAAAATAAAACCGTTAAAAGTAGGGATCGCGTTTTAATGTTTACGAACGGCGTATATAATATTAGATGCACTCGTATAGTTTTCTTTTTCGCGGAGTATTACTTTTGTCCGCTATATAAAAAAACCTCCGGAATCCCGATTCCGAGTTCATCGACCGTAAAGCACACCGCCCCTCGTATGAAATATAAAATTATCGTCGCGCGACGCGCGTTCCGATTTTCACTTTTAACAATACGGAGCACTCGGCAGCTCCGCTCGTATACGAAATACACGTGACAAAACGTACGAGGAGCACACGCTTTTGTCGTCGCGACTTTGTACGCTCACGTCTAATTATCTCTCGTGCACACCGCGCGCGTACGGAATTTCGGCGCGGGGTATGTACATATATATACGTATTTTCATCCGGGTCGCCGAGAATTTCGAATATTTTCGAGATCGGCGACTCGACCGCAGAGGTGTGTATGCGCGAGTGAATAACGATAAATTATACCGCGTTTCGCACACATCACGACGAGTGGCGCGCGGTCGGTTCGAAAGCAATAAAGTTTCTTTATTCCCGGAGAACGACGACGCCGCGCGGAATAGATGAGATTCTCGCGTTCGCCACGCCGCCGAGGAGTTTTATTCGTATTATTTCCAGAACACGTCGCGCTTTATTTTTTTGTTTCTCTCATATTTAGTTTATTTTTTATTTTTTTTTCATTACGCATAACATCGCATCACATCAGTCACTCGCCTTCGTTTTTCAGTCTCGCGCTGTTGTTCCACACGCGACGTATTTCAATTTCAAACTCGCGCCCGAGAAAATATTTCAAACCGCGCGCGTATGTGTGTGTTTGTGTGTCGGCAAAGCCTCCGGGGCTCGGTTCGATTCTCGTGTATGTTCCAAAGAAATTTACCGAGAAACGGTGCAAACATCGACGTAGCCCCCCGTTAGTACTACAAACTTTTGATCCGAGTGTGTATACGTAACACGTTCGCAACGATATTCGCGAATTCGGTAGGTAGAACCCCCCGCCCGCGTACACATTATACTCCCGAAATGTGGACGTCGTCGCTCGTCTCTTATTACCGAAACATCAGATGTTCACATTTATTATTATGGAAATGTGAAATGAATTTCAGTCTCGAAAGGTCGGTTTGTTTTTTTTTTTTGGATTCTCGAATTGAAATGGAAAAAGAATTCACCGTCGATTTTTAAATCGTACGTCTTTGAAGAATGTAAGTCGTGATTAGATGTCTTATAGAAATAACATGGACTTTCTGGCGAAAAATATAGGCGAAACGTCGATTTGACCAGCAGTCGCCGACAAAATCGATTTAACGTATTTAGAAGACGCGATACGCGTTGAATATTCAAAGAAACGCGGAGCAAAACGGAACGTACTTTTTTTTTTTTTTTTGGAAACAAAACGATATTTCGGAAGACCCCCGCTCGTACGCGTCTGTGAAATTCGATCGGGGAAAACGCGAGACGATTTTGTGACGACGTCGTGCTCGGGGACGAGCCGGTTAATTACAGTCGTCATGACGTATTCCAAGTGCAGACGTTAATTTATTTTTTCTCCGTCTGCGGAGCGTTAATAAAATATTTATGAGTCGGCAGTTTATGCAAATCGCCCGTTTCCGACTGTGTATACCTAGTAGATCTCGTGTATTATTATTCTGAATTTCTAATACCGACTGTATAGTGTTCCATTAAAATAAAATTAACATTTTTTTTTTTTTGTTTTGTTTTCGTTTCTTCGATAGTATTAAAAAAAAAAAAAAAAAAATCGGCGGTCGAACCTATAGAAATATAACGTTTTATTTCGAAATATATTTATTCATAAGACTACTTTGCCCGCGCCTTTTTGCCTCCGTTTTATTTTATTTTTTTTCGTGCGCTTCTTGTTTGCATCACGTAGAGCTCGTTTTATAACGTTATATATACCGCGGGATTTTTTACACGTCATTAAATTTAACTGGATTAAGAGCAGCCGCCGCCGCCGCCGCTTTCAACGTAGTGTAACGGGCTCATTATTATTATACGTTTTTTTTTTTTTCCCCCGCTAGCCTTATCCCCGCGCCGAAGAGCAGATGATTAAAATAATATTTTTTCACCGCCAAAGTTGAATCGATATCCTCTCTATATATTATACACCGTAGTAAAATAAAACACTCGACGTCGTCGTCGGCCTCGAGCTCGCGCGAAATTTTAACCCGAGAACAATGTCAGCGCCCCGAGATCGTTATTTTCCGCGCGAACGACGTAATAATAGTATCGTCGAATAATTAAAAAAAAAAAAATGTAAAAAACACTCGGCGGTTCTAATTATTATTGCTGTTGTTATGATTATTCGGTCGTTTTCACGGTTTACGCCGTTTCTCGGAGAGTTTATCGCTTTCGGTTGCAAATCACGATGTCATAATGGCATTATTATTATTATTACGATTGTGTGTCCGACGCCCGGAGAGGAGGGAAGGGAGCGCAGTAAAACGAGAGGAGACGGCTGCGGCGGCAAAAGTCACATCCAGCGCGCGGATAAAAAACGACGGGCAAAAAGAGTAGTCGGGTATGAAATATGCGAAGAGCGGGGAAAAAAATCTCGAAAATAAAAACGTCGCAGTTTTTCAAAACGTCGCGCGTTTTATTGCGGTCGTTTAACCGGTGCGCGCAGGTAAACACAACGCGTTTAGGCGGTTCCCGTCGCTGGCCCTGCGCGATCGTTAATGGGACGTGACTGCGAAACGCACGTGACCCGCGCGAGGGCGGGGCCCCACCACGCCGCCGGCGCGATGAAAAACGACGGTTCGTCATGTCAATCTTTATTAATGAACCGGACTCGGGACGCAAAGGTCTCGGAACGGGCGGCTCCGCTAACCGTTCGTGTTTCGACGGAGGAACTCTGAAATTGGCCGTTTCGGGTTCTTAGAAGAAAATCAAAACTAATATTTCGTTCAGATTTCGGTCCAGTGGAAACGTGAAAATTTCGTCGGTCGCGCGGTTCTTGGAAAAATCGAAAATTTCGGTGCCGGTTGACGATTCTCGGGGGACTAGATCCTGTTGTAAACTAAACGTTCCTCTTTCATACAACCCTTAACGTTTCAATTGTTATTTAAAGTTTATCCATTGGGTTGCTCGCGTTGATTTCACTTTAATCGTACTAGGAGTCAAAGTGTCGTCCTTAGAATGTCTCGGAATCAATAGTCAACACGCTTTTTCTATAATTGTCATTCGTTTCGGTTTCGAAAATCGTTCTTTTCGGTACAGTTCTAGTCCCCGTTTTCGACACGTCGGCGATCGAAGGCGAGTTTTTTTTTTTGCGGTCCAACGTGATCATCAACAGTCGAGATTATCAAATGTCGCCGTAGTTTTCGACGGTTAGGATTATTATTTTACGCGCGTTTCGTTTACTGTGTGATTTTATATATTTCGATTTCGTGCGCTGTCGAGAACGAGATTTATTCACGCTCGCGGCGTTTTCCACCGTCAATCGAGAAATTCTTTGAACTTGAAAAAAAAAAAAACAATCGCCCGTTCCATTTTCAAAACGGTTTAAATCTTAAGTGTTTAATTTTCAGGTGGAAGTTTTTATGAAATTCGTGTTAGTTAAAAACGGTTATGAGTGTAATTGTTCCGAGACAAAAGTAGTAGCCGGGTTACGAACTTACAAAATAAGTTTAATACATTAGTGATATCGTAATATTTATTTATTTTTTCAGTAGGTTTTCTTGTTTTTTTTTTTTTTTTTTTTAATATTGTTTTCTTCTGTACAAAAGCTCTTACAATTCCGATAAAAGATTGAACAATAATAACAACTATAATAAAATAAGATTTAAAAGAAAAATAATTTTTTTTTTTTTTTCAATTTCAGTATTAAATATTAAAAGAGCAACTGTTCTATCAAAAATAAAAACTTTATTCGATAGTTATTGTAGGTTTATTATTAATTAATACGCGTATATAAGTATACTATATGAATCGATGTGAAAAAGAAACGTATTGGAACGAAAAACCCATGTCGATTCCCGACGGACCTTCGAAATCGGTTTTTTTTCCCTCTACGTTTTATTTGTACCGAGAATTGTGTTTGCCGTCGCGTATCGGAAAATAGAACGAAAACGATTCGGCGTGAAAATAATCAATTTCAAAATTATCTCCGCGCGCGGTTCTCCGTCGGACGTTTCGCTTATAGATTATTATTATTATTATTATTGTTGTTGCTATCGTTATTGTTAAAGTCCGCCGGCCGCGGCGGCGCAGCCTGACGACTCGTCGCCGCCGTCTCGACCGAAAACTAAATAAATAACACGACGGCCCGTCGTAAACAATACTCACCAAGTTGTAAAATCCTCTGCCCACTCTCTCCGCGTTGATCCACAACTGCCACTCGCCCGTGTGACCGTTCCACGACTGGCACACGTGGTACCATTTGAACAACTTCTCCGGGTAATTAATCCGGTATATGGTGTGCCCGTTGACGGCCAACGAGTAGTAGGTCTTTTCCGGCGAGTTTTCGATCCACGAAAATATCGCGCGGTGTTTACCGCCGGGCTCTGCGAACAAACAAAACGCGCGTAATAATTTCACGATCGGCAGCAACACGGGGGGTTGTTATATTTATAGTGCTCGTATAACACAATGTGTACCGCCACCGCCGCCGCCGCCGCCGTTATGCGCACGAGTCGCGCCATAAATATTCAACGAACGACGCCGGACGGTATTGTCGTGCGGATATGTTTCCGTTCGAGTTCCGCGCGCGGCAAAGAAAAAGTTTCCTTCACACTCGGGCCGAAACGTCGGGTGTTTTATTAATAACGAGACGCGACGACGTTGTTAAACGCACACGTTTATCGCGCGATTCGTGTAAATCAAAACGCGTCCGCTTCTTCTGTGTGCGCACGGCGACGTTGTTTACGACGCGAGTCGGTCGGTCGCGCGACACCGTGTGTGTCGATCGGAAGTCGTAAAATATTTTTAATTTTCCATTTCGATCATCGCCGAGTCGAGAGTACGCGCTAGAGGGCTCGTTCGCGAGTACAAACAATTATTATTGTTTCCGACGTCGATCTAAGCGTACCGTCGAGATCGTCCCGGCTATGGTAATTTTCACGCAGCAAAAATCAAATAATTATACGAGCATCTCGTATAAAGTGCGCGTTTCGATTTTTTTTCATTTTTAGCACCAAACGCGTTCGCGTTTATAATTTATTCAACCGTTTCGTATTATGAATGTCATATCAACGATTCTAGGCTCCATTTTTACCTGTACTGTTTTTTTTTTTCGTCACGTTTAACGAATTCTTTTTGACCGTCTCGTATAAAAAATCACTTTTCACCCCGTCGTTATTCACCCGGGCGTGGTATTAATAATACGACGACGGTCTTTATACAGCGGCGGCGCCGTCGTCATTATTTTACTTAAATCGCACGCTTTTATGACGTATTTTAAGAACATCATTAGTAATGTTACTTTAATATGTTTAATGGTCGAGTGGAAGAAAAAAACAAACGGTCTCCGGCGCGGAAAAATTCTCCAATGTCAACTCATCTCTTCACACAATACCTGGCCCGCCGTATTATATACGCGCAACAATCACAAAACAAACTCGTCGCTGTAATAACTATACGTTCTTATTATACAAAATATTGTCTCCGACCTTAACTTCGAATGATTTCGTGCACGTCAAAGAGTCGGACGAAAAGAGTACGCGCCACCAGATGGCTAAATAAATTCCGACGGTCTCGAAAACGGCGTGCATTATTTGTGGGATTTTTGTTGTTGTTTTTCCAACATAAAAAGTCGAATATACACGGGTACCCGAAAAAAAAAAAATGAAAAACCGCGCGCCCCTTTTGTACGGCGAATTTTTCGCTTGTCGTCCGTAATGATATATAATATGTATATAGTTTAGTGTGTCCAGATGTTGAAAACTTTTGTTTGTCCTAACGTCTCGGGCGGTACTACTTTTCCGCTGTATTCTGCTAAAATCCGAATCTAAATAACTAATTTTCGTTTCGCGTTTTCTCGGTATTAAAATTTCAAAAGATCTGCCGCCATCACAATGAGAATCTTTCTTAAATTGTCGCCTTCTTTTTTAATTCCGGTTTTGCCGAGCCCCGTTTTACCCGCGAGTAATAAAGCGCCCGCGAGCGTTATTGCCGTACTTACTTCTTCATTATAACCAATTCATGTTTCCGAAACGTCTACCGCGCTGTTTTCAATTCGTAAAACGCAAATAAAACGCCCGGTTAGTTTTTATATAATTAATAAATCCGGGAGGGTAATATTTTACACAAACGCGCGCGGCGCGCACCACCGCCCTCCGTGTTTTTTCCTCGAATTTTTCCGCGCCGTTTTCGTACATTACGTGCACGGCGCGCGGCGCGGCGGCGGCACGCGATCCGAAAACAATTATTAGTAATAATTACGTGTTGTGATTTGAAATTCGAATACTTACGGGAATAAGAGAATATGGGCTGGTCGTGCGTGTAATTGAAAATGTTGTGCCAGTGACACAGCGTGAACTCCTTGAGGTCCGGGATTTTGGCCTTGTAGGCGACGTACTAGAAATAAAAAACGAGAAAATTCAAACAATCATCAGGGCGCGATCGATTAACAATCGTGGCTTACCTGCGGAGATTCCGCGCCCTGCGTGAAAACCACTTTGCGCAGTTCGCAGTGATCGTGTTTGAACGGTTTCTGGTGACCCGGGGGCGGCGGGTACGGTTTCTCGTGGTTGACCGGCAGCGGGAACGGTTTCTCGTGGACATTGACCGGCGACGAGTACGGTTTCTCGTGCGACAGCGAGTACGACTGCGGCTTGTAGACGGCCGAGTGCAGGTACTTGGGCGGACCGTCCCAATTGAACGGCTTCAGCCATTTCCAGTGTTGATCGGCGTCGACCGCCGCGTGACGCGTAACGATCATCGCCACCGTGGCGACGATCAGCGACAGACGGATCGACATCGTCCTGTGGAAATGCGACTGACGTTAGTATTTATTTTTTTTCATAAGATCGCGCCAGTCAGGAGCCGAGCGTTCCGGCAGGAAACGAAAAGCCTTTACCGTTCGTCGCGGTGTGCCGAAATAATCGATGGAAAATCTGAAACCCGGCGGCGATTGCACGCGGAACGGCGGATTTATTTCTCCCACTTTAAATAATAATACGTTTAATTATCTTTTCCGTATAAATAAACGCGTGGTGTACTTTGAAAGTCGAAAACTTTGAATCTCTCCGTGACGACGAAATTTCAGTCGAGAAACAATAACGCTGCGTTTTCACGATAATGATAATATGCTCGTATTGTTGTTAAAATAAAATTAATAGAAGACGACACTACGTGTTTGCGACGATCGGTTTTTTTTTTCTTTTCACGCCGTCCAAGTCATGTTCAGACACGCGTTCACATTGCTTTCCGGAAACATTGACCTCGCGTGTCCTATTTCCTCGACCATTAATTAAGTGTTTACGACGGACGGGGGGGGGGGGGGGGGTAAATAATAAATAAATAAAACAAATGTCGCGGCGGAAAAAACGACATAAATAATCGTCCGAGTCGGACGGCACGCCGAATAGGCAATTCGTATTCTTGGGTGTGTAGGAGGTCCTTGTCGATTCGCGGATATCGATTGCGTGTCGTTTCTTTCGTTGTTTTCGCGTCGAATCGATTTATAATAATAATATTATATTAATCGGTTCGACGTTTCACGGCGAAACCGTCGAAATACATTACGCTCTCCGGGCCCGCGTGTGATCATCGTGCACCGCGCGAGTTTTCAGTCAATATTCGATTCCAGGAAGCTATTTCGCACGAGCACCCGGATGTTGCGCCGAAACTTTCGAAACACAAGCCTTCTCGTGCAGCTTTCCGTCCGCCCCCCCGCGATCGCTTATTTTTTCGCCCGGCAGTAGACGATGATAAAAAAACAAAAAAAAACTCTCCACTTCCAGTACATTCGGCAACACGTCATATACGTAATAATAAAATATATTGCCTTTTTTTTTTTTTCAATTCTCTTCGACTCGCTCTCCAATCCGCCGACTTCGATTTCGGTGACGAATTTTCCCCTGCGCACCCTTTAAAAAACCCAGACGGGTCGTGAAACGACTGTCGTGCGAAATCTGCAAACCGATCGTGTCTCTCACGCGTACGATTGATCGTAGCCGGGTAATCGAAACGATAATACGTGTCAAAACGTCATTGCGATTTTCACAACAACGCATATTACGTGTCGTCCGTAAGGACAAAAAGTGTTCGTAACCAGGAGTTTCGGTATAGGAATTAAAATTAAATCCTCTCGGCGACCGAACCCTTCCGAGATATACCTTCCACGCCGCGAGTGTTCGGACCGAATCCGACTAGAGTTTAATTTCACGACGGACGTACTGTGTAAAATAATGTTTTACGACTTTCGGCTGACGTTTTAATTAATGACCCGGAAACGGCCTGAAAATACGATAACACGGTTAGGCACGATGATCGTTTGCGTGGCGCAAACATTCGATACGAACATTCTTTTGATCGTATGATTTCAATGTCGCTGTTTAATGATTTAATCTCGTGCGCGTTTATTATTATACTCCAGTGTATGCGTGTCTTTTAAACGCGCAACAGAAATTCCACCCTCCTATTAATGTATATATGAAATACCGGTATTATTTTTCCAAAAAGGCAATTTGAAACTATCTCGAGGGCAAAGTGAGAGAGAGAGAGAGAGAGAGAGAAATGTCGATAAACATTATTTTAATACGGGTGACGACCTTTTTTGAGAGTAAAAAAAAAAAAAACCGAAATAAAAGACAACGTAATATTAAATAATAACATTCGCGATGAAAATAAAATACAACGAGTGACATAATAATATTGTACTTTATATTCCTATATCGATGATAACATAATATAGGCAGTCTATACATAAATTCGATTTTGTATCCATTAATCACTTAGAACGATAATACGAATTAATTTCAAAACAAGGTCTTTTTTTTTGTTAACACTATCCTTAAAAAAAAAAAAAAAAGGGCTATAAGATTTTTACCATAGAAACGTATAAAATATAATTTCTTTCTAATTATTACAAGATAATTATTTTCTATTTCGTTAATGAATCATATTCCGTGTCGTTTGCGATTATTTTCGAAATTACTTGACTGCGACGAAAATTTAAAATAATAACGCCATCGTGTTTTTATAGTGTTATCATTTACTATTCTACCTTTCGACGGGTCTGAAACACTCTATTTTTTGACAAATAAAAATATATATTTACACACAGATTATACCTCCTATATAGTATATGAAACACGAGCAAATCTGACTGGTGTTGGATAATAAATGTCTCGTCAACAATATAACTCTGACGCGTTGTCAATATTTATAAGTTTATTCGTCGAGCCCGTTCGAGTAAGACGGCGAAATCGTTCCTAGAAAAAAAAGCGAACGTCTCTCGAGATACCGCCGTGTTTATTGTATTATTATGCTGTACCGATTGTTTAAATATAATATGTATATCGGAGACATTTGCCGCGAGCCTGCGCCGCGCCGGATACGTTTTCGACTATTTAAATTAAACACCGCAGTTCGCATTGTATCAACCGGGTCGACTACTTTCGTACAAACGACTCGTCCAAAACAAATTTTTAATCCGAATTAAATACGAGGTCAGCGTGTGAATAGCAAGTTATTATTTATAAATTTATTTTCGAAATTCGTTTTGTACCGTTCCAATGTCATCTATAGTTAAACTTTAATTGATCGCAGTTGCCTAATAACGCGATTAATTATACATGTAATTAGATCACGGTATATGGGCCCCTAAAGCAAATCGTTTCTCCGTCAATCTCTAAATTGCATAATATGCAATCTTCAATAAGTCGAATCATTTTCAAGATCGTTTTCTTGTAAGTGTACGCTTACTTCAGTCAATATCGGTATCGATTCGGTGAACAAAACCAGTATGTAATTATATGGTCTCAACGTTTCGGTATCTTTTTCTCTATACTCGAGCCATTCATAATGAGACGGATTTCATTTTAACGGTCATTATCATCGCGATAATAATAATAAATAATAATATGTTATTCGTTATAAAATATGCATGTTCGATTAAACGAGTGGCGCCGAGTTATCCACGTCGCTTCACAATAATCCTTTGCGTGCGTCGTCGCTTTAAATAATCATTTTTTCACACGGTTTTTAATGACGCGCAAAGCGTATTGTATTTATTTTTATAATAGTTATTATTATTGTACTCTGTAACCATTGTTTTTGTCGTGCGCAAAAGATCTCTTATTTTTAAAAAAGCTTATTGAAAAAATAACAAACACGAAAAAGGAAAAAAAATCTACACGAAAATGTTTTTTTTTTTTCAAATTATAAATCAACACGGGGTTGTTTAAATATTTAGGAAAAAAAAATTAAAAATTCGCTCGTTATACGCGAAAGATTATAGTAATAATAATTCCCATGGCGTTATTCTAATCGTTGAAAAATATGCGTCGGAAATTATTCGTTTCGAGTCGACGACGGTCGAATCGTTTATTTTTGACCGTAATAATACGTAAAAATGAAGACAACACACACACGTTCGTAATGGTCGTGATATTATTATTAATAATCAACAATCTCGAGTGTTGGACGTTATTTTTCAGTTTACCTATTAATTAGTCACAGTGTAATTGCGTGTATTACTTTGGGCGCGTTAAATTACACGAGCGAATATACAAAAAAACGTCTCGTACAACTCTCTTTCTCCCCCTCCCCCCCCCCCAACAACTCTCAAAAAATGTAAACACGTCTCTGCCGGAGCGCGCGCGGAACAACACGGCGGCGGCCGTGTACAACAAACATCAGAGTTATCTGTTTCCCATCGGTCTCTGTTTGTGAGACTGTGTTTGAAATATTATCCAAACAGGCGCATAATATTGTTATGATATACGATGTAACCGTATACGGATCGCGCAACCCGAGAGCTCCCGTTTAAACACCGTCTGGTTTTTTTTTTCGTCTTCTCCTCGTACGTAAACGTTTATTTATCCTCCCCCCCCATCCGTCGCGAAAACAATAGATCCGACGCGAGCGGCGTTGTTTGGCGACGACATTGTGTCGTCGCATTCAAAACGCTTTTCGGCTGCCACGCGCGCGCGCGCGCGTCTCGTCCACGGCGACGACGACGCCTCGGAGCTTCCGCCGCTGTCCGCCTTAATCGTACGAACAAAAAAAAAAAAAACCGTATTATTATTATTATGTCCGTTTAGTTTTTTTTTGAGACGGTTCGAATACAGTAGCGGTTTATGTAACGCGCGCGCTCCCGAACAATCGCAACGCCCCGCCCGCGTCGTCGTCGTCGGCGTACGGTAGTTTCCACGTCGAGTTACGCAAACGTCCGTCCAGAATATATAATTTTTTTTTTCCTCTCCGACGTCGACGTCTTATCAACTCGAAATACAACGAAAACCGTCTCGCAGAAAAAAAAAAATACGAAAATATGTCGCCGTCGATTTATTATTTATTATATTTATTACTGCGTCGAGCTCCTTTTTTTTCTTTTTTTTAGAAGTCTACTGCGCGAATACTATATACGTGCGCGCCTATATAATATACATAGAAGAAGACGTGAACTCAGGTCGCGCGCGTATCGATCGGAAACGCGCAAAGTTCAATTTCGCTTTGAAGCGTTCCCTAAAAAACACTCGGGGATTTTTTTGCCGAGGCGAAAAGCGCCGCCGCGCGCCGTGAAAAAAAGATATTCGTCCGACCGACGACGGACTGATCCCCGCGCGCACACCGCCGAGCGACGCGTTTCGACGAAAATCGTTCGGGTAGACGATGTTATAGTCGAATTTTTCCGCGATTGAATTCGAATCGAGCACGCGATAATTCGCATTATAATATGCAAACGAGTCGAATCCGCGCGTATACGTACATTTTTGCGGAATGGCTTCTCGAAAACGACGCGAAACGATATACCGCGGAAAAAGCGATTTACATCGAGAAATAAATATCTATTTTTTTTTTTTTTTTGTTTTTTATCGTATTCGAGTAGTAGTCGACGGCGGCGTTTACTATATCGTATGTTAATGTTGAAACGACGATGTCGCGGAAAAATATGAAACGCGAAAACTCGGTTCGGTCTCCAGTATTATAACGATCGGACGCACCAAAGGCTGTCTCGTGAAATTTCATTATCAATTTAAATAAATCGACGAACCCGTCGGCGTCGTGTGAATTATAATAATTATAAACGAGACGAAATAACGTTGGATAATAGAAGAAAATGCGACTGAGTTTCACGCTCGACTCGGTCTGCTATAATTTGTCAGCGGAGTCGTAGACGAATTAATATCGTGTTAAAAATGTCTCGAGAGCTCTGAAAAGTTTATTTCCAAAGTAAACTGTTCCGGGAAAGTGGCGACGCGCGAAGAAGTTGGACGCAACTATACAGAGATATCAGCGGGTACATTAATCTTGGTGTGATCCTCGGAAGTTTACGCGAGAAAAACGATCGTATCGAAACCGTACGGAACTGTATGAAAGTATAAATATGTGCCGCGAATATTTCCGTCGGAAACCCGATAATTCCGAGACCCCGACGCGTTGATTTGCTCAAAACGTCCGAGTTCAAAATGTTTCTTCAAAACGATCTCTCTCTCTCTCTCACTGCCGCGCGTGCGAAATATTTTGGCGCGCGCGTCGCATTATTCGCCGACCGTGTCGAAAATCCCAAACGAATATTTATTTTACTAGTTTTTATTTTCTCTCGCTCTTTTCAAATACATAATAATACGATATTCGCTCGTCGTCTCGCACGTATTTCTCCGTGTTGAAACAACTACGCGATTATTAAACGTTGCGATTATTTATATTTTCATCAGTCGCGGAAACACAAAAATTGCGGTTTTTGCTACGTTCGAGACTTTTTATGTATCAGTATTATTATTTTTATTATTGTCGTCGTGTAGACAGTGTAAACACAAGAGAGTTTCTGTGTCGCAAATCGTACGAGGAAAAAAAACACACACACCGGAATGAGTGTATGTTATAGAAGAACTATACAATAATAATATAAATACCGTTGGACAAACCGCTACGCGCGCGCGTGTTTATTCGTTGTCACATCGGATATCGTTGAAATGATCTAATTTTTTTTTTTTCTTTTACACCGTACGATTGCGACAAGTCGATTTTATTTTTTTTTTTGTTCGGCCTGCGGTGACCATTGTTGCCGGTCCGGCTGCGATAATAGCCCAAACAGTGATAAGAACAATGTATATACGTGTGGCCCCGATTTATGGCGTTAATGCATTTCGATTAAGTACGTGATTCGAATGAGCATTGGGATTCGGTTGCGCAATTCCATAATGGATTTGCCAATATAATAATGGTAATAATAGCAATAATAACTACGCGATATATATATATATATTTATATATAATGTGTTTAACAGCGGTTTGGTGTGTGCGCGCGCGCGGCATATGAGAGAAACGTCCAACATACGCCGCCGTGGGCATGTACGGATCTTATTGCGGGGACGCTTATCCGGACGAAATAGGATTAAATGCAAATGCGCCGAGGCGTTAAGTTGACGGGAAAAAAACTTCTTTTTTTTTTGCTTTTTTCGATCGAAGGATAATAACCGACGCGATCACGTAAATGTCTTAATGTACGCGGTGTTTCCATTCCTGTGGTCTGTCTCCCTTTCCCTTTTGTTTTGTTTTTAATTGCAAACCCAGAACGCGTTATCACAGCGATATAATAAACTATTATGTGTCGTCGTTGTGTAATCGACCAATGTCCAATTATAATATTTTAGGTTTTACATTCGTTGTTATGACGTTTGTGATTTTCAAGGATTTTCCGTTCTTACAATTATTTTACTAAAAAAAAAAAAAAAATGGCTTCTACTTTCGGTATCAATTATTAATTCTATGTGATTTTGTTTCCAGTGCTTTTTTTTTTTTAAAAACTTCTAAAAACATCAGTTATCGAATTCGCTTATTTTTCTTACCGACAGTAATTATTATAGTGCTCGTGTAGAAAATCGATTTTTTTTCAAACTACATTGAAAAATACAAAACACGAGGAAGGCTAACTATTAAAACTTTTTTCGATAAAAACATATCAAGCACTGCTAAAAAAGATGCGTTTTACTCCGTGAAAAAAATTATTCGTTATAAAATTAAATCTCCAAACGTATTTTTAAAACGGAGATCATAATGTGTGTAAACTTTGAAATTTTATAAATTACTTTTTTTTTCTTCTGATATTCAAAATTCTGGATGAAAGTGAAACATAATTTAATAACACGATTTTCTATCTACTCGAGTTGTTATATTAGTTTTAAATTGTAATGGAATATAAATATATATATTAATCATACTTTTTGATATTACTAAAGCAAAAAATATACACTCGTCACAACGTGATTTATGTAAAACAATTAATTCCCGAGTGTTAGCAGTCGAAATTAATATCGAAAATGTACGAGATGTATTTAAAATTTAAGCGATTTCAGTTTTGACGTTCAAATTAAGCGTCATCATCAGATGATAAATTAGCCTTGGCCCGGGGTGAAACTGCATAATTGAATAACCATAGTGGTTAGTATATAATAATTGGTGTAGTGAAATTACAGTTTCAAAAAAATATTGAATAGAACTGCGCGGACGAACCCCGATATAGGACAGTGAAATAAATTATTTTATTATTATTACTGTTTTTTTTTTTCTATGCTTTCAGAATAAGACAATAATCTATACAGTGTTTAACAGAAATACATTTCGAGAATCGTAAATGTGTTTTTAATTTCCTTTTTTTTTTTTTCTCAATACATTTAATGATCATAGTCGTAAATTCACAATAATGTTACGTGATAGGTTGGTAGATAGATATTCGTTAATTCCTTCGACGCTAATTTAATTTCAAAAAAATTTACCGACGTATTTATCGTTCGACGGACGGGCACCATTAACATAAGAACGATCATTTTGAAAACTCGATTTCACTATAAATTGTCCATCGTCAAATCGACATTAATTATATTAAAAACGTTTGGTGTTGTATAGTAAATACCAAATTAGTGTAACTAATACGTTTTAAACTACGTTCGGATGGTTTACCTGCGAGCTGCAGAGTCGATACGAATTTGTTTTTGCCGATCGACGCGTCGTCGATTGGACGCGACAACGTGACAAACGTCGTTAGTAAAACGCGCGATTGTAAATCAAATAAACGAATTTTCACCGAATAAGCATAATTAAAAAGGAAACGTAAAAATGTCAAGAAATTGATTACTTCCGTTTTAAACTGAAATTGGTTTTTGGCGAACGTGTGTTCGAGAGCTCCGAGCGCGCATATATACGGTTTTTTTTTTCTATCCAATTACCCTCCTTACTGGCGAGTTAAAATAAAATCAGATCCCCGATCGACTACGACTCTTAGGGCTAAACATGATTACGATTCCATTAACTGGACGGACGGCGTGCGCTTAAAAAAAAAAAAAAATCGACTTTTTTTTTTCCATATGCTTTATTGCTTTTTTAATCTTTGTTGCGCGCACTACGACCCCGGAGGGACGGGGAAATTTATCAGGACGATTACGTTTTATGAGAAACGTCTCGGGTACACACTCGACGGACGACGAGGTCAAAACTGCGCTGAATTACAAACGGATATGAGAAGCCTTTCGCGAAAATCAATATTGATACTCGAAATTAATGTAATTGAATATGCACAAAAAAAAAAGAAAAAAAGTAGTGTATTTCAATCGAGCCTCTTTCGGGTCGAAACGTTTGCCCGACACGCGCGTGTTTGCCGTGACGTTTACCTCCGCTCTGTCTCTCGAGCAGCCGGAGACGAAAACGATTTTCTAAACTCCTTAAGAACGCCGAGTCGTCGGTTCATACCCGGACGATCATCGGTTTAAACGAAAACGAGTCTAGATTGCCTTTTGATGTTTTACTTTGACGACGGTTTATGGAACGTTGGCCGAATGATATTTGTCTTAGCCGCGGCGCGCGCGGATACAACAGTCGAACGCATTAAATGCCGTTTGACATTTTACAAAAAACTGTCTCCGGAGACTCGGTCGTGTTTTTGGCAAAACTCCATTTAACAAGCATTAAATCTCTTTGCCGAAGTCGCCGTGCATACGTTATTACGACGTCGTCTATTTAAGCAGAAACTTTGACGATATAAAATCATAACGCGAATCTCGTTCCAGCAAAGTCGCAAAAATAACGTGGGACGTAGATAAAACAACATCGAGATCGGTAAGAAAAACATGTTTCCAACACTGCGATAATGCGTATTAATCGTACGAGCCAGCTTCGAGTCGGCTGGCACCGAAATACTCTCGGTATTCAGTTATAATTATTTGAAATTTTCATCTCGTGTTTGAAATACGTTCGCAAACAGAATTCGAGATGGTATTTTAAACACTTCGAAGAGTATAAATGTTCTGCTCGTCAGATTAACTATTGTAAACAAAACGATAAAAAATTAGGCGAAAAGAAATATTCAAAGCTACAATTCGAATACGTTCGAAAAGCAATTTGTTGTTCGTACGCGAACAATATTATAAAAAGTATATTTCACAGTATACCGCAGTAATAAATAATCGAACGTTCTCGGCGATTCCGAAAGCCTTATGATTATTTTATGATCTAGTCGCGACAACTGCAATCTATAAACGGTCGCTTGAAATGCTAGACGACCGCCGTCGAATAGTCCCCCCGGGGGCGCGTTTTGATTACGGTAAAACCTCGACTATCCGCAAATCTCTATCATCCGTCAACTTCTCTTATACCCGTAGTCCATTATCGTAATATTGTTGTGTATTATTTAAAAAAGAGAAAAAAAAAAATGACCCGAGATTCTTTTCGACATGTCAGAACAACTGGTTTTTTTTCGAATTATTGTCTAAGTGAGAATAATTTTCCGAGTCTAATAGCATTGTGAAAAAAAAAAACAACGCGTGCATAAATTAATAGCATGTAAAAATATGCTTTTCTATCCGTTCATAATTCAATTATCAATCGCCCTGGGTCTCGCTGCAGACCGGCGATAATCGAGGTTCTACTGCTTGTCGTTTACACAGCGGCCGGCAGGCAACCTTAATGGATTCGCGGGCCATATTTTTTACTTAAAATATTTCGCGGACCATAGAATATAATCGCATGATTTATAAGAGTGTTTTTTATTATTTATTTACCACAAGTTGTCGTACAAAATACTACATTACTCTAAAGTCCTGCGACCAAATCAATTGAAAACAATAATGAAACGAAACAATATAGATTTGGTGAGATTTAACAGTCGATATCGTTCACTAATTTTTTTTCTACGTCCAAATCAATCGTGTAAACAAAGTATACGACCACCGCGGTGTGCGTCAAACGCACATAAATATTTTGCGCGCAAATCCCGACGAACAGTAAATAAAGGGTGATATCGCAAGCCGTAGTAGTCGCGACCTGACCGGTTGCCGAGGAGGAGATCCTCGGACGGTCTCGGCGTAATGTTGTGCGAACGTGACTTACGTTTTATATCCTTCGGCGGTGGAACTAGAGGGCTCGCGGCTTGCTGTCGGCGGCGTTTGTCGGGCGCGTTAAACTCGCGGCATCTGACGGACGGACGACGAGACTTCGCGTTGTGTGTGTCGGGCGCGACAACGGCTATCGGACGACTGAAGACGAAGACGCGGGTCGGCGAGCGCGTAGTGGTAACGGCGACTGGTCGTGTCGGCGACGGTGCGCGCGAGAGGAAAAAAAACCGGACGTGCGGTCATCTGCAGCGGTCGTTTGGCATTGGAACGAAGGCGGCGGCGGCGGCGGCGGCGGCAGGACGAGGAAGACGCGCGAACCGTCGTCGGCGGTAGGGGAGACTCGCTTTCTCCGTCTCACGATAACGATATCGCGTGTCGTCTGTCCCGCGCCCAATTATGTCACACGATCCGCCGCCTCCTCGGTTATAATATTATTATCATTACGACTTGCGCGAGTTTTATCGTCTTCGTAACGGACGATATTCGACGTAGCGCAGTGGTCGTCGTCGTTTATCGCGCCCGTTTCCGAGACTCGTCGGACGACCGACGCGCGACGTCGCCGTATCGCGCGTTTTGTTTTAATTTTCATTTGTCGCGTCGATCGTAACGCTGCGCTATTGTAATTAATAATATCGTAATGTCAGCAGTCGCGAGTTTGTAGAGCGGTTAAAACCAAGAGTCCGGGGCAGTTACCAAAGTATTTTATAAAACAAACAAGTAAAAACCATTTTGTTTTATTTGTCGACCGTATATTCGATTAAATTCTTCCGATCTTTTCGATGACGGCGCAACTTTTAGCGGTGAAAATAATAATAACAAAAAAAAAAATTACTTTCAATTATTTTTAAATCGTCGAATAAGTGGGGGTTTCCCCTCCCCCGTCGTGTGTCTTCTTGATATATTGTCGTACTTATAATAATATGCGTTATTATGTTTATACAGAGATGGTGATAATAGTTGTTGGGGGTTCGAGTGTTTTTCGGACGTATCGATTTTCTGCGAGTAGCAACTATTTTCGAATAGGAATTTTAATAATAAGTCCGTTGAAAATAATTTCATCGTCGTCGCCGAGAAATGCGCCGCAGCGGTTTATTAATTATTATTTCTATCGGATACAAGTGGGCGCGTTAATTAAATCTAGAGGAATTCGTCGACAAACTCGAAGCTCGAAGAGTTAATTTTTTAACGTACGTTCTGGAATAGCGGGCGGAAACGAGTCCGCGATGAGTTCGTGCGGATCGGTGATTTTGTGTTTAATCCACTCTACTGCAACGCTATAGCGATGCAAACGCCATAATTATCTTTATAATCGCGTCCGAAACTCGTGTATAAAATAATACGTATAACGTTATGTACATCAAACGCGACAATCGAGTAATTGTGTTATGCAAATAGGTATAGCCGGTAAGGCCGGCGTATTATAGTCATACCTAAAGGACAGCGGTAACCGCGTTTTATTTCATTACACCCGTCCGACGACGGCGGCGGCGGCGGCGGTTACGGTTTATCAGGAGGTTTTTTTCTTCTTCTTCTTCTGCTCTCGAAAAATCCACGGAGACAAGAAAAGTTTCGACAAAACTTTTGAAAATGAGGGAACGTCAAACAGAAACAGTAGTGTTCGGTATGCGTAGGTAAAGTTTTCGCGAGGTTTTCGAAATACCACTAGTCTTGATTAAGCTCGTGGATTATAATCTAATATTTATGAATTTTTACTCGATTCTCCGCTTGTTAAATATGTATGAACGACACTAAATTGTTTTTTTATTCCTAGTAACATTTCATTCGGTTCTTTTTTTCTTTTTTTTTTTTTCCGTGCGGACGGATCAAAAAAGCCTTATTATGCATAAATTCAAAACGGTTCGCCGACACACGGGACAAGCTAAAAAGCATAAATTAACTTTTGAAAATCAAAAACCCCGCTATCGCGCCAATAGCCACGTATAATGAATGGACTCGCGTAGTGTAAATACCTTTTCGTTTCGCTGGAAATCCGAAACGAACGAGAAAACGTGAATACAATCGATTTATTATTTTCCAACCTATATACATTAGCGAACTTTGGCAGTGCGTACAAATATAGTTTTTCCTATTTATCATCATAGTGCTTTGACTTTGCAACACTTGCGCCGCACTAATAGACGACAACGTTTTTTGATTTATTAGCCCGACGGCGAAATTATTAAATTCACTATGCTTATATATTTCAGCCCTTTTAAAGTGATTGAAATGTATTCGCCAAACATACGAATCATAATTTTCGTCGACTAATTAAAAATATCGGCATACTCGCGCATTTCCGTGACGTACTCAATAATAATAATAATAATAATTAAAGTGTGGTTGTTTTTGCAAAAGTTATTACGCGGGGGGAAAAAAAAGTAATTATTTGTTCACGGTTTTAAAAATATTTTCATTTTTTTTTTTTTCAGCCACTTTGTCCGTCGAGTGATTATCGATTAAATATTATATCATAACACACGAAACATGTAGTATTTAATAGATTTTTCGGTATCGTTCCCAAAAAAAAAAAAAAAAAAACCGTGTTTGGAACTCATTACAAATCAAGCTCGATTTTATCACGCGTGTAGTAAACGGCCGATAAAATATGTTCGATTTATAAACGATAATTGAGTCGGAATAAATTGTTCGTTAAAAATGTATATACATTTATTTTTTTTATATTCCATGTCGACATTATGTGCTAGCGTTTCGTTTTTTTTTTTTTGCGCAGAATTTCAGGTATTTTTTTTATTTTTTTAAACTATACCGAAATCGATACCCCCGGCAGCGTTTATATTAGTAGAGCAAATAGAGCCCTTTTATTGCGTTATATTTACAAAACGGAGTTGGCATTAGTAATTTACATCGCGGGTCGGGTTGTTTCGCTCATACGGTAAATATAGGTTTTCGACACTTTGCCGGTTCACGGCGAGCATTGGGAAAAACATAAAGAGAAAAACCGATTGCGACGGATATACCCGCCGCCGCCGCCGTGTGAAACGAACGGATATAGATCGCGAAATCGCTCCGAACACGCTTTGTGTGAAAACGATACTGTTTTCGTGCTCGTACATCGTCGTCTTTGGTTGTTTCGACGACCCTTTGTAGCCCGTTAAAACGCGTGCTTTATAATTGTATTTTAATGATTTACGAGTCGATTCTTGTTCGCTGTATTTCCAAAAGTAATTAACGAAAAAACCCTATAATAGACTTAATTATTAATCGTCGTTCCTCGGATTCTCGTCCATTGTTCCGCCGCGATGTTTCAAATACACTCATTGTGTGACCGTTGACGTGTACGAGTATATACGTATAAAATCAACGCCGCGGGAGCTCGTTCCTTTTTATATACAATATATTTTCATACTTATTCAAAATAATAATATATTTTCAACTGGCGAGTACAAATAAACGGGAAATTTATATTTATAAAGAAGAACCGAATCAGACGTCGTTTGTCCGTTTCGTTCCGGTGTGTCCGATACAACACACGGACAGGCGTAATTTAGGTGAAATCCTGCGATTTTTCTCTATTAAAATTAATAAAACGCATTTCTCCCCCTCCTGCTCGGGTTTTTGCCGCGATTCGATTCGACCAGAAACCGCCGAGGAATTGGATGTGATATGTAATTTAAGAGAAATTTCTTCGACCTCTGATTTGATTACTCTCGGCCGGCACCGCCGCAATAACAATGAAAAACAAATCAGATCAATGTGAATCTTGCAATTATTTCCAAAGAAAGAAAACAACATTTTTAAACGCGTTACGACAGTATTATGTACACTATTTATTTTTTTTTTGTTTTTTTATATTCCGCGTGTGATTCGGGCGGGCGGCCCGGCTAAATTCAACTAGGGCACTGAACGTACGAGGCAAAACGTCATTTATGACGGAACCGGTTGTTCCGAAATATCTGCAGTAAACGGTTCTTCGGATTTTTATATTCGAACAAACGTTAAACTGTTTATGTGCTCGTCCGGCGATTAAAATAAAACAGAGAAAAGCCAAATATTTATTCAACTCTTACGCGCGCGCGCGCGCTTTATAAAAATTATCCATTCGACGGAATGCGGTTTGCAATGCAAATTGTATTTTACGTTCCGTTCGTTTTGTTATATGTCTGTGTGTGAAATATTTTACGGCGAATTATGTAAAACGACTCTATTTGTAAAACACATATTGAAATTCACCTCCCTAGCATTTACATATACACTTACGAGCAACCCTAAAACTTATTCTCGAATAGAAATTATACTTGGGCCGATACCTATGAGTCACGACCGTTTGTTTGTGTTAGTCGTCCTGAAACTAACCCGAAATGAAATAATTCTCCTGCGGAAAGTCTATTTGAAAATTACTTTTGGGATCTATTATTATTTAAATATTATAATTCGAATAATGTGCCGACGCGACGGTTCGTTTTAACGTTAAAATGTGAAACTTTATTTATAGATAATTTTAATTTATTCGTCAAAGATAACAAACGTTGAATCGTAATTGATATTTCTAAATATTATTTGTCTAAAATAAAAATCAATATTTTTAATATACTAAATATGACTATTCGGTATTTTATACACCAAGTAATATACACGTATAAAAATATAATAATAATAACGTTATTATCGCAATAGTGAAAAAACTCGCAAAGATACAAACGACACAGATAGCACGGTTAACGTTGTATTTTGACAATTTTTAGTTATCTTAAAGTTTTATCAGATGACAAAATATTTTATGAGTTTTTATAAGTATGAATTACGTTTTGAAAGTGTATCACGTTGAATTAAATGTAGTTTATTTATCATGCTGTCGAGATTTTTTTCTTCTTTTTTTTAGAAAGCAAGGGCTGACTTTTATACATTCTGATTATTTGTACATCATTATTGTAACAAAAAAAAAAAAAAACTATTTTTTTTAACGTTTTAACTTTAAAACGAGACACTTTCTTAAAACGGCCTTGTTTTATTTTTAACGATAGAGCTTTTGACATTATAAAAAAAGAAATCCGTTCTCGAAAGCAAATTTAAAATTATAAAAAAAAATTTCGTCTTTGAATTGCATTGTATACCTGCGAATTAACAAAATGTCAAATGTCACTCGTGACATTCCACTTCACAAAATAACGTTTCAATTGTATACATCTTGGCGAGCTTGGTAAAATTGTATTGTAAAAATTGCAATTCTCATTCAGGAAGTCGATCGCTCTTGTGAATTAGATAGATTCGCGTAGATCGTTTAATTTTTTTCAATCGTCAAATCGCGTGTTTCATAAATATATATTACCTAAACGTTGGAAATATAAATGGTTTTGTGTGTGATTAATGGAATTGAAAGAATTTCGAATACTTTCTTCGGCGCGTTCATACTAAGTACTTCGATTCGATAAAGAACTTGAACGGTACTCGGGACAATAATTTGAAATTCAGCGATGCATTAATTCCATCGAGTGAGAATGAAAAGATACTTTCTCGATCCACGCGGGGGACTCCCGAGGATGATTTTTTTCTTTTTCTTTTTTATGTTCAATAGATTATTCATTAGAGGGACTGTAAAAATGTTTGATACGCATTTAGAATAATGTGTGTAGAGATAAAACAAACGAAACAAACATCTCCGCGCGCGCACAGTCACGTTGTGTTCGTCATTTCTTTGGGTCGACTTTCACAACGACGCGGAAACACCATCACAGTTATAGTTTTTTCGTCCATAAAAGTGTATCCATATGTAATTAAAACGTTTTATGTCTTATCCCGGCGTTTCAAACGCATCTGTTGGTTGATTTTTATATTTCCCTCCGAATCGAAAAACGCATTTCTTTTTAATGCGACCGAACAACCGCGTGTCGGGCAACAACACGTTTTGCTCGTTCATTCCAACAACCTGTTGAAATATTCAAACGAATCGCGAAAGACCGCCGAATACGAGCTCAATGCATAACGACGCGCCCCGATCGATTCGTCGTCATGTACGAATCCGAGGTAATTTATAATAATTACTCGCGTTTCTGCAACAGTCCGCGTTTCTGCTTTGAATAAATAAACGTCCGGACGTTACGGAGGCATTCGCTATAATAATACGTACGCGGCACACGTGTTCGAAACCGTTTTAGAGGAATAGCGGTTCCGGTAAAAATGACATTTCCATTTCTCCGCGCAAACGAGTTTTCCTAGTTTTATTAAAAACGGCTCGCGAAACAGGTAAAGACTTAAAGCCATGTAATACGCACTGAAATACTTGTTTTAGAAACACGTTTTGTCGGAATAATCTGTTTTTGAACGCAATGTATACAAATATTTATACCCGAACGGCGGCGGCGTCATCGTTTCGGAAGTCTCTCGACGGACCTCGAGAAGAAAACCGTACGAGATTAATATTAATCGTACCGATTCTCGTTTCGTTTCGCGTCGCAAACCAATCGATCTGATCCGACCAACTCGTGCTTTACCAGTCGTAGTTATTATAATAGTAGCAGTGTTCCGCGGGGTAACGCACGAGCATACTACACCGGCACGGAAAGCCAGACAACGTTACGTTATGCCTACTCGTTAGTCGCCGCGTAAAACGGTATTAAATATTGTTCGTAACGCGCGCCGTAAAAAAAACTATTAATAACGCGGCGCGTACAGATAATATCATATAAAAAACATTGAGGAAAATTATTATTATCATAATACGAGTTACGCGTTTATTGCGTGTTTATTTCGAATTATGTAACGCGCGTTTGAAACACAAAGCTATCAACACTAGATTTATCAAGATTTATCTCGCTCGATCTTTTCGTTCTGATGGGCAAGCGTTGTGTGCATTGTAATAACGAATGAAACGGCGTTTTACTCTTTTCCGTTTTCCGAGGTTTATCAACTCGCGCGTTTACACAGAGAGAAGAAAAAAAAATCGTTTACAACGACGACGACGACGACGCAGTGGGGCCGTTCCCTCGTACGATTTCACCGAACGTCCTTTACGGCGGCGGGCACAAAAGACGGGGGCCTGCCGAGTCGCGGTCTTACGCCGCGTGTAATAAATCCATTAGGTCCTTTGTCTCGAGCATATTCCGCGAACGTATTATTGTATTGGCGATTTTTGATTGTCGCGTCCCTCCGCTCACACGCCATCGGTAATTGGTTACGTGTGATGGTTTTAGAAAACGCTATTGTTTTCCCCGTAATGTGCGCGCATTATAATACCGCATACCATATCATCGCGTATTGCTGGACGCGTTTAACAATATTGTTTCGGACCACTAGCGTTTCTGCGAAAAACCAACGCGCTAGTTGTTATTAATACAATGAACGATTCACGAAAATGCATGTTTCGCCAACCCTCGCGCTCGCGGCGAACCGGACGAAAACACACTCGCATACTGTACCCGTGTAATACCGGCTGTGCGCGAGACGGCGGCGGCCGCGTGTTTGCTGCGACTCGGCGACAAAACGATACGTTCACTTTGTTTTTCCCTTCGCTTTTCGTTTGTTATAATTTATTATTTATACGACCTGTAAAAGAAATGTTATTACGATAAGCGTATTATGAACCGCACGAACTACGGTATCCCCCGCATAAAACGAGCTACGCGGAAAATATAAGTCACTCACTCGGCGGTTAGGTACCCTTTAAATAATAATTTTTTATCGGGATTTGTTGTTATGATGTCCCTCATGAGTTTAAGTCGATAGTTTTTACGGCGCATTCTCGGAATAGGTTTCCACTGTTTCCAAGTATTCGAGTCCTTGAAATTTAAGGGTTCGCCGAAACATAGTAACAGTTAAAAAATATTACCACCGTCGATTTTCAAACGATAAAACTCAATTTTTACGCGTATCGTTTGAACTCATCCTCAACGGATTGTAATCGCTGGTCAAAAGTTCAATGCGCTCTTTTCGAACGCAACGCGCATTATTAGTAGTTGGGCGTGGACAAATGTAGACACCTACGTACCTTCATAATTCATCACTGGGTAATTTGCGCACAAAAAAAAAACAGTAAGAACCCATTAAATGTACATGCAATTTTGTCCTTAAAATCATCGAAATGTGCTCTGAAAAATATTCTTGCAAATATCTTTAGTAAAAAATAATGATTAAAGATTACGAACATATATGTTGGCAACATTAATCATTAATTAATTAAGCACTCCAAAAATAACGACATCGGTGTACAGCTATTATATAAAACCTGAAAAATATATATTATCACTTAACTCTAGTAAGTACAGCAGAAGTCATTAACTCGTCGCTAAACACGTTTACTTGTGTGGGGGCAGATAGAAATCTTGAAAAATTATATTTCGTATTCTACGACGACGTTTTGAGTACACAAACGCGAGCTCTCGGTATTAAAATTTAGAAGAAAAAAAAACTTTAAACGCTCCGCGAAAATGTACGAAATCTTGAGTCATACGATTTAATTTCTCGAACGCTAACTAGGCGTGTTTTTGCGCGCGCGCAATAAAAAGACACGAAAAACATATTATTATCCATTACCCGCCTTCGTCATCGTTTACTCGGTTGTGTACAAACACGAGAGAGAAAAAACGAGTTCGTCGGCGAGCCGCGCGAGTATGACGATTTACGATTAGAAACTTATATGATATCGGGGCACGATTATTATCTACTCTCCGAAACGACAGAAGCGTGCGATATCGTCGTCGTCGTCGTTTATTATTATAAAACGCGTTTTAACCGTTCAAACAAACAATAATAATAATATCATACAGTGCGACGCGCCAACCCGACTGGAAATCCGTCGACTCGCGCGCATAATATTATTATATGATATGCAATTACGTAGAGTATTATTATTTATCATTTTGCTATTGTGTGATGACGGTGGCGCGTCCGTACAATATTATATATTACATTTAATACTCAGACGGCCGGCCGTCGTCGTCGTCGTCGGTGTATCGTTCGGCTTACGGAACGGAAACAATACGCACTCGAATCACTGACGCGCGGGCGGGCGAGGGAAACGACGACGAGCAGGTTTTATTAAATACCCGGCTTTGGCGGCTCATAATCCCGCGCGATTTCGAGAAAACTTTTCCGCGAGCGCGTTAAACTTCCGGCGTTTTCTGGGAAACAATAAAAAAAATCTGCCCTTTTTTCGCATTCTCAGAACCTCGTCTGCGAACCGATAACGAGGCGGCGGCGTCGATGCCCCGCGTTGTGGTCTCGTTTCGTCAACCCTTTTTTTTTGTTTGTTTTTTGTTTCCGGGCGAACGCGGAAAGCGCTCGCGCCGAGGAGACGAACAGATGGCACGCGAAATTACGGTCGAGTTAATTCGCGATATGATTAATGGCCCGCGTTCCGGCCTAAACGGGTTGAATTATTATAACTCGACGACGACGACGCCGCTTTACATATATTATACGTCGTTTCTCCGCGAAACGGCCGTACTACGCGTATGATATTATTACATTGTGACGCGCCCGGCCGAGTGTGTTACGCACACGTAAAACGTATTAAAATATAAAACGCGCGCGGAAAAAAAAATAAAAAATAGACTTTCTCGGCGTACGTTATACACGAAAATCCGTATTGTACGCCGTCGCCGTGCCGTATTATTATATTATGCATATTACGTTTGGACGAAATCGGCACTTCCTGTTTTGTAGCGATGCGCCGCGATGTACCGCGCTGATAATCCTACACGTGTTATTCGTACCGTGCGTGTACACACACGTTACGTATGCAGGGCGTATCGAAACGCTCGATTTCTACACCGCGACGGACAAAACGTTCTCGTGGCGGTGGATTCGGGAAACCGACCGTATACTCTACGCGTCGTCGATCACGGTTTTCGCGACGACTGAGCACCTCGTACGGACGAGTCGGACTTCGTTGGTCTTTGCCCCAAGTCGCGAGGTTTTTATCGTCGGTCTTGCGATCCCTCCAAAGTCGTTGTTGGAAAAGGCCACCGACTCTCGCGAAAAGAAATCGCAAGCCGCGAGGTTTGAGCGCCGCCACCTCGGCGGTAGACCAGAAAAACCACAAGTCGACAGATTCGATTCATTGTCGTTCTGAGCGTATAAGTCCTGCCGCACACACTGGAACGAACGAATTCCGAAACGTTCCGAACGCTAATATAATATGCACATTAGCGCATAAAATACACGTATACCAGCCCGAATGTTGGTCATCATAGTTGTGTATTCCACTCTTGTATTCCGCCGCGTCGCTGTCATAGTAGTCCTTTCTTGGCTTCTTGGTCTTCATCGCTATACTCGTGTCGCTCGTAATAAAATATAAATTTAAAACTATTATATAATATGAATGTACGTAACGTTGACAAATACAAAAGCGCGATATTAACTACGTAGATCCGTCGGGGGCACAGGTGACGAGAACAAAATGCACCCGGTATACGTCACGCGGTCGTTGGGGGGCATTCGTTGAGTTTCGATTTGTTTCCGAAATAATGTACGTATAAAGTTGGTTTCCGTTCCGATGGTAGAAATTCGATTCCGTTTCGCTCCGATCCGGTGTGCGCCACAAGTCTTGCGTCCCGCTAACCGCGAGGGAATAACACGTTCTGTAACTCAACCGACCCAACGGCAACACTGTCACAGTTATTTCGTAGAAGCTCGGAAACGTTCATTTTTAAACAGCGTCGTAAACGTTTAGATTTCTAGTTTTTTTCCCCCGTCTCCATAATGTACAATACTTTGAAGCCGAAATACCCTGTACACGCGCGCGCGCGCGCCACAATGCAACGTATAACGTATTCCGTGCGTTCTACTTGTTCTTCTTTTGTCGCTCGTCTCAAAACGGTAATCTCACTAACGGGCGGACGATTGTGTACGTACACACGTATTTATTATTGTTTTACGACGCACGCGCCGCGCCGTGTACGCGAATATCATTAACAAACTATATAATGGCCTGGACATTAACGTCGTCGCCGCCGAATAGTTTTCGGGAGACGTGCATATAATAAACAAATATGTATTTATATATATTATACATACAAGTACGTGCATTGTTCATTACGTCTCTATTATACGTATATGACTCGCGTGCACCACTACACATACAGTATAACAATAATAATAATAATAATAACGCTGCGCGCATAAATCGCGATGGCTGGGTCCTTCTCGCACCGCGGAGGCCGCCTAATCGAGATTTATCGCGCGGGATTTTATTTGCGATAAAGTGCGCACAAAGTTATTTCCCCGTGCGGGACGTGCCAACGCGAACGACGACGACGACGACGATGACGACGCCTCGCGTCGAGATACGCGATACTTTTATTTTTCCCTCTTCCGGCGTGCCGTATTTCGTGTCAGTTATACTCTCGACAGAACAATATAATACGTAATACGCTCGGTCTACCTGTACGTAGGTACGCCGTAGTAATTCGGCGCGAATTTTTATGTGACGCCGTCACACAGGTAGAACGGTAACGCGTTTTCCGAACCTGTCGAAAAACTTTACACGAACCGCGCGTGTACACCGCCGGATGCGAAATTTTTTATTGCGGTTTCACAGAAGAGGGTCTCCTCTGGCTCCGGGCGTTTTCGATCGATATCGAATCCGTCGCCCCGTTCGCGTGCGTCGTGTCTCGCAACTCAAAAATATAAATAAAAAAAACATCACCGTAAACTTTAAATATTAGGCCGCGATTTCGATTCCGCAGTATCTTTTATCGTCGGTTTACGGCGATATTGTCTGTTGGAAAAATTGGCATGTGTCATAATGTTATGTATTTATGTCGATTGCAAAGATTTCCGCCGATCGCGCACGGGTTTGTGAAAATGATTACGTTTCTCTTTTTCCTTTTACTCCGGTAAAGTTAGATTGGTTTGACGACAGTCTATACTTTTTCGGCAGTCGTTAAACTGTTGTATTTTAAGAGGAAGTTTTTGATGCGCAGAGATTTCCCGTTGCTTTCTGAACAGGAGGGGGGGAATAGCGGTCTCTCTTTCTCCGAACAATTTCTTGTCCAGAGAGAGGACGCGCGCGGCTGGATTCAAACTGCCTTGTACCATTCAGCTACTCCGTCTGTTGATTTCCTTAATAATCGAAATTAATTCAATTATATAGATTTTTCGGCGACTTTTTTTCACTTTTATCTCATTGTCGAAGTATGATCTAAACGGTTCAGCTCATAACACTATAAATATAAGTCGATAAGTTGATAATATTACAATATGTAATGCAACACTTATATTTCAAAAGCAATCAGTATTGTATATTTTCAATTGATCGACTAACTCGATGTGAACGAGACGTTGTAGTTAAAATTGAATTGACGAACTAATATTCTGTACCTCGCCGTTGTGTAATTTTAGTTAATCAAACACAACACTCGAATTTCGGTGTTTTTCTCGAAGACCATAATCAGTCTTATAAACGCATTAATTTTACCGCTCGTATCGAACAATGATTATACGGCGGCCGTAATAAACAATAACTCTTTCGTGAAAGTATTAAAAACATTGATTACCGAACAGCCAATCGGAAGAGTGGATTTATCGCGCTCCGTTACTTAAGTTTGATAACTTTTTGCAATATCGTTCGTTGTTATCTTTCGCGCACTCGATAATTGAAACGAAAACTCGTTTTGATGGGGAAAAATCTCTAAAATAATAACTATATATTCGACGAACAAGCTGCGATCGGCAAATATTGGCTAGCGTCCGTCGATAGAATTTGATTATTTGTATTTTAATTCCGTCTTAAATCGAAGAAACGCGGTGTTAATATTGTCTCGAAATCGCTCGATTGTTATTTATTGACGGGACTTGTTATTCCTACACGCCGTCGCAACGCTGTCTCTCGCCGCAGTCGATTGAGTAAATAAAATAACCGTCGCTCGCCGGTTATAAGCTCGGAATGAAATGCCTAAATCGATTTTAATATATAATAATCTGTAAACGGGAGAGACGTCTTATCATTTTGTGAAGACTACAAACACGTATACGTTTTTTTTTTCCATCGGGGATTTATATTTATGGCAGCAGTCAACTATTACAATAATAATAATAATATTGATATTATGTGCACGCTGTGTTCTAAAATCATAAAAATTTGGAATTGACAATAAATTTCGCAGTGGAACTTTTATGTACCGCGCCAGTCGAGACCGAATGACAATGTCTCTACCCTATATAGTATCAATAAACATAAAAATATTCGAACGCGTCGCGAATCGAATCGTCGCATAAAACGTTTGGACGAAAATATCCGTGCGTCGTCGTCGTCGTCGTCGTCGTCCCCGATGTATCTCGTTTTATACGCGTTTTTCACGTGTCTCGTACACGCGAAACCGTAAACCAGGTCAGTGACGATGACGCTGCGGTAAATGGATTTTCGTTTGACATTGAGAAAATAATTGGGGAAATTGAAACCTCACTGTTGGGTTTGAAACTTCACGGCTACAACTTTGCCCTCTACGACCCTTCGATTGTATAAGCCGAAAACGATTATTTTCCCGAAATATAGACTCGCGTAAATCCACCCTTTTCTACTCGAGTCTAAAATTTATACGATTCGAACACAGTTCGACAATCGGTTAAACAGCGGCGGCGGCTATGGCGTTTTTTCAGCGGAGATTTCTACTTGATATTTTATTTGTAAGCAAAAAAAACATTTCTAAAAACGTTTATTTATTATTAAACTTCAATACCCGCGTGACACTAAATTTTCAAACGGTGCGATTTTATTCTACTCTTTTTACTTCGATCCGTGTGTGTGTGTGTTTTTTTTTGTCCTCGAATTTTTTTTCCCGTTTTGGCGAGGGGGAATTCGAAACCCTCGGCCGAGTGCCTGCGCCAACCGTTGTGTCTGATGTGAAGTATGCACTTGTAATAAATACTATCGCAAAACATTCAAAGCAATAATCGCTTTATAGAGATTTAACCACAAAATAAATAATAAATAAAAATATAGATAAGGTGAAAAGTTTAAACAATACGAACGCGCCGCGGGATAGTTGTCGTTTACGGGTCGGATAATAATATTTTTTAGTGTCGACTTTGAAAACGCTAATCGTTTACACTTTCGCGGACACGATATAATCGAGATGAAAAAGAGTTGTTCACGCCGCGCCGAGCGAGCTGCACAGCTCGCGTACGCGTAATTTGCAATATCAAAGGCGCCAAATACGAGAATGTCGTCGCGCGTACATGCGCGGTTTAAGTGTCACGTTTTTTTTATACCTCCGTCTGTACATCGTCTCTTTGCATTCTTCTCGTCAACGGGAGCGAGAAAAAAAAAAAAAAAACGTACACACTCGGTGCATGTTCGCGACGTGTTATATTTGGTGCGCGGCTGTATCGAAGTTTGCAGGGTAATTCGTTTCATCTGACAAAAGAACTAGACAACCGTTTGATGGCGAATAAAAGAATAAAACCAAAAGAATTCGCAACTCTTATCGTACACACGAGAACGCGTAACGTCATCTGTCTCGCGGGTTTTCTCCGAGTACGACTCGTCACTCGTACTGCTGCAACTGCTGCAGTTGAGTGGATAATGTGACATGTCTCGAATTCCGACGAGTTAAATGGAAATATAGTGTATACAGCTATTGTTTTTACTCCTCCGGATGAATATGCTGGAGCGTGTTTCCCCCCCCCCCCGCTTTATTTATGTATAATATATTATTTAAAGCTTCGTTCCACTATTTTTTTCGTTTTTTTTTTTTACGTGTTATTTGCCTAATTATTCAGCTGTAAGTGTTTACAAGTAGTGAAAAAAAAAAAAAAAATTGACAATTGCGATTTTTAAAAATTCATTTGAAACGCCGCCGCTTCTCTCTCGCCTCGCCCCCAACCAGAGTCACCATTAATAATTAAAATGTTTTAAGTCGATGGGATGAACAACATTACATTGTATGCGTATGAAACACAGTGAAACTCTGCTGTCAAAAATACAATTTTCAAGTCGCGCCCACGAGATTAACCGACTTATTATTAAAAGTGATTGACCGCGGTGTTCCGGTGATCCGTAGAGAAACGATTTTCGATGAAAAATCTCGCGCGCGTTTTTGCGCTTTTTGAAATCCAGGAAATCGGACGTTTTGTTGTAAAAAAAAGAAAAAAAAGAAGCGTTTTCAGTTTGTAATTACGATAAAGGTTTTGTAACGACGACGTGTCAGACGGTGTAAATATTTTTCGGGCGGATGAAAAACGACCGTCGGGAAAAGGTCGCGGCGGATCGTTCGGCTCGCATCGTTCGCGTTCCGCCCATGCCCGTCACGATTCGCGCGCGTTGTGTTCGCGCTGAATCGTCGAAACGTATTACGCGTGTTTTACCTCGTGGGTGGAAAAATAAAAAAAACCAAACCCACGGTAAGAACATTTCATCGAAATTACGGTTTAATATTACGTTCGGGGCGCGTCGTGACGACCGTTTATTATGTCACGATGCAAACGAAATCGATCGCTCGTCGCGAATTAATGCGCGCCGACTGCACTCGCGGTGCATCCGTCGCTTTCATCGTCGATGATGCGCGCGCGTGTCAGTCGAGTGGCAATTATTTGTACGTGTACGTGTGTGTGTCCGCGCGCCCGTTATCGGGCTCGAGCCCGCGATGCGTTTATCGACACGAACGTCGCCGCCGAGACTCGGGCGCGCGCGCGCGCGCGCGAATACCTCTTCCGAGACGGACAACCGTTAAAGTCCGAGCCGGCGAGAGAAAAAGTTTCTAAAACGCACGTTTCTTTCCCCGCGACTTTCATAACCACTCGGCCTGGTAATAATGTTTACGCGCGCGCTAACCACGCAGTTTGTATATCGGCTATGGCCCGGAATCCGTGTAGGTATTATATTATTATCAAACCAGTTTATGGATCATAAGTTTTGATGCGCATTTATACTATTTACGGTTCATAATTTATGCTATTAGCCCGCGTGGTCGCGTTTCCGTTCTTCGTGGGAATGGCGATCGCGAAAGAAAAAAAAAAAAAAAAAGTCGTTTACTTATAATTTACTCGTTTTACGTATACCTATTATATTATGTGCTCGCTATCTATTTGTAACTATCCGCGGACGGAGAAAATCTCCCGGACGTTGTCGGCGTAATAGTGTTTACCGGCCCCGAAACGTGTACGGCGGGATGGTTTAGTGGTGATAATTGAAACACGGCCCCCGGATGTCGATGACTTTTACATTTTTTCGTCGTTTTCCTGACTCGAGAACACACACGCGACTAGAGTCTTTATTCCGCGCCCTTTGGCTTTTTTCGTCTCATTGTAGGCTTCGTTTTTAATTATTTCTCATCTCTATTCTCGTTGACGCGACGACAAATATTTCGCCCTATCATTGTCGGACGACGGTGATATAAACATCAATATTTTATCTCTATTCACTGTCGATGCGCTGTTTCTGACGGCGCTAATATTTTCCGTTCGCGTTTTCGTCGATCTTTAAAGCGATTTCGGACACGAACGCGTTTTTTCATTTTTTTTTTTTTCATCCCGGGCCTCGGATACTCGCCGTTCCGCGGCACTTATTTTTTTCATTTGATTTTTCATTTCGACGCGGTCCTCGGGCGGACGTGTGCGCTCGTATATAATATACGGCGCGTATTTCGAAGATAAATAAACGCTAAGCCCGCAGCCTGGCCTGTGATGTGCGAGTTTTCTTCAGACGTCTTAAATGTATGAGGTGCCGAGGAGATATATACGACGCGACCGCACGTCCTAAATATTAATAAGACCTGCGCGAGACCCAATATGCGTTTCACGTGCCGGTGGCGGTGTGATACAGACTTTGGTATTACGTTCTCATTGATTTTTAAACCCGCGCCGCCATACGATTTTCCGTCCGCCGCCGCCGCCGCCGCCGTTCGTATACAAAAGGAAACTCTTTCACCGAGGAGTGTATCGCCGCGCCTCGTCGTTTGTTTATTTTTTTATTTTTTACCAAACTAGTCACGTGGAACCATCATTTGTTACCGTTTTTCTTCTTTCTTTATTTTTTCCTTTTTCTTTCTATATCTATATACCTGCTTTTATTATATTTACTTAATATTTATTTTTTCCCCTGTATTCTTTTTTTTTTTTTTTTGGAAATATGACACGGGAAGAAGATCGTCAATCAAGTGTCTAAAGTCAAATTTATTTCGCGACGAAATCATCGCGAGTTTCTACTCTTCGCGTTTCGGTATCCGCGCGTTTAGCATCGAATACAAGTAGAGAGGTGCGCGCCCACGTAATATAATAACAATCGTCGCGACGCAAAAGTGAATAATCCGTTACGTTCTCGTAATCGATCTTACGATATCGCGTTGTTGTGTTTGTTATACACACACACACACACTCGCTCGACCGTCGTTACAATATGCATAATTCAATCGCCAAACTCTCGTCGAACGTTATCGATGATCTTTAATTATTATTCGCGCGAAACGTCCTATAAACCGTGAACGGTGTACGAGAATATATTATAATAATCCGATGGGTGTACCTAGAAAGAAAAGAAAAAAAATTTAAAAAAATGAACGACACCGGCGTTTGGATCCGGTTAATGTAATTACAAATTCTTAATGACGAAAAATTCTGATGTCGGACACAGATGTGTCCGTTCGAATTTACACGCTTAAAAGTAAAACGAAACAAAACATACCTGCAGGTGTATAATATAGTTGCCGGATACTTTCCTCACGTGACGTGAAAAAAAATAAATATCTCAAGATATTGTTTCCTGTGACAAATTAACGGAACGCAGTTGTTTCCTGGTAACAGCGATCGCTGAAAATTATATTTTTGAACGAATATAACGTCTGGTCCGTAACAAAGAAAACCGTAGCGTTATAGTCTTATAGATGCTACTGTGTTTATATAGTGACTATTTATTTCGTCCGGGAGAAATTTCATATCTCCGATACACTCGGACGAAACCAAACATTCTCACGCGTATGCGATTTAATAGCACTATATACGTGTATGTATACACGGTCTAATTTCAGCAATATTATCGATCGTTATTGAATCGCGACGTTACCCGACTCGATTTTCGTTGAGTTTTCGACGAGACGACGATTTTTTTTTAAATGTATGACCCGTGCTCATCGAAAAGCACGTTTTTAGCGAATCGATTTATATTTATGACAATATTAGTTGGTACATTTGAAGTTTTGATTTTGATATCGGCAGAAATCAAGTGTAAAACGGTAGAGTAAAGTACAATATCGGATTCACTTTAGTCAAAGGATAAAACAATTTCTCGCCGTATCGGGATTATAAACGATCAAAACGAATAATATATTTTCTAAAAATCTTATTACCCGCGTGGTTTCGCACGAACGACTATGAATATGTGAATGTATGTGAAACAGCTGTGTCTCAGCTGCTTGGACATAACTTTTTATGCTTATTAAACGCAATTAAATAATTCGTAGATTGCGTGTGTATTACGTTTGCCGTATTAAAAATAAACCAACGAGTATAGAATTGACTTTTTGTCGATAGAAAACGTAAATCACGCCACGTAACACTATTATTGCCTACGAATATTATTTGAAAAAAAATAGACGCGATCGAATAATTCGTGTGATCAAAGTGAAAAGCTTTTAGCGAGGTCATAAATTAATTTAGAATATTACTCTTCTATTGGAATATATCATTTTCATCGGACACGATTATTAGGTTTATCGTATGCATCGTATACCGTACACGTCTATGGGTTTGAATTTTTTTTATTAATTTCCAATTGAAATCGAAATATCGAGTAAAATTTCACGGAAGCATATTCAAATTAATCCTATTCTCTCGGGGGGAGAGAGAGATTCGAACCCTAGAATGGTGTACAGACAACGAAAAATAAATTTATACCAGTCACGCTCTGAACTCGAACGCCAATAATGTGTACAGTGTGTATCCCAAGGTTTAATTTGACATTTTTCGAGAGGAATTCTGCGAAAATATTTCCCTTTGCAGACAAATACACAAATTCGATTAAAATAAACACAACAAAAAAAAAGGTCTTATAATTCTCTTTTTTCTTCTTCTCTTTTTAATGATTTTGAAACTAATAGCTTTATATTGTTACTGTGAAATTGCGAAAACAATGATACGCCGACATTTTCGTGTAAGCGATTGATTAAATCGAAGAAATTATGTTCTTCAAAATGATATTCCGTACGTTGCTGTTAACAATGGTGAATAATAATTCGTCAGAAAAAATTAGTTTAAAACCTCGCGCAAATTAATAAAAATTCTTCGGGGTTAACTTTGAGCGAAATCCAATTTACTGGGGTTAAGTGCACTTAATTTCGGCACAGTTTAGCCAACCATCTTGAAATGTAATTAGTCGAAAAACGTGCGGTTTCGTTCTTATAATAGTAGGTTAGAATTAAATTAATTACTGCTCATTTTCTCAGGCGAAAATATAAAATATGTGCAACATTATATAAACCATCAATAATAATTACATTCGTCTTTCTCACTATTAATTAAGTTAACAAACTTATAGCCTCACATTAAGTTTAATATTTCCGAAAAAAATTACACCGCTCGAAAAGAAGTAAGAACGCTTCGTTCGACCACTAGATGTGCTAATAATTATTTCCTAAATTTGCTTGTTTAAACTGTTAATCGTATGAATTCAAATTCTCGCGTCGAACGCACGTCGTCAACAGGTCATCGACATATACGGTTGAAACTTAACTTTTAAAAAAAAATTACAAGACAAGAAATCGTAGCACAGCAATTACGTTTTTTTTTTATTATTCCCTCGGTTTTCTCTCGAGTGCCGCGCGTTACGCGACGTACTTGTATATTTTGTACACGATTATATTATATCAGTGTGAATAAAGGATTAAGGTGTTCGGTATAAAGTGATCGATCATTTTTTTTTTTTTCATCCCGGGCGTCGGACGACCGCAATCTGGAAATCGTTTTGTTTTTTTTTTACGAATGACGGAGGTCCGCGGTAAACTCGAAACGACAGCCCGTGCATACGATTGAGCGCCGGCCGAATGGATTACGCGACTCCTTTTTTATGTTCTCGGATGTCGTCGGTCGTCTTTTTTCCTAGTTTGAAAACCAACTTTCGATCCTACAGCCGAGCCCGGCGGGTTCGTTAAATATATCCGCTTTGACAAAAATACTCGAACAAAATAAACGGTCGGTTTAAGCCGTTTCCACTTCTGAACACATTGCGCGCACGTGTATCTGAACCGTGCTGTGCACAGGTACTACTCGCCGTCACTCCAAAAGTTTAGGTTTATGCGAACGACGCGTTCGAAACTATGAAATTACTTAAGTTTTAAAGCGGCGCGAACGAATTCGACTAACAATGATTCGTTTAAATGGTAGTTATAACGCGCCTCCGTTGCTTTCAGGCCGTGAGTACGTTTTCTTCGGAAAACGGTTTTGAGATTTCTATAATTATTTACCACGAATGGTCGCTAAATATTTGATTTTTTTTTTTCACCTTTTCGCAAATTAGAAAGCATTCAAAGTGCACGACCAGTGAATCCGAGAACATTTCTCGACCACTTGGTTGAGTTCGTATTTGCAACGATTTTATTTTTGATTGGGGAACTCGTTTGCATTTAGATTTTCGAACAATTACCTCTCGTAAATTAAATCCATTGCTCGCTGTAAACATGAAATAGTTGAAAATATCCGAGTCGTATTTGTTTTTACCTGTCCCGTTCTGGCGCTTACGAGACTCGTGCCGACGACGTACAACGTGACGATGTGCCAGCTACGGTATTTAGCTATTTTATAGCGATTATTTCCGAAAACAGCGAGTGAAAAATTAGCATGACGCGTCAGATAACAATGCTAATCACTATTTTCGTACATATTAAATTTAACGTATCTTACACGCGCGCGGAAAACAATGTTTATGAACAACAAACTATATATTATATTTACCTCTTGTTTAAATTATTAACTCGAAACGGGCAGACGTTATTATAATGTACTATAATATTCTGCAAAGTAAAATAATATTCAAAATGTGCATCTTGGATGAACAGCTGGTACTAGAATCTCTTTTACCATATAATATTATAACGCGATAAACAATTAGCGAAATGTGGAAAATTAAAATCCTTTGTTGCGAGTGAATACATAATATTTTACACCGTCCGTGTATATTTACGTGTACGTCGCGAACCCGACAACGCGCAGCGATTTCGTTGAACAGCTCCCGTAGATGAAAAATCGCTGTTGAATTTGTGTATGCGTGTAACGTCGGGAAAAATGTAACTCTGAAGAAACCCTCGAGATTCCCGGGTAAACGAATTTCGCTCCGTCCGCGCCGCCGAAAGGGAAAAAATAAACAACACATCAATCACTATGATATTATGTTTTTACAACCGACACTGTTTTATTCTACAAACTTGCCGGAAACATTTTACTTCCGAACAAATATTATACACACGGTTTATTATTATAATTACTCGTGGGTACGCGATTCGAACTCAACAACTCCGATTACACCGCCGCGCCGGTAACTTGATTTTTCCTACTGATTCGAGAGAGGGAAAAAACCTCCCTTATTTTCAAAAACACGCTTTTATTTGATTACCGTCTCCGAGACGAAAAAACCCCCCGTGTTTCGTTTTAATACGAGTAAATAATTTACGTGTGATTTTATTCGCCGGATTTTTTTTTTTTTAATTTTTCTATTAATTATCGAGAGAGAGAGAGGAAAAAAGGAATTTAAATATTTACAACAATACGACGTGAAATTATCTACGCGGTTGAAAATAATTTATCGGTTCGTTTCGAGCGATCGAAAATATGTATTTTTTAAACAAAGCGTTCGCAATCTTTTTTGTATCTCGTGGAAAAAAAAAGTTATATATAATATATAAAATATTCCAGCCAGCCACCCGCCCCGGCCCGCCTATAATTAATATTTTTCGCAGTCCACCGAACTGAGTAATCCGAACCTCGGATAACCCAATTCGTCGATTTCCCTCACGACCTAATCATTCGGAAACGTTTTTCATACGCGCATATTCCGCTAGACGTCGTCGTGTACGCGTAACGTGTTTAAAACGGCGCGGTATCAATTTTCGAAATTCAATACGAATAAAACACGAGCGCGTTAACCGAATAATGTTTGCGCAAAATCGTACACCTACCTAAACCGTCGAACAACACAACGTTGAACGCGAGACGTGTTTTTTGTTTTACGGATCTATTTTTCTAATACGGTTTGAAAATTGAAAGTTACGTATTACAATAATTTCGATCGTCGTTCTTATCGTGTTGTATTACCGACGTTGCAACTAATTTGCACCTGTCGGTTTTGAGAACGAAGAAATGCGCTCGTCACTCGCGTATGATGCAACAGCCGTTTTATAATCCGGGTAGAAAAAAAGAAAAAAGTCAGACGTTTCGATCCAGAAATCGAATTTCGTCCGATTTCAAGCCTATCGCGTCCATTTTCAAAAGATTCGGTTATTTTTCAGTTATTTTTTTGTTTGGTTTTTTTTTTTTTTTTAGTAGATTTAGTGTAGTCGTTTAGTGATGAACACTGACAGTGTTCGTTGTTGGTACGACCGTTATCGTTTTATTCATCACAAAAGATTTGACGGGCGATCGGTCCATTTTCTATTTATCTGTTTATTTATTCATGTATTCGAGTCGAAAATGTATATATTCGACTTCCGAAACTTATTGCTTGCGGAATTCTTGGAAAAATAGCTAAATGCCGAGGGCCCCACATTGCACGCCAAAGGTAATTCGAGATGCGGGAACGAAAGGAATTTAAACCCATTTCAAAAACGGCTCAGCTATAAATTATTAAGAATGTCTAGTTTTACCTATGTAACATGGCGTCACGTTGACTGCGCGGCGCACATAAATATGTAATAAAATAATGTTGCGTGCGTGCGTGGTGATCGGATAGATGAGATAAGTGCTCCTAGCTGGTCATTTGTTCAAGACCAAAGTAGGTGGTAACGTTTCTAATTCGTTTTATTTGAATTTAAACTTTTCACTCCCGCCTCCGTGTCCTGAAAATAAAAATAAATATTATTCACACTATCGTTACTGCGGAAATAGACACAGTCGTTTGTTTTTTTTTTTTCGAAATTCTCTTCGAAATTATTTTTCTTATTGAATTTTTCAGAGAATCTCGGAACTTTTCCGATTTCTACGAACCACGATTTGATGTTCCGAATTTAATAAATGTGTAAAAAGCGAACTTTTATTTCGTTATTATAAATGATAGTGTGTTGCTCAATAAGAACATACAATTTAAACTTTTCCATTTACATTTCACAAATGAATATTGATGAGACGGATTAATTACACAATATTTAAACAGAACTTGAAACGAAAACAGTTCCAAAGTTTTCCGCAAATGTCCGCTCTGATAACAAAACATTCGTTCGCAAAAGTTGATTTACTAAGGATACCGCGTTTCTGCGTCCCATTATCGTATGCTTATAATGTTATATGGTTTTCATTAATCATACTTCGATGCCGGCAGTACAATTATTTGGACGACAAGCTCTACGGTTCGATACAGCAATAATATCCGCGTATTCTAACCTACCGGACAGTTTGAACGTTTCGACGATTTCGGTGATTGTTTGAAATAAAGGTATCTAGACAAAGTCGAACCGATAAACTTGCGATGAAGGCTAAACGCAATTTGAATAGCGCGAGTATTTTATTGACGCGCCAGCGCACGAGTGAGTGTGTGTTATTGTGTTGTGGTTTTAATGAAGTTTCGCGAAATTAATGACCACAACAGATATATTCTGGGAACTCAAGGATTGCAATTTCCTTTTCGGAAATTAATCAATCCGTCTTCGATCGCATATAAATATCCGATAAAGTTTCGATGTACAATAATTATTTCGCTCGCTGTTGTCGCTATAGTGTTTTACAGTCACGCGGTCGGTCGGTCGCGGGTCGAAAACGAAACTCGCGTAGAACAATAAGCGAATAATAAAAACGACTAAACGCAATCGATTGTCGTCGCGACTAACAAACGTCAAGAAATCATTTTCGCGGAGGTCAATAACGTTTGGAGGGCTGGGGTAGGGTAGAACCGTTAGGTTTTTTCCGTCCGTCTCCAGACCGCACGAACCGGCCTCGTCACTTTTAATATTAACGTCCACAACCCTTTTCGATCAAACTGTCCGGACGCATTGTGATCGCGCGCGCGTGAATAGTATTTTTGAAATTTTGACGTACGATCGTAAACGATAATAATATTATATTCCACGGGAATGTCCAAAGTTTTATTATGATAATAATACGCGAAGGAAAGCCTAGAGGATAAAAGTGGCAGCACTATATTATATTGTACCATAGCGCGTAATCATAACGCTGGTCTGGGCGAAGCACCGTTGAACTGTGACCCCCCGGGGGTCGGTGGGAAATAGAAATAAAACGCAGCCGCCAACGACGGCGGCGATCGTATTGTTTTCCATCGCTGTTGCCGGGAAACGGGTTATTTATTTATTTTATTCTATTTATTTATTATTGTGATTTTTTTTCTTCTGATGCGCGCACGTTTAATTTCAAAACAATTACAACATTATTGCGATAACATTACCAGATGATCGGGTGGTTTTCTGTTGGCCAAATTGAAACATCGACGCACCGTTATGATAGCCACTGATCGACGTAGCGCTGGGCGGTCTGCTGTTTAGGTCATACACAAACGTACATTCGTTGATAAACCGACGACAGCCCGAAATCTCTCAAGACCGAGCGGGGACGTTACACATCCGGTCGGGTTATATAGTTTTCGACGGGTATCGACGCGTCACCGTGGTATTATCGTGCCTTCCAACGTGTTTTTCACGCAAACGATTCCGAATACTGGTTCTCGAAACAACGGCAGTCGTACTGTCGCGCACCTATATTTGAGAAAATAAATCTAGACAATTTATTCGAATATCTAAGTAAATGAACTGGTTTCGTATCGTTTAAATAGACCGAGTGATATATCTGTATAACGATATTTATGTTACACGTTCACAACGTGGAATATATATTACGTACGTACCCGTATGCCAAATCGACCGAGCAATCTGAACCGCGCGCGGCTGCATGTAATTTCTTACGCAATATTATTCATTCGATTATATTATTTTATTGTTGAATAATAATAACGGCGCCTACTAATTTTATAAGTAGATTATGTAATATTTGTGGAGAAAAACAAAACAAAATCATTAATATATTGTAATACGTAATCCGTCTGTTTTTAAACACTTTGTACAAACTTTCCTTGTTCGACTTGTGTTGTTTCCCCATACATTGCGGCCGGATTTTTTGCATTTTCCTATTACATAATTATTAGTATATAATATTATTATTATTATTCGACAATCAAATCAAATAATTGTAAAAAAAAAAAAATTGTATTCGTGATTCAAATTGCGGGTAACAATATACGAGTATATATTATCACATACACGAGCGAAAAAAAATCATTAGTATTACAATATGTGATCAAAATATAAACCACACGGTTATGTACTAATCAAAACTTCGAAATCGTTCGAATTTCAAGTTGAAGAATAATGCCGCTGGGTAATAATAATCGCCTCCGCTCGCTAGCGAAAACGAAAAAAAATCCCTATCTTATTTTACATCTTTCGTCGATATTGTGTACTAATGCATTTAGAACGATGCGGATTGTATGATAAATATATCCTTTGTATCGTACAAAGCGAAAATTCACGACCGTTTGATGTCGGACGAAAACGGCACGTTTGAAATATTTAATACATTAATATGTACACAAACATACGTAATAGCGTTGCGACGACGACGCACATAAGGCCAATTCGCTATATTACGACGACAAAAATATAAAACGAATTTTTTTTGATATTCTGATTAGAAATGTTTATGAAAAGACTTAATTATCTTTTAAAAAAATAGTTAGTGTTCGTTGGGGACAAATGCTATTTAGTATTATAAATATAAATAATTTACATTTAATTATTTCTGTATTTTAAATTAATGATATAAATAAATAATACGTATACAAATTATATTTTACAATCAGACTTTATTCTACATCCATATCCTCATCGTCATTATCGACCTTCTCATTATCTTCATCATCACCAACATCATCGTCATCACCAGCGCAAAATGAAGGCAGTCTGAGCATATATTTCTATCAATTCTTTATAAATTCCACTTATTTGAGAAACAAGCAAAGGATTCTTAAAAAATTTTCGTGCCGTGTTACCATCGTTACTATTACCTCCACCTTGTTTTGGCTGATCAACAACGAGACCCATTTCTTTGTAATAGTTAGTCGCTATTTTACTTTTTCTTTCCTTTACTTTTCCTTTTGCATAATCCCCTAACGCTTGCCACTGTTGTAATTCTAATTTATATGCTATATGAAGTAAATATTCATAACATCTATGATGTGCATGTAGTATAGAAATACCATATTTGAAGGTGTTTTTATTAAAAGAATGCGCTCAATTTCACAAAGGGGGAAACGGGGGGACGTGCATTTTACATTTTTATAATCGTTACAAGCTATTGTTTTGAATGTGTCAAATAAGTCAGTGGAACTCGGTGGAACTTTTTTTATAACTCTACTTAAAGTTGATATTTTTATATATTTGTTAAACAAAAACAATATTTCTTAAAATAGATATTATATATAAAGTATATATATTATGCTAACAATAATTATTGCATATTAAAGTACATAACTGATGCTTCAATATCCATGTTGAAAAATTTGTGATCTTAAATTTTAAAATGAACAAATCGGGTGTAATATTATGACATCAACGTATGTTGTAACAATCGGTATTGGCCGAGCGTCAGATAACCAAACTTTAAGTACACACACAGGCTATTATGTCACGATAACAAAATAAATTATTACGCTACATTATGGACTGGTTTGTAGACAACATTTTAAAGGTATTTTTAATAATTTTGAAGAAAATATTTATTTCGATTTTTGTCGTCGTAATATAGCGAATTGGCCTTATGTGCGACGGTTTGAAAAAATGACATTTCTTCGCGAGTATGTTTTCATTGCGACGCACTCGTTTTCTAGTCTAATTTTTAACGATTGTCGGGCGTCGTCGGGGGTAGAAACGTGGGAGCTGGCGTACCTAACGTCGTTTTATTTTCGATATCTACACGATTATGACGGCACTAATCGATGTAATCCCGTAATCGAGGAGAGCGTGTATAATACGGTCGCAGTTTGAACAGTAATAATAATTCTCGATTCGATTGCGGATTTCGACGGACCGCGGCTACGTTGATATTTCGTCGGGCTTCCGTCGGACACGCGTCGTAGGCATATTATATCGCCACTCGATATGCGTACGTGATTAATGCACAACGCCGTACGGGCGCACGCTGCCGAGCGATTAATTATCGTTTTGTACACATCATTATACAATCCGTACGGGCTATAAATCACGCGCGGGCCGATTTACGATTCGCAATCACACGACGTAAGTGGTCGGTCCAGTTATGACTCTACCGTCCGTGTGCACGTGTGAAAATAGCTGCACACCTATACGATATAATATTACGTACGCGCGGTTACCATTCGCACGGTAACAACCCGCGGGTGGTATCATCACACAATTATTATTATTTGTCTACGCGTCATTAAATAACAGAATAATAATTGTATCGTCGTCGTGCACACGCGCGGCCGTCCGTCGCACTTTCACTGCCGACGGAAAATAATTATTACCGTGCGCGGGCGGAAGAAAATAAAAACAAGTCTGCACAGTAGTACCGCCGCCGCCGCCGCCTGCGCACACGTGTTATCGTTATTACAATAATTATAATAATATAATCTCTTATGCCCTCGCCGACAGCAATAATAATTAAACGCTCGTCTCGCGTGAACTACCGTCGATCGGATGTGTACCATATCATTATTATTCTCGGATTCCACCGAGCCCCGCGTAACCCGCCTTGTCCGCGGTGTCGTTACGGATCACTCTCGCGCGCGCGCGGGACTCGACCACCACACGTGGTTTCCAGTCGTGATTCCCGCTCGTTTTATTTGTATTTCGTTTTTTCACGCGTAAACATAATATCATTATATCGTACGATACGACGCGGATACATCTATTTTACGAGGAATTCGAACGGACAACAATAATAATAGTACACTGTGCCGTTCGAATTTCTACGCAACGCTCGCAGTTTCTTGTAGACAAATCGTCCGTATGGTTTCACCGTTCGCGTCATTCTAACGGTGTTACCCTACTGCTACACTATTCGGCTGCCGTGCGATAAAATCAATACGAAACTGTGTGGTTATGAAATATTTTGCTGTATAGAGAATTTGTGACTTTCCATCGAAACCGTTGTTCACCGGTCGTTCGGCTTGTTCAAAAAAATCTATGTATTTCCGAAATGTTTACGTCGAACTTGTAAGTCGACTTGTAAGAGGAACTTTGTATGAAATTTTCTTGGTTTTTTTTAACGAAATACAATTATTTTACGACATCTTCGGAAAACTGAAAAATTTCAAGTACCTGTAAATAACAACAATTTTATTAAAATATTTCGAAAAATTATACAAGTTAAGTACTAATATAAGCATTTGGCGAATGTTGCGAGCCCCCTTGGATTTAAACAATAACAATAAAACAATAAAGAACAACTTATCTAGAATCTTGCGTTACGTTTAAGTTTTACGAATTTTAACGACCAAAAGTTTGCAGATTTTCGTGATTTCCTCGAATTTTGTCGACATTTAAACTTCAAACGCTTATAAAATCGTTTGTGAAATTACGCTCGTCGTTTTTCTTCTTTTGCCAACAACGTCAACAAACAAGTGTTTTACCAACACGAGGAAAAATATTCCACTCGCAATATAATACTTTACCGAGACGTTTTACGAAAAAAATCCGAGTTAACTAAAATATTTCGAATGTCTGACAACAGCAAAACACACGCGCACACACACATCATGGCTAAACCGATACATTCCTCGTTTCACGCAGAATCTAAAATATCATTGTTAAGCCAACGGCTTTCTCGCTCCACACAACTGTTTCGAGTGCGGATAATGGAGACTGTACACGCCAGACGCCCGTCTCGATTCAGCCACTTAAAACACAAGCCGGTATTGTGTTTTATTTCTTATTTATCACATGCCGCCGAGTATAATAAATCGAATTCTATTTTTTACGTCTCTATATATAAAATCATCAAAACCAGTTGACAACATTTTATCTATTTAGAAGATACCGTCCACTTTCGGACGAGTAACTTTTACTACTACTACTACTACTACTACTACTACTACTACGTACGTAGGTAACCTGTTTTGGAAAGTCGACCTTACCGGTTTCGTGCGAATTATTTTTTTTTTCTTCTCTTGCGAACGGCATTTTTTTTTTTTTAGGTCCGTATTCTGTACACGGTAACTTAACTATCGGAAACAGCCTACGTAAAGATTGTTACTCGAAGGTTAAATTTTCAAAAACAACAATAACACTCCGCTATTTCAATGGCAATAAATTAGAGATTTCGATGACGTTTACATTTTTTTCTTCTTCTATATAAGTGCTTTATAACGATTTGTTTCGTTATGATGTTACGACGATTGTTTTCATTTTGAATTTTTCTTTTCTTTTATGCCGTTCTTTCTAGATTTATATCTAACCGTACAATTTTCTACAATCAAAACTAATATTTGTTTGTATTTTCATAAAATGTCCTAGAACGATATTTTAACACTCGTGGGCACTTGTCTCGCCCGTTCGAATGACGTAATGTCATCTCATCAAACATACGTACATCCGTACCTAATTGTTGTTGACTGTTTGTTAATAGTTAAATCATAAACAATTTCCAACTCTTTCGTGTTTATATTTGATTCTCGTAGAGCGTTTTTGACTTTTATCCGGGCGATCGATACGATCGCCAAATACGACCGACTTCGGAAGTACGCTCGCAGTAAATTTGTATTTTTTTCACGGCCCGTCGATCTATGCGCTATGGTTTCGAATCAAAACGTTATTTCGTGTGGTGACGAGAATCGAAAATCCGCGCGTCCGAGGGTCCGCTGCGGGCGGGCGGGCGGCTATATCGGAAAACGATACGCGCGTGACGCACATATAATATACGCACCTCTATAGCGACGTGAATCGCGGGGCGAGAAAAAATAAACACGACGACATGTCTGTAAGAGGATTACGGCGGTGGTGGGGGTTTTTGTTTGGATCGCGTACGAAACCGATTACCGTTGAAAAACCAATTTCACGTTGGCGCGTGTTACGCGCAGTGGCGATACGGAAACGGCAATCACACGACAGTATATAATATAATAATATACCGGCCGGGTGTGTTTCATAAAATCATATCTGTGCGCGCGCACGACGATAAATTCAGGTAGACGTGTACGCGCGCGCGTTGTAAAAATATTTGCATAAGACGTTATGTAGGTGAATGCCTACCGTACCGCTGCTCTGGGGGCCATACCCTGATTTATATTTGTTGCGCCGCCGCCGCTACGGTCTTGTCTCTCGACGACGAACGCGCGCACAATGTTTTATTTTACTGTGTTTCTCCTCGTGGCGACGACGAGGAATCTACCGGTTTTTCTATCCGGTAACCCGGACACGACAACTCGTACGCGTTTATACCGCGCGTCCACACAATCGACACCGGCGGTAAAACGAAATTGTCCTGCGCTCGGCAACGACACGACGATCGCAATAATATCGAAGAAACGCGCGATCGCTTATTTCTGGATTCGTTTCGTTCACTCGCGTTCGTCTCGTCCGCTTTGCGTCTCGGGCCGATACGTCTGTTTTCGTTCTGTTTTTTTCTATATCGAAACGATACTACATGCTCTCGAAACCCTCCCTCCCCCGTCGGATCGAAAACCTTTGGTGTTTTTTCCGCGGCCAATATTCAAATAAAGCGTACGCGCTACGTCGACACGTCTCGAGATGAATAAGCCATTATTACACTCGCGGTGCACCACCGGGGCGGCGCGGCGCGTTGTTAATTTTTTTCCATTATTCATAAAGTACTTAGTACTACGGACGCGAATAGACGCGATAAAATATAATTTTTGTTTCGCTATAATATTTTATATTCGTAATGGGTGTTTCTCAAATATAATACGCGGTAGATCGAGCCGAGTTATTTAAATGTCACGTTACTCGTTAGTATCAATTTATACACATATATAATAATGTACAATGCCGGATAAGGCCAGACGCTAAACATTAAATATTTATGGCCGAAAGTCTTTTCAGTTTGTTAGGTTTTTTTTTAATAAAAAATTTACCATTATGTTTCCTCAACACATACAATATAATATTACATAATATACTTGAATTTAAATTTATTTAATGTCTGAAAACATTTTGCTAGTTTGAGTTTTTTTTTTTTTTTTTTTCACAAAGAAACATAAAACCATAAATTCTTCCGTTTTTGAACTCTGCGCGTCCGAAAGTAAAATATTTAAATTTAACGAGTTTTAAAAAAAAAATATTATATATTACACCCAATACATCAAATTGGCGCTTTTATTAATGTATTTTGACGACGACACGCGTTTACGATACGATATATTATTATCTTGGGTATGTTTTTCGTTTTGATGCCTGCCATTGAGTAAAGATTTTTTTCTATATATTATACGATATTTTCTCTTTATAAATACGCAATAATATACTAAATTAATTTCAATAATGTATATTAAATATTTGGTGATGAATTTATAGAGTTAATGATGGGCCAAATCCTATTATTGTTTTTGTTTTACGAAAAAGCCAGTTCACTGCCCGTGGGAATTCGGTGTTGTTTTATTTATCCTAATGTCATATTTTACATAAATGATTCAGTTGTTTACCGAAAAAAAAGGAAAAAAAAGACTTTTATCTTTATTATTTTATAACAAAAAAACCGTTCGGTAATGCCAACCATTGTGTACGGAAACAAGTTTATAATAGCATTAACGTTTTTGGAGACAGAATTAAGTATAGAAATAAAAGAACTTTGTGTTTTTATCGAACGGCTTTCGTAAAAAAAAAAAAAAACCAGAATATATATTTAAAATAATAGCCAAAACACGTTCTCACCAACACATTTTTCTTTGGTTTTCACTAGTGATTCATAGTTTTAATCTAAGACTTATCGCGACTGTTTTCCTGGATTATGCGACACGATTCGATCGACTTTTCCAGCTCTCCTATTTAAAAAACGAAAACACTAATAACGATAAATAATAATAATTGACTATCGACGGCCGTGGATTCAAACAACCGTCGTACTTTGTGTGTACTTGACATATTATCTGGTATAGTGCTGGGTGAATTCCTGTCTCGCGCGTAACTGCGATTTCGCGCGTAGCTGAACTATTACAGCGTCCGTCGGCGGTGGAACGCGCGCCCGGCGCCATACACGGCTGGTACACGGTTGTCAAGTGTTGTTAGGTATGCAAAATCGTTATTACCGAGAACGGCGGCGATCGTATTATCGTCCGCGCTCGTTCGTCAAGAGTATTTGAAAATGTATTGGTCGCGACGGGTCAAACAACAACATAATATAATATTCATAACATTATCATGTGAATGGGAATGTTTTAAATCCAATGGCCACCAGATCGACGTCGGCACCGCCGCCGCCGGGTCGGGGGTTATACGATCGCGCGGTATGCATAATACGGCTCGGCATTGTGGTTGATGTGTTTTCAAAAGGATAATTTTCACAACGATCCTCGTCGTATATTGTCGAGTAATTCGTGCGCCGCGGTATAGGTACGCCGACGCGGGGCGGCTCGTAATCTAGCGCGCTACTCGCGTTAATTTATATTTATGCGGGAAATCGTTAAAAACATATATATATATATTATATAAACGAGTAGTGCTCTCCACTCTGTACATCGTATTACATATAATTTCATCGACCCACACCTTTTCTTATGGCCGACGTCGAGGCGCATGCGAGCTGTAGAAAAAGGTATTTTATTTAATGTTACGTCTACATCGACAATGATAAAATATTCGCGAGTTTATAACACAATAGCGTCTCGTCCGACCTAGAATTATTATTACTATTATTATTATTATTTTGTTGGTATTGATTTTTATCGGTATAATGGTCTTCTCAGATATACGTACTACCTCCCCTTCCGCAGGATGCGAACGTGGAAAAAAAAAAAAAAGGATGAGAATGTGAATACACCACAATGAAAAGTTTCTTTGAACAAATTTGGCTCGTCCGCGTGGACAGTACAATATAATGCGAAATAATAGCTTTAAAACCAAACGGTAGAATGTGATAAAAATACGTTCGCTTCGATTTAGTTTCACCGAACCGAGTGAAAAAATATTGTATAAAAGTTGTTAAGGTATGATAATTAATTCTGTGTCACCTGCGCGCCCGCGTTTAAACGAAAAACAACCGTAAAATCGTTGGAATACTCGACTTTTTACACGTGATGATTTAATGTAATTTTGTAATTAAAATCCATTAAAAATGGACCAGATTTTAGAAAAAAATAAATAAATAACTTTGTAACAAGCGAGTTAAATAATAATAATAAAAAAAAAAAAAACCTATGAAATTATAATTCATACTTGTCGTTCGTGTTTTGATTGATGATTGTTTTCGAATAAATATTATTTCCGCTAATTTGTAATTAATCTGTAACTAAGTTCACTAATGATATTTTTGTCATTTAAAATTTAAAGTCCATGTTTGTAATTATAACGAATCACGTCGAGCCCGAGTTTGAAGGCAGAAGTTTTTTATTTTTTTCCTTCTTTCGACACAAACACAATATTATTAACTGCAGCGTACAAAACTATTGTACGTATCTTAACGTATAACAAGCACCGAGCGCACTTTTTTCCGCATTTAATTATTAGGTGCTGCGATGACGGTTCTCGGAATCCCATCAGCGTTAAGAATCGTCAGTGTTATAATATTTTTTCATTTCAAATTCATTGTCGTGCCGCAATAAAGTCGACGCGACGACTGTGCGAACAATGTAAATAATGTTATAATTATAAATTATACCGCGTACCTCTTTATTAATCGGGCTTTTCGTCGGCACCGCGCGTCAAAGACGTGGAGCAGGAGAGACGCAGGCGCGCGCAGGACCCATGATCGAAGGAAGAAAGTGTAATACATGCGGAAGTATAATGTCGTACATATTGTATGAAACCCGCCGCGTGCTCGAATAATAATTTATTCACCGTCTCAACCCGTTTTAACTCGTACATGAATTAATAGTGTAGCTTACAAACGCCCGGGTAACGCGCGCGTCGTATGATATATTCCGTCCCGATTTGTCGAGCGGCAATAAAAAAAAAAGCTTCGATGCGATCGCGCCGCGCATAATACATAAACATTGAAAGTGTTTCGGGCGGCGCGGCGGCGGCGTTTTGAAATATTGATATTCAAGTGCGTTCGCGACCTGGCTCGTCGTTTGGGTCGAAATCCGTTTCACTTGCGTTTTCGTTGCTCGTCACAGACGCAACTCGTCAGACACCCGAGAATGACAAGTATATAATCTATACTATATATAAAATTGTAAGGGTTTTTCTTCGACCGCGCTAACCGAGAAAACTACTGGACCGATTTGGCTGAAATTTTTTTTGGCTGAAACCCGACACTCTGCTGAAGGTTATAGTACCACTTTTGTCAGTAAAAAAGTTCATAAAAGTTCATAAAAAATTAAAAACAATTGTACCTATATTGTGCGGCACGGCGGGATAGAGTTATTATTGCGAGCATAATTTGTGCTTAGTTTTTTTACCTACTTTTTGATTATTCTTATGAAGGTTTATTGGGCATGCTAATAGAGTTAAATTTTGGGTAAGTGGCCAATTCATCATCATGCCGTGAACCAATCACGGGCGAAGCTGTGACAGGTCGGCTAGTATAATATATTTTTACATACCTATTCTAATATTATGTATACGTTTCGCGCCATAGAAATATGATCTTCGAGAGTATAATATATTACGTACGCGCGTTTTTTCTTTCCACGGAGGCGAAAACGGCTTTATTATTATTGTGTACATATATACACCGTCGCTCGGTTATTAAAAACTCGGAAAACATTGACTCTGAGATACGCGCGCGCGCGCATGTGTGTGTGTTTGTAAACGGCAGTCGTACTTTTGATATTACGTATCGGGAAACCGTGCGGGGATTAAAGGAATCTGTGCGAGAGGTCTGCGCGGATAGAGAGAATGATGAAAATAAAGTAAATAAAAATGAAAGTTTGCCCGTTTTGACATCTTCCTTCCGGAGGAGGCGGCGGCGGGATCCTGCTGCTGCGGATGTAATGCTGCGCCGCGCGCGCGTTATTAATGTTTCTCTCGCGCGCGCACATTAATCCCACGAGACACTAACTGTATTACCGTGTTAATCCATATGTCTCGGCGGCGGCGGCACAAAACTGCGGTCCTTAACAAGCCGCTAAAACGTAAAAGCTCCCCGTTCCCTAATCAAATACGACCGCCTCTCGGCGGCGTCATCGTCGCCGGCCCAATGATTTTCAAAATTAAATCCATTAGCACTGCAGCGCACATCGACCGGTGCGCAGTGCATTTTATACCTGCCGCGACAGTCGATATTATTGTAAATAGCGCGATTACGTTGTCGAAAACCGGGAGTTTCGAGAATCGACTCGCGGACCCACTCGAGACTGTAATAAATAAGACCCACTTTTTTTTCGCATACGACATGTTCGTGGCTCGCTAAAGCTCCTCTCGCCTTTTTTGGGTTCGCGCGCGTCTTTCGATTTCACAATTTCACCGAATAGTACAGAGTTTTTTTTGAAAACACGTCGTCACAGATTTACCCGACCTATAAATAAATACGTAGATTAGACTTAGTTCAAAGCAAATCGGAAGGTTTAATCATTTTACTCGTACGCACTCGCATTTCTTAAACTCGCAATTTACATTTCACCTCATTCCACCTCGTGAGCACACTGTAATTAGTCACCGCGCCGAGACCCCAAAACTGTTCGAGACGTGTGGTATTGTTCTTCTTTTCAATTCATAACTTCGTCCTTTTGGTTTCGCCGTCCAATGTTCTCTTCTACACTTTGTGAAACACTGCCATAGATCGCACGTGTCGATTTATGCGTAGGAGGTAACACATAAAACCCTCGGCCTAGGGCGCGAACGCGTTGTTGATTCGAGATTTTTTATTTCACCGTTGATTTTGAATCGAGAAAATTTCGACGGACGACGCCCTATATCAAACATTAAAGTACCTTTCAATAACATTTGAAATTTTAAACGATTTCGCGACGTAAAAATCGCATCGATAGATATTCTTTTACCATTTCACGCTATTAATTCTTTATTATATTTTGTTTGTATGACTGCGACGAACCAGTGTTTATTTTCAACGCGTTGGTAATTTTTTTTTTATTTATCATCAAGCATTCGTTTTGTTTTTACTCAATAACTATGAAATGTGACATAAAAAGTAACGTTTATGAAATAACATAGTGGTATCGTGGTTTTTAATGAAACTTTTTACTTTCTATAAGGGAAACGAAACATCGAACTATGGATAGAGCGCTAGCGTGTCGGTTTTAAATACCTCATCAGATTTTAATCGATTTGGATCCTCTTCTGAAAAATGCCACTAGTCTTATCGCGCCGCATATTATTGAAACGTAAAACTCGAGTTCTCCGGTAATAAAATATTTCGCTCTTTAGAATATTATTCGCGATCGATCGTTTTTTAATTTCTCGTCGGTACGTTTGCCGTGGATTTACGCTACGTCGCGGCATATATCGTCTCCTCCTATAAATACTACCTATATAAAAAAATGGGCTTTAATTAATTATCATTTAACGACCTAGTAGACGTGTTTTTACGCGAATACGCGATGTGAAACCTCATTTTAACTACGGAACCGATGTCGTTCTCCAAATATCGCTTTCCGATTCGATATTATATTTTCATCGACGAAAGCGACCCAATTAACACACTATCATAAATATCATAGTGAATCGTACATAATGCATGGCGAAACAGTTTGTTTATTTATTTTTTTCGCGTAGGTTTATATTATGATGTTTAATAACGCGATCGATTCTCGTAGGTATATGACTTAAATGAAATGACCCGTAGTGTAATTAATCGACATCGAATTTAACGTATTGAAAATATATTCCAGTTTTGCTCCGGATTAACCTTTCACAACCGAAGCGTCTATACCGGGCCAGTTTGTATATTATGGCCATGCGATTCGACTGCAGTGTAATGTGTATGTAAATCGTTCACTTTAGTCGGTTCGATAAAATAATATTTAAAGTTTCGTCATCCGCGCAACGTTTATAATTAGCGGCGCGACTACTAATCGTCGTTTATCCAAAACAATTATTTTTATTTCAATGTCTTTTATAATAATATATATATAATACGTACACACCCGATCGAACGACGCCGCAATTTGACCTAATTGATATATTTTTCGGCCCCATCGAAATGTGGTTTTTTTTTTGTTGTATATTCTTGAGCAATAATGGTCGATTCCCACGTGAAGTATCGCGCGCGCCTAAGGCACGACTGCGTTAATGCTGATAATATTTATTACTAAATTACATCCGAGAAAATCGTTTCGCATTACCCTCCCGGTCTTTGATATAATAATAATAATGCCGTCTTTGAAAATAGCTGTGTGTATAAATATATATTTATATATGCATATAATTGGAATTGTTTTACGAATCAACGATTCTTTTGAGTGGATATAAATTAAGGACTCCCGTCCCGGCTACAAAATCATTGTCGATGCAGTTTACTGAGCTGTGTACGAGGACGACGACGACGACGACGCCGCCGCGACTTTACTTTGGTAAAACAACCGAGTCTCGAAACGAAAAGTTTGATCGCGAAAACGAACACCGGATGGGAATTAATTAGAATAGAAGGGCGGAGACGCGAATATCCGTAAGAAAACGAAATTCCCTCGGAAAAATATACGACCCGTTTGCTTTATTAATAATTATAAATTATAACAGTATAGTTTGTTCAAATATAGTCTTACGCGCCACCGTTCGCCGCTTTATACATGTACATTTTCTACTGTAATAGAAGGCTCTCCCGCGCACATCTTGGTAATATACAGTATATACCTTTGTATATATTATATTATATACCAACCATCGCAAATGGGCTCGTATATTTTTCGTCAATTAACATAACAATATAATCGCACAGCGGTATAATAATAGTAATTATAGGACAAGGTATAAAATTAATATCTCCGTTATTAGACTAATAATGATGATAATAATATATTTAATTAAACGAGCGCGCGCGCGCGCGCGCGCGCCTCTTCTAATAACGACGGTGACGAATAATAGCTTTTTTTTTTTTTTAGAAAGCAAAACGATATTTCATTCGACGACGCATTATAATAATTATTTATCACGTGCGTCGCGCGCGCAGTACGTATTTTACCTATTGTGTACGATCCGATAATTACGTTTTTTTTTAATTGAAATGATCGGGACCCACTATGTCCGAGAACCGCCCACCATAATAATAACTATTAAATCGTAATTATTGTACAATATCGGTTTTGGGCTGTAGAACACAATAAAAGACGTTTTATATAACGCGCATAGATACTACCACACTCGTGTGTTATATATTACTTGGGTTGATGGTTATTAGAGCTCGAATGTTTATTACTGCATCGCATATATGTATATCGTATCGCGCAATCGTAATAATTATAGCCGAGTAAGACGCGAATTCGATTCTCAAAGTCTCGTTTTCGAATCTCGACAATTATTTTGAGCATATATAATTGCAACGTTCGACACTTTCGAGCGTATTCAATTGCGTATGTTAATGATAATTGCTCATTTTAAGCAGCATGCGCGTATTAGCGAAATTTACATAAATCGAAAACAAACTTTATATGGCGTTTTGTCCCGTAACACCTAATCTTACGATTTTTCAGTCGCGTAAATGTGAATCTTTTCATATTATGTTGTTGTGCGCGCTTAATTTCGACCAATGTTTTCTCGAACGTTTCGAAAGTCACACACGTACTTATATATTATACTCGTACACTGTAATGTAAGCGTATTTAAATCGATATCGCTTTAGGTCGTTTTTAAGCATATTTCTAAAAACAAATATTATACATAATATTATGTTTTCGTTTACGAGATCCTTTCATTTCCTTCGTCTTAGTTTTCGAGTGGATTGATTTTTCGTAATCGTTCTTGAATAACTGGAATTTTCAATTCGTACGTACATTAGGGCGTATTCATTGACGTGTTGCGAGTGTTCGCTGTATTCAACTTTTGACCTCGATTTAATTGCTTGTTATGTGTTTTGACACGTTTTCGAATCCGAAATCTATATACCCGTTATGTATCCTCGCGATTTGCACCGTACAACAAATGTAATTACAATTTTCGTTTGTTTTTTTTTTTCTTACAGGGAAGTAAATGCACCAGTGGCGGCGCGCCAGGACAACCGTATTACATGACCCATCAATTCCCGCCGGGATCGTCCGCCACGCTGCCCAACAGGGGCCGGCCGCCCACCGGGTCCATCCCGGCCAGAGCGTATTCGCCGGCCGTCCCGCCCGTCGCGGCCAACAAATCGTCAGGTACGTAAAAGGAACGCTATACTGCGGCAAGACCAAACATAAAAATAACCGAGTCCGTTTTAATTCTCTTTTCCGCGCGCGGGAGCGCAGCACCCCTTGCCCGATGTTTTCGCCCGAGTTGTTTTACGACTCCGCGACACACGCCGCCGAGGAGATATAACCGTATAACACCGCCATGGTTATAGTAACCGCTCAGACGATTAGTTTATATTTAAAACGCTCCACTTTTGTCGTCGCATAAAACGCCGCGTGTTTCCGTCTGCACGACGGTAAAGTATATAAAGGATAACGTCCTCCTCGCGGATTCCTTTGGTTTTTTCTTTTTCTTTTTTTTTCATAACCTCGCTCAAAAGCGAAAGAGATTCGTCGAGGACGCGAGACGAGCCCGCAGTGTATATAACGTCACAGATAGTATAATAACATGTCGGGGACCCATCAGAAAGATCAAAAGGCGTTTGCTTAGGTAATGAAATTAATTCGGGATAAGCCTCTTTTACCTTTTCGACTCGATTCGTTTTCATCAGGACGAAACTGCAGATATCAAATGAGTTCGCTTTAATAATATAGTTGTGTTCTCCGCGCAGTTAGGTTTCATTGTTTTTTCAAAACGCTTATAAGCCCGTAATCGTGTTAAGAGTGGTTACAGAGAAAACAAATGTTATGTGAGATGTCCTTTCGTGCGGTGCCGCAGACCTTTTTCGGTCCGGTCCGGGCAACTGCAGACGGCGACGCGAGACGGATCGATGGAATTATAAATAGAATTATTAATAAAGCGTTATTATTGTAGTTGACGTTTTGCCCGCCGATGTCAACGCGTAATTAACGCGTTTTGTTTTCAACGGATTTCTAGTCCTGTGCGCGAATGTAATATGATCCGGAAAGAGGCGATCTGAAACCAACCGACGACGGTCAGTATAGTAAACTGAATCGTTTCTTCTCAGCGGGGGGGCCCGAGGCCGTGATCTAGAAACATCGTCGACAAATCGATAAATCAAACGAATAAAAACCTCGTGAATTTCGAAACTCACAAATGGAAATTATAATATGTGCAATAGGCGTGGCCGCGCGGTGACCTATGCTTCGGTGTCGTGCCTGTAAGTCGTATGAGTGTCACTTGCACGTCATGTTTGTCCAACACGATGTTAGCCAATGATCCAAATCCTAGTCACATAAAACATATTTTTTAAACAAACAATAACATTGTAGCGCGCGCATACATAAATTAAATATCCGTTGTTATGAAATCGTTTAAGTTTAGCTCGATAAAAAGTTCTGTCGGTGATGTATCGACGACGACGACGACGACACCTTAACGATTATTGGCCGATCGAGTGGGTATGATTTTTGACGATCGCTCACGCCGCCGCGGGCCGTTTAGCCACCGGCTGACGTAGATATCTGTGGCGGGCAAGGATTTGACGAGAAGAAATTTACACGCGCGTGTCGCGATAATGTATTTATAGGTATTGTCGTGAATCCGCGCGTTTTCCAATCCTCCGCGCGTGGGCGTGATGGGTGTGCAATAATCGTCGCTCGTCATACACGTACGGGTAGGTACGTCGTGTCCGCCCATATACGTAACAATATTATTAGTATAGCGTTTTGTACGTGTACACACGCGTAGTCATCTCGTACCGTATGCGCATAATATAGCCGACGATAATATCATAATATGATGTATGTACGGTAACGTCGTGATTAATATTAATATTCTCTCGGCGGCATTTCGTAATCATCGCCCGCGATTTCTATATCGACGGCGACCACATGTAAATAACACGCGCTGGAGCCGCATCTACCTAAATTTATATAACACACGCGTTGTATTTTGCGCGCGCGCGCGCTAGATAGATAGACCCCCTCGTACGTTACGAATATTTTATGACGAGCACCGCAGCCAAACTACGGCGATTACGATGCGATCGTCGCTGCGGCTGCCCGGGTCGAGAAACAATGCAAAAACGGAATTGTTCATATTATACCTCTACGTCGCGCGTCGTCGTCGCAGAGGAAATCGCGAAAACGGTTGAACGGTGCGATTCGAGAGGAGTCTTCGTCGGATTTCGAAAATCCAAACGGAAATGCGCAAGGATTGGTCAAAGTAGAAAATTATTTTTGATATCGATCCCGTTCTAATGATACACGGTGCGTTAGAAAAATATACTTTTCTTCGGCGTCGCTGATTATTTCTAGGACTTTGAACTCGTCGAGAGGGTTTAAATTAGGAGTGACACATAAACATTAATCTTTTAAGTAGAAAAAAAAAGAAAAAGAATTACATGCTGCAGTAAAAACGTCTGGTGGGAGATAAGTTGGATCATCGAATCATTAGACCTTACCTAACCGATCGACCATCGAAGGAGTTTGACATTTCGCTAATCTTTACGGACCACCATCACGACTCACAAGACACGCGTTTGTCAGCATCGAATTTCACCTGCGATTGACCAAACGATTAACGAATTTGGACCTTTGAATCGCTCTGTATATTTCGGATTCTTCACTGGAAAAATGCTTTTTTTTTTCGATGATTCGTACTAAAACATCAGATGCTAAAACAAAATATGTTACGAAAACCCCGATTTTACTGCGAAATCGGTATCGTGCCGGAATTTTCGCAAGTGCCGCGCGCGCGGCACACACGCTGACTGGCATAATTTATTTTCAAGTTTTTCTTTCCCCGTTTAGTGGTCTCCCACCGGCCCGCAGGCCAGTCCATCTCGGGACGAGCCGTCTTCAGGTGCATCGTATTGTGTATCGTGACGCATTATATTTTGAGGCCGACCGAGCCGCTCTCCTCAGGACCACCTATGAGCTAACCCCGTTGCTCCGGAGAGTCGTCGTCGTTTAGAACCGAGTGATTTATGGTGTTGGTTCGGCGAAAGAGTCGCGAGATTTACGACCGTTCCGTTTAGATTAGTTTTTGTTAATACGGTTTTTCGCGCACAAACGCCTCGCCGCGGTCCTCGTCGTCGTCGTCGTCGTCGTCGCCGCCCCCGCC